>CM017193.1:25624436-25937571 GCA_004837865.1 Musa balbisiana | reverse complement strand
CCAAGGACTAAATCAATAACAAATTCACCTTCTTTGTCTGGAGTTAGTCCAAGCAAATCCTCTAGGAATACATCAGGGAACTCTTTAGCCACAGAAATTTCATTTAGGTGAGTTTCTTGTTCTGAATGTTCCTTTACACATATAACATAACAAGAACATCCCTTCTGCATAAGGCGTTGAGTTTGAAGTGCCAATATTAAGCAAAGAGGCAAATCATGCCTAATACCCTCAAAGTAGAAGATAGGCTGATTTGGTATGCAGAAAGTAATTATTTTTGTATAGCAATCAATACTAGCATGATAGGAAGATAACTAATCCATACCCAGTATAATATCAAAACCTTGGATTTCTAGGAGTATCAAATCGGCAAGGAGTTCATGTTCTCCGATAGAAATCAAACAAGATGGATAAACCAGATTTGTAGTCAAAGAATCCCCATCAGCAGTAGTTACGTGTAGCAAATAATCCAGTGGTTTAGGTTGAATGCCCAAGTGATAAGCAAAATATTGTGAAACAATGGATAAGTTGGAACCAGGATCAAACAAAACTTTTGCATTCCTATTAGAAACATGTAGAATACCTTCAACCACTGATTTAGAGGCTTTGGAATCTTGTTCTGTGATAGCATATACTCTAGCATGGGTCGTTGGCTTAGGGGTTAGTGGCTCTTTCTTCTTGTTTAGTGGGCAGTCTCTGACTTTATGATCTAACTTTCCACAGGCAAAACAGGCTCCAGTCACCCGAAAACACTCGTTTCATGATTACATCCACATTTTGTACACGATAGAGTTCTTTGTGATAGAGTTCCTTTCTCAAATCTAGGTACCTTTACCCTCTTATTACTTTTACCAACAAACTTATCCTTGTTGTTCTTGTCCCTGATTTCTTGGATCTCCTCCAAGTCTTTTTCAAGTATGAAAGCTCTTTCTACTACATCAGTGTATACCTACAGTTTTAAAGCTGATATCCGACTTCTTATTGCCGGCCTTAGTCCTCTTTCAAGTCTTCTTGCTTTCCTATATTCATCATCGATCATATGCGTGGCAAATCTAGAGAGCTCAGTGAATTTAGACTCATATTTGGCTACTGTCAAATTTTCCTGGATGAGATTCAAGAACTCCAATTCTTTCTGCTCTCTGATACAATCTGGAAAGTATTTATCATTGAACTTTTCTGTAAATACCTTCCAAGTGATTGGCTCCTGTCGAGCTTCAGAAATCCTCTTCATGGTTCGCCACCAGTGCTCAGTCTCTCCTTCTAGCATAAAGGTAGCAAGAGAAACCTTCTTATCATCTGGGCAATTTAAAACATCAAATATTTTTTCTATCCGCATCATCCATTCTTCTGCTACCATTGGATCATTGGATCAGGCTCACCACTAAAACTGGGAGGACTAAGCTTCTTAAACTGTTCAATTCCCAACCCAGTCTGGTTTGAATTCCCCGTTTCATCATTTCTTGTTGAACTTGTTGTTGCATTACTTGTGTCATAGCCTCTAGAGTTTTCATAATTCCACTCAATTGATCAGAAGTAGATATAACAAGAGTACCAGATGACCTCGTCATCCTTGCTTCCTAAAAATAGCAAAAGATAACTTTTGATCAGTCTATAAATAGAAATCACTAAACCTCAAAATTTATTATACATCTAGCATACCAAAATTCTTAGAAATCCTCAAACAATGCTCTGATACCAACTCTGTCACGCCCCCCGAATTTAATCCATTCAGGAGGTGTGACCCTGTCTAAAATCAATAATATTATAATTCATTATCACAAATCAATCCAGGATCCAATCTAACATTTAAGGATACTAAGAACCATTCAAATCAATATTCACAATTCATAAACCTATACATTTCATAAATCATACTCAACTTCACTTAGAGATTCATAAAATCCAAAGGCAACTCAACTAAACATCAACCACAACACAAATCCATATTCGTAGAAATATATACCATCACAAAAATATTATTCACCATGAGTTCATATACTTATACAACATAAGCTTATCATTCCATAAACATGAGCAGTCCTTTAAACTTTTACAACACATAAGTATCAATATATCCTTAACATTACATTAAAAGTAAAGTATACTATACAACAAAAACCTATCAACCAATAAAGATTAGTCCAAAATCTTCTAGCCTTTCAGTGCTTCAACCCAATTCTAGCCTTTCAGTGCGTGATAAGCTACCCTGAAAAATTTATATAACAACGGGGTGAGCATAAAGAGCTCAGCAAGCGACTAACATATCCATGGCGGCAGGAGAAATTCAAGCAGGCTTAGTATCAAGACAACAAAAGCAGAAATACAAGTGTTCATTTGAAATCATCTCATTTGGTATAAAAATCACAAAGGGTTTCCTCATTCGAAAACAAGCGTTAGACATAACAATACGAGAAAGGAAATTGGAGAATTTCATTGGCAAAATAAGTATTTAGGCATGTATCAAATGGCACCTGAAGCATTTCAGTGTACATCAAAGGCGTAAGAGTGTTTGAGAGCATAACAATGACATACGAAACACTCCAAAGTATAACAAGTGAACCAAATAGTAAATACAAGCTTGTATGTCATTTTTGAGGTAGCATGCATTCCATTTTTATCCAAAGCATAAATATAAACTCATTACAAAAGCTTTGGATATCATATCAAAAACATAGAGGGAGCTGTGGGACCACATACATAATGTGATTCATCTATTTCAGGATGACCACCATGCATAAGTCTCCCACGTCTGGGAGCTCCATCCACCCACGTCTGAGGGAAGTCAATGAGGCCGGTAGAGCATCGCGGGCTCTGTGCATAACTCCCTTTACCATTTCTGGCAAAGGTTTATAATATCCCACAAGACACCATAGTACAAAAGGGTAGCATGAACAATGACATTGGCATATATCGAAAGCACATGCGGAAACAACGGAAATATGCGTGTGCCTTTATCATACAAGGAAATGCCAACAAAACATTGCATAATAAATTTCAAACATACAACAATTTCAGGATGAATAATACAAGAATTTTCAAAGGACTGCAAAAGAATTTAATAGAAATCAAACTTCCAACAAAATGAGACTCGAATAGGCAAAATTCAACAAAGTTTTCAAATTCTGGCAGAATTCAAATGGTACATTTTCTGATTTGTTTGAGTGACCAAGCATGCTCCAATTTACTAAAAATAGGTGTCAAAAGAAAGATATGCGAATTTAGTTCCCAAAGAATCAAGTTTTTCCATAATTCAGATTTTTCACTAAAGAGTTATGAGCAATTTAGTAACAGAAGGTCAGAATTGATCATCTCTGTTTTGCAGAATAGATAGCATCAATTTAAACAGATGTTTTAGAAGGCAAACGTACTTCAAAATTTCCAAACTAGGTGTCAAAAGAAAGATATGTGATTCACAAATAATTAATTTTTCATAATTCAGAATTTTCACTAGAGAGTTATAAGCAATTTAGTAACAGAAGGTCCGAAATTATAGTCCCTATTTTGTAGAATCTGTAGGGTTAATTGCAATAGAAGTCATATTAGGTATTTTGACTCTATATCATTCAATCTTGGTATCAAAATAAAGGTCTTCGAGTCTAATTTCAAACGGAATAGGTTTTGCCTAAATCAGAGTTTAGTACAAAAAGTTAGGACCAAAACAATGCATGGAGGTCAGATTACCGAAAAATTACAAATTCATGGCTTTGTATCAAAACGAAAGAAATGTTTGGTTCTCAGCTGAAATCTTTCAAAATTTTGTAGAATTGAAAAGAAAACAGAGATTAGGATTATGTTGGATGGGGTTAGAACACTTGCCTTAAAATGTTTTGATTTCCAAATGTGGGGGAATTGATGCAAAGCCTTAAGCTAAGATAAAACTTCTTCTTCTTCAATTCTTTCTCCTTCTCTTCTCCTTCAATTCCTTCTCCTCTTCTCAAGTTACGTTGGCTGCAAAGTTTCCCTTAGTTGTGCCTTAAATTACTTAGGTTTGGCTCATGCTAAAATAGTGAGGTGGCAAGCATGCATGGAGGTTTAGGTGTCAACTTTAGAATAAGTGCAAGTGGCTCATCCTTACTAATGCCACAAGTCCTCCATATAATTTAATATTGATATAATAAACTGAACTATTAAAGTACTATATAAGCATTTTTTTTTTTAAATGAGGGATGTTACGGTTCTTGTTGAAATTTTTCAAATTGATTCCTTTGAAAGATACCTAGCAAAAACCCAATGTGACCATAGGAACATTTATTTTGTAAAAGATCCCACAATTGTTGTACCAAATATGCTTTATTCAAATCTCTAGTTTGCTGACAAGCTCCATTTGCATGACCAAAAGATTAGCAACTCTGACATCGTTTTAACTTCGATGAATATGAGACATGTACCTTACGAGTGTTCCCTTCAAAATCACGATAATAAACATCATTAGGGAGATCTTTGTCGGAAGAAACCAGTATACATGCTCGGGCAAATGTTAATCTCGTCTGTGTTGCTGTTGCTTTGTCAATAATTGAGAGGGACTTTCATGTAAAACCTACCTAAGCTGACCCCTAATAAAGAGGTAAACAGGCCAGCTAAGCTATGGTGGTTAATTCTTAGAGAAGAACTAGGAGTTGGTTAGAAGTAGGAGTCTTGAGTAGGAGTCCTATTAGGAGTTAGGGTTTAGAAACTCTATAAATAGCCATGTATTCCTCCTCTTTTCACAAGCAATAGATGAATATTTTCTGCAGCCTTTGAGCAACAACTTAGAGGAAGGAACCCCTATAGAGTTCCAAGAGGCCGATCCCCTAAAGAGATCAACCCCAAGCTTAGAATCTGCAAGGGTTCTAACAACCTTCCTCTGATATGATATGCCGAAGATATTCTACCTTCTAGTGTAGAAAGCAAAAATTCATAGTGGTCGTTGTGTGTTCGAAAGGTGGTTTTCGGTATGTCTTTTTTGCACACTCGTATTTGATGATACCCGGATCGAAGGTCCAGCTTTGTGAAGATTTGTGCTCCCTTTCATCTAGCAATTCATCTACTACTGGAATAGGGTATTTATCCTTGATGGTTATGCCATTGAGGGTTCGGTAATCAATGCACATTCGCCATGTTTCGTCCTTCTTTCGTACGAAGAGCACCGGTGAAAAGTAGGGGCTGTAACTTGGCCGAATAACTCCTATTTCAAACATCTCTTTTACAATCATTTCTATTTCATCCTTCTGCAGATATGAATGTTGATATAGCCAAGTATTTGCAAGAGGTTTGCCCAGAAGAATTGGTATAAAGTGATCATGCCGACGGGCAAGAGGTAGGTTGCGTGGTTCATCAAATATATCTGTAAATTCAGCAAGCAAAGGAAGTATGTTTGGATCTTCAAATTCTATTGGCTCTCCCTTAGTTTGCTACTCAAGTTGTACCAAAAAGCCGCTACAAGCTTTATGCAAAACCTTCTCCATTTGTTGTGTGCAAATCATCATTACGTCGCCCCCACGTTTCCCATGTAGAATCACCTGTTTCCCTTTACTGTAAAATCTCAAAATTAGTTTAATAAAATTCCAAGAAACATCACCTAATTTATCAATCATTCAATTCTGAGCATGGCCTCATGATCATCAAGAGGGAGGAGGAAGAAATCTATAATTATCTCTTGGTCCTATAGTAATAGTTTCTCCCGCGAGCGCCTATAATCACACTTCCAAATCCTTCCATCGGTGAACTTGACGTTAAACCTACTATAATAATCGATAGGTAAGGCCATTCGGACAGCAACCTTACTATCTAGGAATTATTAGTGCTACCCGTGTTGATGAGAACAATGATCGATTGTTGTTTGAAAAGGCCTTCAACTTTCATCGTTTGCGGGTTTGAGTAGCCGGATAGTGCATGTACTGTAACTTCGGTCGGTTGTGGCTATTCTTCTACATCTTTTTTTTCATTATCAAGGCTCTCTTCTAGATGTTCAATAACCTCTTCTTTTACTAGTTCAATCATAAGAAGTCTCCCTTTTCTATAGTAATGCTCGTGGCTCCACGGCTCGTCGCGGTGCCAACATAACTCCTTCGTAGATCGCTCTCAAAGCACTTCTCTTGTCATCATTTTTGGTGCAAGGACATGGTTGATAGTAGGGGGGAGTGAGAACTTCTGCATTGCAGGTTGAGAAGCGATTCTAGTCCTCCGGGCTTCATGGTTCAATCGCTCCTCTTGATGTCATGTGAAAGAGATGGCTGCCATAAGCATGTACGGTTGTTGTGCTTTAACTTCTCCCCGGATCTCCGGCTTCAAGCCCTCAATGAAGGTCCCCAATAGTTGTTTTTGAGATCAATCATGAGTTTGATTAGATAATATTTCAAACCTGGTTTGGTACACCTGAACGGTAGAGGTTTGTCGGATCTTTGCTAGTTGTTCGTCAATATTCTCGTAATCGATTGGTCCGAAGCGGATCAATAGTCCTTCTTTGAATTGTCACCATGAAAGGACTCCATGAGTATATTTAAACTAGTCAAACCACTGTATGACATCCCCTTCAAGATGTATAACTGCAATTTCTACCATAGATGCATCCGCAGTTTTATGATACCAAAAATATTGCTCCGTACGCGAGTTCCAACCAATCGGGTCTCCTTCTTCCCATCTAGGGAAGTCACCCTCATGCATGGATAGTTGGGGTTGGTCATAAAGCCTCCCCTCTCTTGGAAGTTATCTCTTCGGGCTTGGTGCGATTGGTTAGAGCTCTCTCCTTAATGTGATTTCTTCATGCTTGGTGGTTGGCCCAAACTGAGTTCGGTAAAGAGAATCCGAATCTTATCCTCCATTCGTGCCTCCAAGGCTTCGAATTTAGTATTGATTACTTCCTTAGATGCCATAGTATATGCCTCTAAATCTGTGATGTTAAGATCTCTCTTTTGTTGTTGGGTTAAAGACAAGTATAGGTTGAGAGAAGTGATGGTCGAAAGGGTTGGTGGATTGGTGGATGTAGGCTACGGTTTAGGCTTGTTTTGTGGCCGTTTTGGGTGAAGTTTAAGGGTGTGGTTTGGTGGAGTTTTAGGGCTGTGGATAAAAGTTTTAGATCTGTGGTAGATGACAGCAAAGGTTTGATAGAAATTAGTGGAAGTTTGCTGCAGAATTGTGTTGTCTTGTAAAAGCAGAATTGTCGTTGAAGAAACAACGGTTTCTCGATGAAATTTCCACCAAAAACTTGAGAGATTTGAGGAGGGAATTGACAAGAAAATCTCAGTTTATATTACAGCAAAGATGTCCAATTTAATCAAGAAAATTTCTGCAGTATAATAGCAAGGAAATTGGTGCAATTTGCGATAGCAGAATTCTCGTCAAAAAATTTTAGCGGTTTGCGATGAAAGTTTGCAGCAACACAAAATCGGTTTTAGAGATGAATTCCTCAATTGATCAATCTTAGATGGAAGCCAAGATAATTTATGAAGTGTAAAAGAAATTTTGTTCAAAAAAGATTGCAAATAGATCGGTTAAGACAACAATATGCGCTGAAATTTTCTGCAGCACAGATTTTCAATTGTAGCAGGTTGGACGTAAAAGATTAGTGGTTTATATTGAGAATTTTTTGATGAAACAAAAGGGATATCAACTGTTAGGAAGTGTCAAAGCTATTATAAAAATTTCATAGAGATTTGGATAGAAAAAATATAGTAGCAAGATCAAACAAATTGTGCTATGCGGTTGGAATTTTACAGTGCAGATTTTCAAGTATAGCAGATTAGACGTAAAAGATCAATGGTTTATATTGAGAATTTTTTGACAAATCTAAAGGGAAATCTGCTGTTAGGAAGTTTCAAAGTTGTCATAAAAATTTCATAGAAATTTGGATAGAAAAAAATATAGTATCAAGATCAAACAGACTGTGCTATGCGGTTGGAATTCTACAATGTATCTTTCGTCGTAGAGATGAAAAATTTGCGACGAAAAGTTTATGCAGCAATATAGGAACAATTTTTTTTTTTTTTTGAATAAGGATAACTAAATTACAGCAGTAGTAATCTACGAAACCAGAACCTATTGCAATTCACGGGGAGATCAAAGAATGATCTGTGGTGGTAGAGATAACGGCGGAATTTGGTGACAATCTTTTAAGCAATTATGGGAATTGCTTTAGCGGTTGTGGAGGGATAATGGATGGCTGTGGAAGGGCAACGAGATGCCAAGAACGCTGCTCTGATACCAAGTGTTAGAACCCTTGCAGATTCTAAGCTTAGGGTTGATCTCTTTAGGGGATCGGCCTGCTGGAACTCTATAGGTGTTCCTTCCTTCAAGTTGCTGCTCAAAGGCTACAGAAAAGATTCATCTATTGCTTATGAAAAGAGGAGGAATACATAGCTATTTCTAGGGCTTCTAAATCCTAACTCTTAATTGGACTCCTACTCAAGACTCCTACTTCTAACCAACTCCTAATAGGACTCTTACTCAAGACTCTTAATAGGACTCCTACTCAAGACTCTTATTCCTTTACAACTCCTAATTCTTCTCTAAGAAATAACCTCCAAACCCTAGTCGGCCTCTTCACCTCTTTAATAAGGGTCGGCTTAGGTAGGTTTTACATGAATGCCCCTATCAATTAGGACTCTCCTAGCTAGAGTCCTAACAAAGTCTCACCACTCAAGGATGTATCCAAGAGATACAGAGTTCAAAAGAGCACTCCAAGAGAGCTTCTGCTAATATCCTTAGTTTGCTAAAAACCCTTTCTAAGCCCTAAACATGAAAATAAATACTAGTGCATGAAACAACCCTTTATGCATAGGGAATTTCGAAATTAAGTGCTTTACAACTACCAACCACCTCCTTTAATATATTCCTTAGCCATGAAAAAAAGCACCATGACACAATTTTACCTTTGTGCAAGGAATATGCTGATGAACTATCTTATTTGAGTTGACGGAGTTGAAGATTATGGGGTAATATTGTTGGTTAAAAAATTATCATATTATCAATATAGTCTATAGGAACAGATTGTAACAAATTAGACACTCCCGCGGCTCCTCTTCGTTCGCTCGTGGAACAGAGGAGGAGGTTCGGAGAAGAGAGGCTCCACAGGGTGCCTCCTCTGCCTTCCTCTCCTTCTTCTCTGCCGGCATCCTAGCGGCGGGCTTCTTCTCCACAGGCTTCTCCTCGGCCTTGGGCGCCATCAGGGAGATGGCTTTCGGAAAGCAGGGAGGAGTTGCGTGCGCAGTAGAGAAGCAGCAACTTGAGTGAGATCACCTTACGGAGGCGAGGCTGTGACCAGGGAGATTGGGGACACGCTACTCTTTCGAGATCGGAAACCTTCTATGATCTTGAAACTGCTACCCATCAGTGAAGGGGAAACTGCCTTTCCTCTTCTTCCTCTTCTTGTCTCTCTACCGACAGGAACAGAGGAGAGATAGCGTGATTGGCCAGCAAGATCGGAGAAGGAGGGAATCAAGATACTTGAAGAGTCTTGCCTTCTTGAAGTAGCCAGAGCAAACAACTAGAAGAGGAGGCAGGCGACCGAAGAAAGGATCGCTCCTCTCTGCACCGCCCTCTTTCCCCCTTGCTTCTTCCTCTTCTCATCAAGGAAAAGGGTGCCCGGCAAACAGAAGAGGAAGTGGCTCTGTGGTGGCTCCTCTTCATTCGCTCGTGGAATAAAGGAGGGGGATCAGAGAAGAGAGGCACCGCAGGGGGCCTTCTCCACCTTCCTCTCCTTCTCCTTTGTCGGCATCTCGATGGCAGGCTTCTTCTCCGTAGGCTTCTCCTCGGCCTTGGGCGCCATCAGGGAGACAGCTTTCGGAAAGCAGGGAGGAGTTGCGTGCGCAATAAAGAAGCAGCAACTTGAGCAAGATTGCCATGTGGAGGTGAGGCTGCGACCAAGGAGATCGGGGACGCATTGCTCTTTCAAGATCGGAAACCTTCTATTGCTTCTTTCCAGCGGAGACGAGGCTGCGACCAGCGAAAAGGGCCTTCAACAACCTGCTTTGCTCGGATCGGTGGCTGCTTCTTCCAGCGGTCGGCGCTATTCACCGCTGGACGATGGTGGCGGTGCATCCCTTGCTCCATCCTGTTTCTACTCGATCCAGCCTTTCTCTCCTGCTCTGCTCTGCTGAAATCACAACCTTTCTCTCCTGGAGAAATCACAAAAAATGTGTGTAGGAGAGATCACAAATCTACTGAAATCACAACCTTTCTCTCCTGGAGAAATCACAAAAAATGTGTGTAGGAGAGATCACAAATCTACTGAAATCACAAATCTGCTCTGCTGAAATCACAAATCTACTGGAGAGATCGGAGGAAGACTGCTGAAATCACAACCTTTCTCTCCTGCTCTGCTCGGTGAAACTGGGGGGCGGCAATTGTGTGTAGGAGAGTTCTTTCTTAAAAACAAAAAAATGTGTCGGGACATGGCAGCGATGATATCTGAATCTAGTGACAGTGACGAGAGGGTAGATTCAACGATGAGGCTTCCTGCCCATACCTCTCAAGTTGCTCCTCCACTACCTTTTTTCTGGCGAGATGTTCCTTTGATGAAGCAGCACCAAAGTAGATCGCAGCCTCCTGCTCGCATTTCTAATGACCCTCGGCCTTCGACTAGCCTCTTCAATGCTCTAGTTGGAAGTCCAAATCTCAGCTTGGATTTCTTCGCTCCAAAAGTTCAGGTTGATAAAAAGATTACTATGTACGAGACTGCTGATTCTGCAGAACTGATCGAGACATGGTCTATGACGATTGTTGGCTATGTGGTAGGACTCAAAACATCCTATTTCCCACTATCCTCATTTATCAAAACTAGATGGGGAACATGTTAGGACTCTAGCTAGGAGAGTCCTAATTGATAGGGGCATTCATATAAAATCTACCTAAGCCGACCCTTATTAAAGAGGTGAAGAGGCCGGCTAGGGTTTGGAGGTTATTTCTTAAAGAAGAATTAGGAGTTGTAAAGGAATAAGAGTCTTGAGTAGGAGTCCTATTAGGAGTTAGGGTTTAGGAGCCCTATAAATAGCCATGTATTTCTCCCCTTTTGATAAGCAATAGATGAATCTTTTCTACAGTCTTTGAGCAGCAACTTGGAGGAAGGAACCCCTATAGAGTTCCAGGAGGCCGATCCCCTAAAGAGATCAACCCCAAGTTTAGAATCTGCAAGGATTCTAACACTTGGAATCAAAGTAGCGTTCTTGGTGTCTTGCTGCCCTTCCACAGCCATCAATAATCTCTCCACAGTCGCCCAAAGCAATTCCCACAATTGCTTAAAAGATCGTCGCCAAATTCCACCGTCATCTCCACCACCGCGGATCATTCTTTGATCTCCCCATGAATTGCACCAAGTTCTGGTTTCATACCTTACTGCTGCTGCAATTTAGTTATCCTTATTCAAAAATCCAAAAAAAATAATTGTTCCTATATTGCTGCATAAACTTTTCGTCGCAAAGTTTTCATCTCTACGATGAAAGATACATTGCAGAATTCTAACCGCATAGCATAGTCTGTTTGATCTTGCTACTATATTTTTTCTATCCAAATCTCTATGAAATTTTTATGAAAACTTTGAAACTTCCTAACAGCAGATTTCCCTTTGGATTTGTCAAAAAATTCTAAATATAAATGATTGATCTTTTACGTCTAATCTGTTATACTTGAAAATCTGCACTGTAAAATTCCAATCGCATAGCTCAGCTTGTTTGATCTTGCTACTATTTTATTTCTGTCCAAATCTCTATGAAATTTTTATGAGAGCTTTGACACTTCCAATAGTAGATTTTTCTTTTGTTTTGTCAAAAAATTCTCAATATAAACCACTGATCTTTTACATCCAATCTACTATAATTGAAAATCTGTACTGCAGAAAATTTCAACCGCATATTGTTGCCTTAATTGATCTATTTGCAATCTTTTTTGAATAAAATTTCTTATACACTTCATAAATCATCTTGGCTTCCATTTAAGATTGATCGATTGAGGAATTCATCTCTAAAAATGATTTTGGGTTGCTGCAAATTTTCGTCGCAAACCATTGAAATTTTTTGACGAGAATTCTGCTATCGCAACTTGCACCAATTTTTTTGCTATTATACTGCCGAAATTTTCTTGATTAAGTTGGACATCTTTGCTGTCATATAAACTGAGATTTTACTATCAATTCCCTCCTCAAATCTCTCAGGTTTTTGGTGAAAATTTTGTCGAGAAACCATTGTATCTTCGACGATAATACTGCTCTTACAAGACAACACAATTCTGTAGCAAACTTCCACTGATTTCTATCAAACCTTTGCTGCCATCTACCACAGATCTAAAACTTTTATCCACAGCCCTAAAACTCCACCAAACCACACCCTCAAACTGCACCCAAAACAGCCTCAAAACAAGCCTAAACCGCAGCCTACATCCACCAATCCACCAACCCTTTCGACCATCACTTCTCTCAACCTATACTTGCCTTTAACCCGACAACAAAAGAGAGATCTTAACATCACAGATTTAGAGGCATATACTATGGCATCTAAGGAGGTAATCAATGCTAAATTCGAAGCCTTGGAGGCGCGAATGGAGGATAAGATTTGAATTCTCTTTACCGAACTCAGTTTGGGCCGACCATCAAGCATGAAGAAATCACATCAAGGAGAGATCTCTAACCAATCGCACCAAGCCCGAAGAGATGACTTCCAAGAGAGGGGAGCCTTTATAACCGAACCCAACTATCCATGCATGAGGGTGGACTTCCCTAGATGGGAAGAAGGAGACCCGATTGGTTGGATCTCGCACGTGGAGCGATATTTTTGGTATTATAAAACTACGGATGCATCTATGGTGAAAATTGCAGCTATATATCTTGAAGGGGATGCCATACAGTGGTTTCACTAGTTTAAATATACTCATGGAGTCCTCTCATGGCAACAATTCAAAGGACTATTGATCCGCTTTGGACCAACCGATTACGAGAACATTGACGAACAACTAGCAAAGATCTGACAAACCTCTATCATTCAGGAGTACCAAACCATGTTTGAATGGTTATCTAATCAAACTTGTGATTGGTCTCAAAAATAGCTATTGGGGACCTTCATTGAGGGTTTGAAGCTGGAGATACGGGGAGAAGTTAAAGCACGACAACCGTACATGCTTATGGCAGCCATCTCTTTCACACGACATCAATAGGAGCGATTGAACCATGAAGCTCAGAGGACTAGGATCGCTTCTCGACCTACAATGCAGAAACCCTCAGCCCTCCCTACTATCAACCGAGTCCCTGCACAAAAAATGATGATAAGAGAAGAGCTTCAGGAGCGATCTACGGAGGAGTTATGTTGGCACCGCGATGAGCCGTGGAGCCGCGAGCATCACTATAGAAAAGGGAGACTTCTTATGATTAAACCAGTAGAAGAAGAGGTCATTGAACATCAAGAAGAGAGCCTTGATAATAAAGAAGAAGATGCAGAAGAAGAGCCACAATCGACTGAAGTTATGGTGCATGCACTAGCTGGCTACTCAAACCCACAAACGATGAAAGTTGAAGGCATTCTCAAACAACAATCGATCACTGTTCTCATCGACATGTGCATCACTAATAACTTCCTAGATAGTAAAGTTGCTGTCTGGATGGCCTTACCTATTGAGTTATAGCAGGTTTGACGTCAAGTTCACCGACAGACAGATTTTGAAGTGTGATCGTTGGCGCCCGCGGGAGAAACTATTACCGCAGGAACAAGAGATAATTACAGATTTCTTCCTCCTTCCTCTTGATGATCATGAGGCTATTCTCAAAATTGAATGGTTGACAATATTCGATAATGTTTCCTGGAATTTTATGAAACTAATTTTGAGATTTTACAGTAAAGGGAAACAGGTGATTCTACACGGGAAACGTGGGGGCGACGTAATGACGATTTGCACACAACAAATGGAGAAGGTTTTGCATAAAGCATGCAGCAGCTTTTTGGTACAACTTGAGCAGCAAACTAAGGGAGAGCCAATAGAATTTGAAGATCCAAACCTACTTCCTTTGCTTGCTGAATTTTCAGATATATTTGACGAACCATGCAACCTACCTCTTGCCCATCGGCATGATCATTGTATACCGATTCTTCTAGGCAAACCTCCTACAAATACTTGGCTATATCAACATTCATATCTGTAGAAGGATGAAATAGAAAGGATTGTAAAAGAGATGCCCGAAATAGGAGTTATTCGGCTAAGTTGCAGCTCCTACTTTTCACCGGTACTCTTCGTACGAAAGAAGGACGAAACATGGCGAATGTGCATTGATTACCGAACCCTCAATGGCATAATCGTCAAGGAAAAATACCCCATTCCAATAGCAGATGAATTGCTAGATGAAAGGGAGCATAAATCTTCACAAAGCTGGACCTTCGATCCGGGTATCATCAAATATGAGTGTGCAAAGAAGACATACCGAAAACCGTCTTTCGAACACACAATGGCCACTATGAATTTTTGCCAGAAGGTAGAATATCTTGGGCATATCATATCAGAGGAAGATGTGGCAGTGGACCCCTCCAAAATAAAAGCAATGCAGAACTAGTCGACCTCGAGGAACATAAAATTGCTACATGGCTTTCTAGGTTTAACAGGCTACTACCGCAAGTTCGTGAAAAACTATGGAAAGATCAGTGCACCACTTACTTACTTACCAAAAAAAGATGTCTTCCAATGGTTGGACAAAGCCTTCACTACCTTCTACAAACTTAAGGCAGCCATGACGACGCCGCCGGTGCTAGCACTACTAGATTTCAACCGACCCTTCATTATTGAGGCCGACGCATCTGGAGTCGGAATCGAAGCCATTCTCATGCAAGATGGTTGACTACTCACATACACTAGCAAGACATTGTCTCCCTCCCATCAAAACATGTCAACATATGATAAGGAGTTGCTCGCCATTGTGCAAGCAGCAACAAGGTGGAGACCCTACTTCATCGGTCGATGATTTCAAATTAAAACCGACTATAAAAGCCTCAATTACTTTTTGGAGCAAAAGATATCATCCCCCGAGTAGCAAAAATGGGTAACAAAACTTCTTAGATTTGATTATGAAATAACTTACAAAAAGGGGAAAGAGAATATTGTTGCAGATGCGCTTTCGCAACTAGCCGAGCAAGCTGAACTTTCGGCCGTTTCGCTTCCAACCAGTGACTTCCTTGAGGATATTAAGATGGAATTGTAGGATGATCCAAAGACTAGTAAGATCATAAAAAAATTGAAAGAAGTATCAAGCTCTGTGGCTCATTACAATTGGGACTCAAAAGAATTACACTATAAAGGACGCATTGTGCTTATGACAAATTCTACTTGCATCTTCACGAACATATTTTGGACAAAGTTATTCCATATGCAGGGTACTAAATTAAAAAGGAGTATGCAATATCACCCACAAACCGACAGCCAGACAAGAGTTGTAAATAGGTGCTTGAAGACAGCCCAAAGCCACCAACCAAATATGATTACTCCAGGAGAACTCCAGACCTAGCCAACTATCATTATTAATCAACGGATCATGACTCGACGATGACGACCTACTACTGAAGTGCTAATACAGTGGGTGAACCTACCAACAGGAAATGCCACTTGGGAGAACTATGACGACTTGAAGATCAAATTCCCAAAATTCATGAATCGTTAGCCTTGAGGACAAGGCTGATTTGAAGAGGGCGGGTCTATTAGGACTCTAACTAGGAGAGTCCTAATTGATAGGGGCATTCATATAAAACCTACCTAAGCCGACCCTTATTAAAAAGGTGAAGAGGCCGGCTAGGGTTTGGAGGTTATTTCTTAGAGAAGAATTAGGAGTTGTAAAGGAATAAGAGTCTTGAGTAGGAGTCCTATTAGGAGTCTTGATTAGGAGTCCTATTAGAAGTTGGTTAGAGGTAGGAGTCTTGAGTAGGAGTCCTATTAGGAGTTAGGGTTTAGGAGCCCTATAAATAGCCATGTATTACTCCTCTTTTGATAAGCAATAGATGAATCTTTTCTGCAGCCTTTAAGCAGCAACTTGGAGGAAGGAACCCCTATAGAGTTCCAAGAGGCCGATCCCCTAAAGAGATCAACCCCAAGCTTAGAATCTGCAAGGGTTCTAACAAAACATCGGCATTTGATCTTCATATGCTGGAAAACGGTTTCTTTGTTTGCAAGCTATATTCTGAAGAAGATTTGCAATGGGTCCTCGAAGGTTTCTGGACTATTCACGGCCACCCAATGATTCTACGACGCTGGTCTCCTGATGTTCGTTTGGAGTTAGACAACCTACAGTCTATTCCTTTATGGGTATCCTTTCGAGGCCTTCCTCTACATCTTAGGAGTCGACGCTTTATTGTAAAGTTATGTAGCACTTTGGGACAGCCACTCTACATTGACAAAACAATAGCTGCACAGACGAGATTAGCATTTGCCCGAGCATGTGTACTAGTTTCTTCCAATGAAGATCTCCCTAACGAGGTTTTTTATCGTGATCATGAAGGGAACACTCGTAAGGTATATGTCTCATATTCTTAGAAGCCACAAAGATGTCAGAGTTGCTTATCTTTTGGTAATGTAAATGGAGCCTATCAGCAAACTCCAAAACCGATTAATATGATCTACAGGCCACGTCAAGCACCTCAGCAACAAGGCGAGCCTCCTCTAGTGATAGTAGAATCAGTGGTGACGAAGATGAGTGAGCATTCCGACTCGTAGGGACATCGTCATAGAGAAGACAAATCAGAAACTTTATCCCTCCCTATTATGTTAGAGCCTTCCACAACAAAAGTTTCCCATGGTACTCGTGGACAGGAGAAGCAGAAGTTGGAAACTTCATCTCTTACTATATTACCGGATCCATCCACAATAGGAATTCCAATATCCATTTAACATGCCAACTAGGACATTATGTCTCAACGAACTCAAGTAACAACAAACATCGCCAATAAGAATATTCTTCCATAACAAACTCAGGCCCAAAAAACCTTATTAGTAAGGATATTCTGCCTCAACTATCCAATGCCCTAACAAGTCATACTAACTAGAATATTGCACCTCAACAATCAGCATACTTGACTCAAGGTACAAAGATTAAACATTTGATAACTGTGGATGAAGTGGATAAATATAGAAATAAAGCCATAAAAGGTAAAGACACTATGCAGGAGGAAAATGTAAAACCTAAGGATAAGAAAAAGGAAGGTACTATCCATTCAAAGTCGTAGGATGAATACCTTACTTCATCTCTTACTTCCTTTTCCATTTGTTTTTTTTTTCTAATGAAAATAATCTGCTGGAATGTTCGTGGACTTAATAAGCCTGAAAAATATCGGAAGCTCAACAGAATAATCAAGTCTGCCACATGTTATATTGCTATTCTCGTAGAAACAAAAATTAAAAAATTGCTCGTTCTTGCTCAAAAGAACTTAATATGGCCGGATGCAGAATTGTTTACCAATGACTCTAGTGAAACATTTTGTAGAATTTGGGTCTTATGGCATCCTAACTCTATTAATGCCTGGATTATTTCTGCTACTGATCAATTCATTCATCTAAAGGTGGAGGACAAAAAAAATGGCAGTCAATTCAATTTCATTGGTATATATGCTTCAAACAGTATGTAAGAAAGAAATATACTATGGAATGATCTGACTAACATTGCAAATGATTGTCGTAATGTGCCTTGGATTGTTCTTGGTGATTTTAATACTATTCGATACACAAATGAAAAAGTGGGGGGTAGACAGCTTTCCGAAAGTCAGCTTCAAAGTTTTAATGATTACATAGACACTGCCGCATTGATTGATATGAAATTAGTGGGAAATTGGCTCTCCTAGAGTAATCAAGGTGTTGCTAACAGAAAAATAATTGCTCGACTTGATAGGTGTTTGATTCACTTCTTGAGTATGATGCACCATTATTTTCTGATCATTCCTTAATGTATATATATGCAGATCAAGCAACACCTAGTGGCAAGAAACCATTTAGATTCTTTAACATGTGGAGTACAGATCCTCAGTTCTTGATATTATCAGATTAGCTTGGAATGTTAATATACATGGTTCGCCAACTTACATCTTATGTCAAAAGTTCAAAGCTTGTAAAGCAGCACTTAAGGAATGGAATACAAACATATTTGGAAATATTACCACTTGGGTTCAAATTTGCAGAAAAGAACTAATGGAAATACAGCATGAGCTACAACTACAGCCCCAAGATGAGAATCTTATCTACAAAGAGACAGAAGCCAGAAATAACTTCATGCAAGCCTTAAAGCAGGAGGAAAGTTTTGCAAAGCAGAAGTCTCGACAGGATTGGCTTACTCTAGGCGATTCCAATACTAAGTTTTTCTATGCTTCCATTGCTACTCGAAGGGCAGTTAATCGTATCAGAAAATGCAGAGACAAATATGGTAATCTTATTGAGAATTTAGATGAAGTTAAAGCATACACCAAGCGATTTTTTTACTTCTTACTCAATCAAACGGTGCAATCTAATAACATTCATGTGGAGCCAACTAGAAGAAAGCTTGATACAGATGCCATTTCAATCCTCAATGCCCCAAGTACAGATGATGAAATTGAAAGAGTTGTCTTTAAGTCACCAAAGCACAAAAGCCCAGGTCCAAATGGATTTCCAACTGAATTTTACCAAACTGCATGGTCTATTGTTGGAAATGATGTGATTAAGGCTTGCCAACATTTTTTCTCTTCAAGTCATTTTCTTAGAGAGATGAATTGCACTTTTATTTTCTTAATTCCCAAGAATGCAGGGGCTGATTCACTGGAGAACTATCGACCCATATCATTATGTAACTTTATTTACAAGATCATCTCTAAAGTGTTGGCAGATAGAATGCAAAAGGTAATACACAAGATCATTAGTCCTAATCGGGCAGCTTTTATTAAAGGGAGAAGTATACATCAAAATATTCTGCTTGCTAATGACTTGGTCAAGGATCTACACTCGAAAACAAAAGGGACGAAAATATGTTTTAAAGCTGATTTACAAAAAGCCTTTGATTCAGTCAATAGAAAATTTATCTATAAGATGCTAATTGATATGAATTTCCCATAGAAATGGGTTAATTGGATTCAAAGTTGCTTGGAAACTCCAAAGTTTTCGATACTCTTTAATGGCTCACCTATTGGGTTTTTTAGGAGCACGATTGGCATCCGACAAGATGATTCACTCTCTCCATATCTCTTTACTATTGTCATGGAAGGACTTAGCTGTATATTGGAAAAGGCAGTCTCGAATGGCAGCATTAAGGTACCAAATGCTAGTTCTATTTACATATCACACATAACTTTTGCAGATGAGTTACTTATATTTCTCCAGAATGATCCAACTTCAGTGAGGAACCTAGCTACTATTTTAAACAACTTTGTTATGGTTTTTGGCCTTCAGTTAAATCATGCGAAAAGTAAAGTCTATATGGGTCCTTGCATTGAGGACAAGGACTTTATTGTACACACTCTAGGGGTTAGTGAGGGAAGTCTGTCAGTTCCTTATCTGGGTCTCCCACTCATATCCACTGGCATTCATAAAACCCACTATCAACCTATCCTGCAAAAAATAAAGAATTGAATTTCTTCCTGGAAAAATAGGCTTCTATCAAAAGCAGGACGACTTGAACTCATCCGTTTGGTGTTATACTCTTACTCTATATATTGGTCTAATGCTTTTCTTCTGCCTGTTGGACTTATCTAAGATATTGAACAGTTATTAATGAACTTCTTCTGGAATGATACAAATGATAAGGCAATGCATATGGTAAATTGCGACAATATATGCAAACCAAAAGATGAAGGGGGGCTGAACTTAAGAAATATTAGAGATTGGAATAAAGCATGTTTGGTACAACAATTGTGGGATCTTTTGCAAAATAAATGTTCCTTATAGTCACATTGGGTTTCTATTAGGTACCTTTCAAATGAATCAATTTGGAAAATTTCAACAAGAACATAACTCTACAACTTGGAAAGGAATTTTAAAGGCAAGGAATTAGCTAATCAAACACATTTCTTATGCAATCTCTTCTGGAACTAGTACTAATATGTGGTACGATCCTTGGATAAATGGGAAGAGTATATTTCAATTATATGGTGATGAATATGAAAAGACTTTGGGGCTCCCAAAGATTGGAAGGTTTCTGAGTTTATTGCTAATGGTACCTGGTGTCTCCCTAATCCTATTTCTCCTGAAATATTATCACTTTGGCTGATTATCAAAGCTATTCCAATCAGGAATAACCCTTCAGATATACTTATTTGGCCTCATGATAATGGCAAATTTAGTGCTACATCGGCATGGAATCAAATTAGGCAAAAAAATAACAAGTGGATCCCAAGCAGTTAGACATGGGATCAATCAGGATCGCAGAGACATTCCCTATGTACATGGCAGGCCCTTCTTAATAAACTACCTACAATAAATAATATGAAGAAAAGAGGTATCTATCATGTTAATCGATGTTCCCTTTGCATGCAACAAGAAGAAACTGTTGACCACCTCTATTTTGCTTGTGACTATACTAAATCGATATGAAAAGAGATTCTCTAGCGATTTGAACTCAATAGGCTGTCGCAACCTAACTTGCATCAAGAATTAGGTGACCTCATGCAATGTTTCTCAAGAAAAGGGCCTCTTACGCAACTGGCAAAGGTTACTTTCAGATTTGCTATTTGGTGGATGTGGAAAGAGAGATGTAGAAAAATCATTGAGTGTCAATACACAAACAATGCTCAGCTCTTGACAGAGATTATTAGAGATTCAAGATCATGCATGGAGCACGATCTCAAAATGGAGCACTTTACACGAAGAGAGAAAGATATTTTTGTCAAATTCGATTTTGCTATTAGATCTTGGGCATGATGTTAAATGCAATACCCACTAGTAGTCTTGGCATATCTTAACATGTTGGCTACAGTTAGGAGTTAAAGTCTACAGCGTGTGTAGTTATAACTACCACATGCGTACTCAATGAGTTACTTGACTTTGTCTATGACTTGTATAGACAAAGCTATTTGTAGAAACTTTACACATAATCAATTTACTTTTACATACAAAAAAAAAAACTAACAAACCTCCACCATTGAGGGGTACCAAACTAGGTTTGAAATGTTATCGAGTCAAAATCATGATTGGTCTAAAAAATAGTTATTGGGGACCTTCATTGAGGGCTTGAAAATGGAGATCTAGGGAGATGTTAAACCGCGATAACCGTACACGCTTATGGCAGTCATATCTTTCGCATGACTTCAAGATGAGCGATTGAACTATGAAGCTCGGAGGACTAAGCTCGCTCCTCGTCTAGCAATACTAATCCCCTCCGCACCCTCCACTGTCAACCGAGTCCATGCACCAAAATGCTTGACAAGAGAAGAGCTTCGGGAGCGATCTGCGAAGGCGTTATGTTGGCACTGCGACGAGCCGTGGAGTCGTGAGCATCATTATTGTTAAGGGAGACTTCTTATGATTGAACCAGTAGAAGAAGAGGTCATTGAACATCTAGAAGAGAGCCTTGAACATGAAGAAGATCTTTTCGTATCTTTGCTAGATGTCCGTCAATCGAGTCCTTATACCATAAAGGTTGATAAGAGAAGAGCTTCGGGAGCGATTTGCGAAGAGATTATGTTGGCATTGCGACGAGTCGTGGAGCCGCGAGCATCAATGTAGAAAGGGAAGCCATTTTGGCGTCGTCGCTATAGGTGTCTGATCACCACTATAGTAATTCATAGATCAATTTGGCTTCCATATAAGATTGATATATTGAAGAATTCATCTCTAAAACTGATTTTGTGTTATTGCAAATTTTCATCACAAACCGCCGAAATTTTTCGACAAGAATTGTACAATCGCAACTTGCACCAATTTTCTTGCTGTTATACTGCCAAAATTCTCTTGATTAAATTGGTCTTCCTTGCTGTCATATAAACTATGATTTTGCTATCAATTCCCTCAAATCACTCATGTTTTTTGGTGGAAATTTTATCGAGAAACCACTATTTCTTCGACGTCGATTCTTTTTTTTATAAGTTAAATTAATTTTGTAATAAATTTCTACAAATAACTTTATCTATACAAGTCATAGACGAAGCCAAGTAACTCGTAGAGTACTCATGCGGTAGTTATGACTACACATGTTGTAGACTATAACTCTTGACTATAGCCAACTAATAAAATGTAAAGTCCAGATATGCCAAGATTTTTTGTGGGTACAGCATTTAACATCATGCCCAAGATCTTTAGCTAATAGCAAAATTGAATTTTATAAAAATATCTTTTTCTCTTTATGTAAAGTGCTCCATTTTGAGTTCGTGCTCCATACATGATCTTGAGTCTCTAATAATCTCTGTCAAGAGCTGAGCATTGTTTGTGTGTTCACACTCAAAGATTCTGCTATATATTTCCTTCCACATCCACCAAATAGCACATTTAAAAGTAACCTTTGCCAGTTGTGTAAGAGGCCCTTTTCATGAGAAACATTGTATGAGGTCGCCTAATTCTTGATGCAAGTTTGGTTGCGGTAGCTTATTGAGTTCAAATTGCTGGAGAATCTCCTTCATTCTCCGATCTTGCTAGCCAATCCTCCAGCCGTCACAGTAGCGCGCTCCTGGCCCCTTTTACACGATGAGAAGAGGAAGAAGGAGCGCAGGGGAAAGGGGGCGATGCAGAGACAGTTTCTCCCTTCTAGGGGCCGCATTCTTTTTTTTTTGTAAGTAAAAGTAAATTGATTATGTGTAAAGTTTCTACAAATAGCTTTGTCTATACAAGTCATTGAGTACAAATGCGGTAGTTATGACTACACATACTGTAGACTTTAACTCCTAACTATAGCCAACTAATAAAATGTAAAGTCCAGATATGCCAAGATTTTTTGTGGGTACAGCATTTAACATCATGCCAAGATCTTTAGCTAATAGCAAAATTGAATTTTATAAAAATATCTTTTTCTCTTTATGTAAAGTGCTCCATTTTGAGTTCGTGCTCCATACATGATCTTGAGTCTCTAATAATCTCTGTCAAGAGCTGAGCATTGTTTGTGTGTTCACACTCAAAGATTCTGCTATATATTTCCTTCCACATCCACCAAATAGCACATTTAAAAGTAACCTTTGCCAGTTGTGTAAGAGGCCCTTTTCATGAGAAACATTGTATGAGGTCGCCTAATTCTTGATGCAAGTTTGGTTGCGGTAGCTTATTGAGTTCAAATTGCTGGAGAATCTCCTTCATTCTCCGATCTTGCTAGCCAATCCTCCAGCCGTCACAGTAGCGCGCTCCTGGCCCCTTTTACACGATGAGAAGAGGAAGAAGGAGCGCAGGGGAAAGGGGGCGATGCAGAGACAGTTTCTCCCTTCTAGGGGCCGCATTCTTTTTTTTTTGTAAGTAAAAGTAAATTGATTATGTGTAAAGTTTCTACAAATAGCTTTGTCTATACAAGTCATTGAGTACAAATGCGGTAGTTATGACTACACATACTGTAGACTTTAACTCCTAACTATAGCCAACTAATAAAATGTAAAGTCCAGATATGCCAAGATTTTTTGTGGGTACAGCATTTAACATCATGCCAAGATCTTTAGCTAATAGCAAAATTGAATTTGACAAAAATATCTTTTTCTCTTTGTGTAAAGTGCTCCATTTTGAGTTCGTGCTCCATACATGATCTTGAGTCTCTAATAATCTCTGTCAAGAGCTGAGCATTGTTTGTGTGTTCACACTCAAAGATTCTGCTATATATTTCCTTCCACATCCACCAAATAGCACATTTAAAAGTAACCTTTGCCAGTTGTGTAAGAGGCCCTTTTCTTGAGAAACATTGCATGAGGTCACCTAATTCTTGATGCAAGTTTGGTTGCGGTAGCTTATTGAGTTCAAATTGCTGGAGAATCTCCTTCATTCTCCGATCTTGCTAGCCAATCCTCCAGCCGTCACAGTAGCGCGCTCCTGGCCCCTTTTACACGATGAGAAGAGGAAAATATCTTTTTCTCCTTTGGTAAGGCTCCATTTTGAGATCATGCTACATGCATGATCTTGAGTCTCTAATAATCTCTGTCAAGAGCTGACAATATTTTGTGTGTTGACACTTAAAGATTCTTCTATATCTCTCCCTCTACATCACGAAATAGAACATATGAAGTAATCTTTGCCAGTTGTGTAAGAGGCCCTTTCTTTTCTTGAGAAACATTGCATGAGGTCACCTAATTCTTGATGCAAGTTTGGTTGCAGCAGCCTATTGAGTTCAAATCGCTGGAGAATCTCCATTGAGTTCAAATCGCTGGAGAATCTCCTTCCATATCCATCTAGTATAATCACAAGCAAAATATATGTGGTCAATAGTTTCTTCTTGTTGCTTACAAAGGGAGCATCGGTTAACATGATGGATACCTCTTCTCTTCATATTGTCTATTGTAGGTAGTTTATTAAGAAGGTCCCTGCTACACATAAGGAATATCTTTGTGATCCCAATCGATCCCATGTTGATCTACTTGGGATCCACTTGTTATTTCTTTGCATGATTTAATTACATGTGGATGTTTTGAGTGTCAACACACAAATAATGCTCAGCTCTTGACAGAGATTGTTAGAGACTCAATATCATGCATGGAGCACGATCTCAAAATGGAGCACTTTACACGAAGAGAAAAATATATTTTTGTCAAATTCAATTTTGCTATTAGCAAAAGATCTTTGGCATGATGTTAAATGCTATACCCACTGGTAGTCTTGACATATCTTAACATGTTGGCTACAATTAGGAGTTAAAGTCTACAGCATGTGTAGTCATAACTACCGGATATGTACTCAACGAGTTACCTGACTTTGTCTATGACTTGTGTAGACAAAGCTATTTGTAGAAACTTTACACATAATCAAATTACTTTTACTTACCAAAAAAAAAATTACATGTGGATGTGGCACTAAATTTGCCATTGTCATGAAGCCAAATATATATATCTAAAGAGTTGTTCCTAATTGGAATAGCTGTGATAGTCAGCCAAAGTGATAACATTTCAAGAGAAATAGGAGTAGGGAGACACCAGGTACCATTAGCAATGAACTTGGAAACCTTCCAATCTTTGGGAGCCCCAAAGTCTTTTTGTATTCTGTCACCATATATTTGAAATATGCTCTTCCCATCTGTTGGTGTCAACATCTTTATGTCGTGGCCTCGGGGACCACACAGTTGGGTTCGGGTCCGAATAATTGCAGATATGCCTGAATGACCCTTGAGGCTGATGAGGAAGCCGACTTCGGTGGTCGGTCGAGTCACTATTTTTTCTGAGAAAGGGACTCCTCGCCTGTGGCTCTCGATGGTTGGCGCTCCGTCTTCGTCCCTACACATAGGTCGGGTCGGGAGAGCTCGGCCTGACCCCTCTGACGGTCAGTTAGTCAATTTTCAGAGGGAGTTTCTCTTATCTTTCTTTCTTTCCTTTTTGTGCCAAGTGCGAGGGTTTTTATAAGAAAGGTTACTGCCTCCTGATGTACCGGCCTGCAAGGAGCAGCGTCGTACCTTGGATAACGTCTGACACCAGCACTAGCGTTGCGTGAAGGATTGGGCTCCTATAGGATGGCGATGTGCCTCGATCGACGTTTTGGTCTGCTTTGGACAGGTGTTGTCAAGTCAGATCGAGGCGGCCAACCCCCGTGGCTCGTCGGTCTGCATGACCTTGAAGATGTCGCCCTAAAGCAGGTGATGTTAATTTGTGTCTATTCATCATGGGTGATGTCAGTCCGTGTCACATCATTATTATTACCCCCATCATTCTCCCCCCCGAAGGAAGCCATGCATCGGCGATTGCCAGGGGGGTCCGAGACGTGGCTTTTGCTTTAGGTGATTGCTCCTACTAGTTTGCCCTCTGGTCAATGCTGGGGAGGTTTCCTAGAGGGTCGCTATGGTCGGTTGCTGGCCTGTCATCCTGTGCGATGCATGACCGTGGGGTATGACTCAAGCAACGCGGAAGGCCCGGGCGAAAGGGGGGCACCGAGGTGTGGGAATCATGCGGTCTACGACCGAGGTATAGTAAGAGATGAAGTTTCCAACTTCTGCTTCTCTTGTCCACGAGTACCATGGGAAACTTCTGTTGTAGAAGGCTCCGACATAATAGGGAGAGATAAAGTTTCTGATTTGTCTTCTCTATGGTGCTGTCCTTATGAGTTGAAATGCTCACTCGTCTTTGTCACCACCGATTCTACTACCACTGGAGGAGGCTTGCCTTGTTGCTGAGGCACATGACGTGGCCTGTAGATCTTATTAATCGGTTTCGGAGTTTGCTGACAGGCTCTGTTTGCATGACCAAAAGGAACTCTGACGAGTGTTCCCTTCAAGATCATGATAAAAAACCTCGTTCAGGAGATCTTCATTGGAAGAAACTAGTACACATGCTCGGGCAAATGCTAATCTCGTTTGTGCAGCTGTTGCTTTGTCAATGTAGAGTGGCTGTCCCAAAGTGCTACATAACTTTGCAATAAAGCGTTGACTCCAAAGATGTAGAGGAAGGCCTTTAAAGGATACCCATAAAGGAATAGACTGTATGCTGTCTAACTCCAAACGAACATCAGGAGACCAGCGTTGTAGAATCATTGGGTGGCCACGAATAATCCAGAATCCTTCGAGGACCCGTTGCAAATCTTCTTCAGAGTATAGCTTGCAAACAAAGAAACTATTTTCTAGCATATGAAGATCAAATGCTAATGTGCCCCATCTAGTTTTGATAAATGAGGATAGTGGGAAATAGGATGTTTTGAGTCCTACCACACAGCCAACAATCGCCATAGACCATATCTTGATCAGTTCTGCGGAATCAGCGGTCTCATACATAGCAATCTTTTTATCAACCTGAACATCTGGAGCGAAGAAATCCAAGTTGAGATCCAGACTTCTAACTAGAGCCTTGAAGAGGCTAGTCCAAGGCCGAGGGTCACTAGAAATGAGAGCAGGAGGCCTCGATCTACTTTGATGCTGCTTCGTCGACGGAACATCTCGCCGGAAAGAAGGTAGTGGAGGAGCAACTTGAGATGTATGGGCAGGGTGCCTCATCGTTGAATCTACCCTCCCGCCACTGTCACTAGATTCAGAGGTCGTCGTTGCCATGTCCCGAACCTCCACTTTTTGTTTTTGTTTTTAAGAAGGAACTCTCCTTCACAAGGAACTCTATTCCACCAAACAGAGCCGGGGAGAAGGGTTGCAATTTCAGCAGTCTTCCTCTGATCTTGTAACATCCCTCATTTAAAAAAAAAAAAAAACTTATATATTACTTTAATAGTTCAGTTTATTATATCAATATTAAATTATATGGAGGACTTGTGGCATTAGCAAGGATGAGCCACTTGCACTTATTCTAAAGTTGACACCTAAACCTCCATGCATGCTTGCCACCTCACTATTTTAGCATGAGCCAAACCTAAGTAATTTAAGGCACAACTAAGGGAAACTTTGCAGCCAACGTAACTTGAGAAGAGGAGAAGGAATTGAAGGAGAAGAGAAGGAGAAAGAATTGAAGAAGAAGAAATTTTATCTTAGCTTAAGGCTTTGCATCAATTCCCCCACATTTGGAAATCAAAACTTTTGAAGGCAAGTGTTCTAACCCCATCCAACAGAATTCTAATCTCTGTTTTCTTTTCAATTCTACAAAATTTTGAAAGATTTCAGCTGAGAACCAAACATTTCTTTCGTTTTGATACAAAGCCATGAATCTGTAATTTTTCGGTAATCTGACCTCTATGCATTGTTTTGGTCCTAACTTTTTATACTAAACTCTGATTTAGGCAAAGCTTATTCTGTTTGAAAGTAGACTCGAAGACCTTTATTTTGATACCTAGATTGAATGATTTGGAGTCGAAATGCCTAATATGACTTCTATTGCAATTAACCCTACAGATTCTACAAAATAGGGACTATAATTTCGGACCTTCTGTTACTAAATTGCTCATAACTCTCTAGTGAAAATTCTGAATTATGCAAAATTAATTCTTTGCGAACTAGATTCGCATATCTTTCTTTTGACATCGAGTTTGGAAATTTTGAAGTACGTTTGCCTTCTGAAACATCTGTTTAAATTGATGCTATCTATTCTGCAAAACAGAGATGATCAATTCTGACCTTCTGTTACTAAATTGCTCATAACTCTCTAGTGAAAATTTTGAATTATGAAAAAACTTGATTCTTTGAGAACTAGATTCGCATATCTTTCTTTTTCTTTTGACACCTATTTTTAGTGAATTAGAGCATGCTTGGTCACTCAAACAAATCAGGAAATGTACCATTCGAATTCTGCCAGAATTGAAAACTTTGTTGAATTTTGCCTATTCGAGTCTCATTCTGTTGGAATTTTGATTTCTATTAAATTCTTTTGTAGTCCTTTGAAAATTCTTGTATTATCCATCCTGAAATTGTTGTATGTCTGAAATTTATTATGTAATGTTTTGTTGGCATTTCCTTGTTTGATAAAGGCACACGCATATTTCCGTTGTGTCCGCATGTGCTTCCGATATATGCCAATGTCATTGTTCATGCTACCCTTTTGTACTCTGGTGTCTTGTGGGATATTATGAACCTTTGCCAGAAATGGTAAAGGGAGTTATGCATAGAGCCCGCGATGCTCTGTCGGCTCCATTGACTTCACTCAGACATGGGTGGATGGAGCTCCCAGACGTGAGAGACTTATGCTTGGTGGTCATCCTGAAATGGATGAATCACATTATATATGTGGTCCCACAGCGCCCTCTATGTTTTTGATATGATATCCAAAGCTTCACTTATGAGTTTATATTTATGCTTTGGATAAAAAATGGAATGCATGCTACCTCAAAAATGACATACAAGCTTGTATTTACTATTCGGTTCACTTGTTATACTTTGGAGTGTTTCGTATGTCATTGTTATACTCTCAAACACCCTTATGCCTTTGAAATACACTGAAATGCTTCAGGTGCCATTTGATACATGCCTAAATGCTTATTTTGCCAATGAAATGCTCCAATTTCCTTTCTCATATTCTTATGTCTAACGGTTGTTTTCGAATGAGGAAACCCTTTGTGATTTTTATACCAAATGAGATGATTTCAAATGAACACTTGTATTTCTGCTTTTGTTGTCTTGATACTAAGCCTGCTTGAATTTTTCCTGCCATCATGGATATGTTAGTCACTTGCTGAGCTCTTTATGCTCACCCCGTTGTTATATAAATTTTTTAGGGTAGCTTGTCACGCACTGAAAAGCTAGAATTGGGTTGAAGCATTGAAAGGCTAGAAGATTTTGGACTAATCTTTGTTGGTTGATAGGTTTTTTTGTTGTATAGTATACTTTACTTCTGATGTAATGTTAAGGATATATTGATACTTATGTGTTGTAAAAGTTTAAAGGACTGCTCATGTTTATGGAATGATAAGCTTATGTTGTATAAGTATATGAACTCATGGTGAATAATATTTTTGTGATGGTATATATTTCTACGAATATGGATTTGTGTTGTAGTTGATGTTTAGTTGATTGCCTTTGGATTTTATGAATCTCTAAGTGAAGTGGAGTATGATTTATGAAATGTATAGGTTTATGAATTGTGAATATTGATTTGAATGGTTCTTAGTATCCTTAAATGTTAGATTGGATCCTGGATTGATTTGTGATGATGAATTATAATATTATTGATTTTAGACAGGGTCACACCTCCTAAATGGATTAAATTCGGGGGGTGTGACAAGAACATACCACTCTACAGCTTGAAAAGGAATTTTAAAGGGAAGGAATTGGCTAATCAAACACATTTCTTATCCAATCTCTTCTGGAACTAGTACTAATATGTGGTACGATCCTTGGATAAATGGGAAGAGTATATTTCAATTATATGGCGACAAAATATGAAAAGACCTTGGGGCTCCCAAAGATTGGAAGGTTTCCGAGTTCATTGATAACGGTACCTAGCGTCTCCCTAATCCTATTTCCCCTGAAATGTTATCACTTTGGCCGATTATCAAAGCTATTCCAATCAGGAATAACCCTTCAGATATAATTATTTGGCCTCATGACAATGACAAATTTAGTGCTACATCCACATTGAATCAAATTAGGCAAAAAAATAACAAGTGGATCCCAAGCAGTTGGACATGGGATCGATCGAGATCGCAGAGATATTCCCTATGTACATGGCAATCCCTTCTTAATAAACTACCTACAATAGATAATATGAAGAAAAGAGGTATCTATCATGTTAACCGATGCTCCCTTTTGCATGCAACAAGAAGAAATTGTTGACCACGTCTATTTTGCTTGTGACTATACTAAATGGATATAGAAGGAGATTCTCCAACGATTTGAACTCAATAAGCTGTCGCAACCAAATTTGCATCAAGAATTAGGCGACCTCATGTAATGTTTCTCAAGAAAAGGGCCTCTTACACAATTGGCAAAGGTTACTTTTAGATGTGCTATTTAGTGGATGTGGAAAGAGAGATGTAGAAGAATCTTTGAGTGGCAATGCACAAATAATGCTCAGCTCTTAACAGAGATTATTAGAGACTCAAGATCATGCATGGAGCACGATCTCAAAATGGAGCACTTTACACGAAGAGAAAAAGATATTTTTGTCAAATTTAATTTTGCTATTAGATCTTGGGCATGATATTAAATGTTGTACCCACTAGTAGTCTTGGCATATCTTACACAATTGACAAAGGTTATATTCAGATGCGTTATTTGGTGGATGTGGAAGGAAAGATGTAATATAATCTTTGAGTGTCAACACACAAATAATGCTCAGCTCTTGACAGATATTTTTAGAGACTCAAGATCATGTATGGAGAACGATCTCAAAATGGAGCACTTTACACGAAGAGAAAAAGATGTTTTTATCAAATTCAATTTTGCTATTAGCTAAAGATCTTGGGCATGATGTTAAAAGCTGTACCCACAGGAAATCTTGACATATCTGGACTTTACATTTTATTTGTTGGCCACAGTTAAGAGTTATAGTCTACAGCATGTGTAGTCATAACTACCGCATGAGTACTCTATGAGTTACCTAGCTTCGTCTATAACTTGTATAGACAAAGCTATTTGTAGAAACTTGTTAGAACCCTTGTATATTCTAAGCTTGGGGTTGATCTCTTTAGGGGATCGGCCTCTTGGAACTCTATAGGGGTTCCCTTCCTCCAAGTTGCTGCTCAAAGGCTATAGAAAATATTCATCTATTGCTTATGAAAAGAGGAGAAATACATGGCTATTTATAGGGCTTCTAAACCTTAACTCCTAATAGGACTCCTACTCAAGACTCCTACTTCTAATCAACTCCTAATAGGACTCCTACTCAAGACCCCTATTCCTTTTCAACTCCTAATTCTTCTCTAAGAAACAACATCCTAACCCTAGCCGGCCTCTTCACCTTTTTAATAGGGGTCAGCTTAGGTAGGTTTTACATGAATGTACCTCTCAATTAGGACTCTCCTAGCTAGAGTCCTAACAGATTCTAAGCTTGTCCTCGAGGCTGACGATTCATGAATTCTGGGAATTTGATCTTCAAGTCGTCATAGTTCTCCCAAGTGGCATCTTCTGTCGGTAGGTTCATGTTAGAACCCTTGCAGATTCTAAGCTTGGGGTTGATCTCTTTAGGGGATCGGCCTCCTGGAACTCTATAGGGGTTCCTTCCTCCAGGTTGCTGCTCAAAGGCTGCAGAAAATATTCATCTATTGCTTCTGAAAAGAGGAGGAATACATGGCTATTTATAGGGTTTCTAAACCCTAACTCCTAATAGGACTCCTACTCAGGACTCCTACTTCTAACTAACTCCTAATAGGACTAACTCCTAATAGGACTCCTACTTCTAACTAACTCCTAATAGGACTCCTACTTCTAACTAACTCCTAATAGGACTCCTACTTCTAACTAACTCCTAATAGGACTCCTACTTCTAACTAACTCCTAATAGGACTCCTACTTCTAACTAACTCCTAATAGGACTCCTACTTCTAACTAACTCCTAATAGGACTCCTACTTCTAACTAACTCCTAATAGGACTCCTACTTCTAACTAACTCCTAATAGGACTCCTACTTCTAACTAACTCCTAATAGGACTCCTACTTCTAACTAACTCCTAATAGGACTCCTACTTCTAACTAACTCCTAATAGGACTCCTACTTCTAACTAACTCCTAATAGGACTCCTACTTCTAACTAACTCCTAATAGGACTCCTACTTCTAACTAACTCCTAATAGGACTCCTACTTCTAACTAACTCCTAATAGGACTCCTACTTCTAACTAACTCCTAATAGGACTCCTACTTCTAACTAACTCCTAATAGGACTCCTACTTCTAACTAACTCCTAATAGGACTCCTACTTCTAACTAACTCCTAATAGGACTCCTACTTCTAACTAACTCCTAATAGGACTCCTACTTCTAACTAACTCCTAATAGGACTCCTACTTCTAACTAACTCCTAATAGGACTCCTACTTCTAACTAACTCCTAATAGGACTCCTACTTCTAACTAACTCCTAATAGGACTCCTACTTCTAACTAACTCCTAATAGGACTCCTACTTCTAACTAACTCCTAATAGGACTCCTACTTCTAACTAACTCCTAATAGGACTCCTACTTCTAACTAACTCCTAATAGGACTCCTACTTCTAACTAACTCCTAATAGGACTCCTACTTCTAACTAACTCCTAATAGGACTCCTACTTCTAACTAACTCCTAATAGGACTCCTACTTCTAACTAACTCCTAATAGGACTCCTACTTCTAACTAACTCCTAATAGGACTCCTACTTCTAACTAACTCCTAATAGGACTCCTACTTCTAACCAACTCCTAGTTCTTCTTTAAGAATTAACTGCCATACCTTAGCTGGCCTGTTTACCTCTTTATTAGGGGTCGGCTTAAGTAGGTTTTACATGAAAGTCCCTCTCAATTAGGACTCTCCTAGCTAGAGTCCTAACAGTTCACCGACTATATTAGCACTTCAGTAGTGGGTCATCATCGTCGAGTCACGATCTGTCGATCAATAATGGCACTTGGCTGGATTTGGAGTTCTCCTTGAGTAGTCATATTTGGTAGGTGGCTTTGGGCTATCTCCAAGCACCTATTTACAACTTCCGTCTGGCTGTCGATTTATGGGTGATATACCATACTCCTTTTCAATTTAGTACCTTGCATATGGAATAACTTTGTCCAAAATCTGCTCATGAAGATGCAAGTAGAATTTGTCATAAGCATAATGCGTCCTTTATAGTGTAATTCTTTTGAGTCCCAATTGTAATGAGCCACGGAGCTTGATGCTTCCTCCAATTTTTTTATTATCTTACTGGTCTCCAGATCTTCCTACCATTCTATCTTAATATCCTCTAGGAAGTCACTGGTTGGAAGTGAAATGACCGAAAATTCAGCTTGCTCGTGTAGTTGCGAAAGCGCATCTGCAACAACATTCTCTTTCCCCTTTTAGTAAGTTATTTCATAATCAAATCCAAGAAGTTTTGTTACCCATTTTTGCTGCTCAGGGGATGATATCTTTTGTTCCAAAAAGTAATTGAGGCTTTTATAGTCGATTTTAATTTGAAATCGTCGACCGATCAAGTAGGGTCTCCACCTCGTTGCTGCGTGCATAATGGCGAGCATCTCCTTATCATATGTTGACATATTTTGATGGGAGGGAGATAATGCCTTGCTAGTGTATGTGAGTGGTCGACCATCTTGCATGAGAATGGCTTCAATTCTAACTCCAGATGCGTCGGCCTCAATAATGAAGGGCCGGTTAAAATCTGGTAGTGCTAGCACCGGCGTCGTCGTCATTGCTACCTTAAGTTTGTCGAAGGCAGCGGAGGCTTTGTCCAACCATTGGAAGACCTCTTTTTTCAGTAAGGAAGTAAGTGGTGCACTGATCTTTCCATAGTTTTTCACGAACTTGCAGTAGAAGCCAGTTAAACCCAGAAAGCCATGTAGCAATTTTATGTTCCTCGGGGTCGGCCAGTTCTGCATTGCTTCTATTTTGGAGTGGTCCACCATCACACCTTCCTCTAGTATGATATGCCCAAGATATTCCACCTTTTGTTGAAGAAAGCAAAAATTCGTAGTGGCCGTTGTGTGTTCGAAAGACGGTTTTCGGTATGTCTTTTTTGCACACTCGTATTTGATGATACTCGGATCGAAGGTCCAGCTTTGTGAAGATTTATGCTCCCTTTCATCTAGCAATTCATCTACTATTAGAATAGGGTATCTATCCTTGATGGTTATGCCATTGAGAGCTCGGTAATCAACACAAATTCATCATGTTCCATCCTTCTTGCGTACAAGTAGCACCAGTGAAGAGTAAAGGCTACAACTTGGCCGAATAACTCCTGTTTCGAGCATCTCTTTTACAATCCTTTTTATTTCATCCTTCTGGAGATGTAGATATTGATATGGCCGAGTATTTGCTGGAGGTTTGCCTGGAAGAATCGTTATATAATGATCATGCCGATGGGTAAGAGGTAGGTTGTGCGGTTTGTCAAATATATCTGAAAATTCAGCAAGCAAAGGAAGTAGGTTTGGATCTTCAAATTCTATTGGCTCTCCCTTAGTTTGCTGCTCAAGTTGTACCAAAAAGTCGCTGCATGCTTTATGCAAAACCATCTCCATTTGTTGTGTGCAAATCGTCGTTATGTCGCCCCCATGTTTCCTGTATAGAATCACCCGTTTCCCTTTACTGTAAAATCTCAAAATTAGTTTCATAAAATTCCAGGAAACATCACCTAATGTTATCAACCATTTAATTCTGAGCATGGCCTCATGATCATCAAGAGGGAGGAGGAAGAAATCTGCAATTATCTCTTGTTCCTACAGTAATAGTTTCTCCAACGGGCGCCTACGATCACACTTCAAAATTCGTTCGTTGGTGAACTTGACGTTAAGGCCATCCGAACAGCAACTATACTATCTAGGAAGTTATTAGTGCTGCCCGTGTTGATGAGAACAGTGATCGATTGTTGTTTAAGAAGGCCTTCAATTTTCATCGTTTATGGGTTTGAGTAGCCGATTAGTGCATGTACCATAACTTCGGTCAGTTGTGGCTCTTCTTCTACATCTTCTTCATTATTAAGGCCCTCTTCTAGATGTTCAACGACCTCTTCTTCTACTAGTTTAATCATAAGAAGTCTCCCTTTTCTACAGTGATGCTCGCGGCTTCACGGCTCGTCGCGGTGCCAACATAACTCCTTCGTAGATCGCTCCCAAAGCTCTTCTCTTGTCATCATTTTTTATTTCGGGACTCGATTGATAGTAAAGGGGGTTGAGGGCTACTGCATTGCAGGTCGAAAAATGATCCTAGTCCTCTAAGCTTCATGGTTCAATCGCTCCTCTTGATGTCGTGCGAAAGAGATGGCTGCCATAAGCATATACGGTTGTCGTGCTTTAACTTCTCCCCGGATCTCCGGCTTCAAGCCCTCAATGAAGGTCCCCAATACCTATTTTTGAGACCAATCACAAGTTTGATTAGATAACCTTTCAAACCTGGTTTGGTACTCCTGAACGGTAGAGGTTTGTCAGATCTTTGCTAGTTGTTCGTCAATGTTCTCATAATCGATTGGTCCGAAGTGGATCAATAGTCCTTCTTTGAATTGTCACCATGAGAGGACTCCATGAGTATATTTAAACCAGTCAAACCACTGTATGGCATCCCCTTCAAGATGTATAGCTGCAAATTCCACCATAGATGCATCCGCAGTTTTGTGGTACCGAAAATATCGCTCCGCGCACGAGATCCAACCAATCGAGTCTCCTTCTTCCCATATAGGGAAGTCCACCCTCATGCATGGATAGTTGGGATCAATCATAGAGCCTCCCCTCACTTGGAAGTCATCTCTTCGGGGTTGGTATGATTAGGCAGAGCTCTCTCCTTGATGTGATTTCTTCGGGCTTGGTGGTCGGCCCAATCTGAGTTCGGTAAAGAGTGTCTGAATCTTATCCTCCATTTGTGCCTCGAAGGCTTTGAATTTAGCATTGATTGCCGCCTCAGATGGCATAGTACATACCTCCAAATCTGTGATGTTAAGAACTTTTGTTTTGTTGTCGGGTTAAAGGCATGTATAGGTTGAGAGAAGTGATGGTTGAAAGGGTTGGTGGATTGGTGGATGTAGGCTACGGTTTAGGGCTGTTTTGTGGCTGTTTTGGGTGTAGTTTGAGGGTGTGGTTTAGTAAAGTTTTAGGGCTGTGGATGAAAGTTTTAGATCTGTGGTAGATGGCAGCAAAGGTTTGATAGAAATCAGTAGAAGTTTGCTGCAGAATTGTGTTGTCTTGTAAGAGCAGAATTGTCGTCGAATAAACAACGGTTTCTCAACGAAATTTTCACAAAAAACTTGAGAAATTTGAGGAGGGAATTGATAGCAAAATCTTAGTGTATATGACAGTAATTATGTCCAATTTAATCAAGAAAACTTTGGCAGTATAACAGCAAAGAAATTGGTGCAAGTTACGATAGCAGAATTCTCGTCGAAAAATTTCAGCGGTTTGTGATGAAAATTTACAGTAACACAAAATAGTTTTTATAGGTGAATTCCTTCATAGATCAATCTTAGATGGAAGCCAAGATGATCTATGAAATATATAAGAAATTTTGTTCAAAAATATTGCAAATAGATCGGTTAAGGCAACAATATGATGCTGAAATTTTCTGCAGCATAGATTTTCAAGTGTCACAGATTGGACTTAAAATATCAGTAGTTTATATTGAGAATTTTTTGACGAAACCAAAGAGAAATCTACTATTAGGAAGTGTCAAAGCTATCATAAAAATTTCATAGAGATTTGGATAGAAAAATGTAGTAGCAAGATTAAACAATTTGTACTATGTGGCTGGAATTTCACAGTGCAGATTTTCAAGTATAGCAGTTTAGACGTAAAAGATTAATGGTTTATATTAAGAATTTTTTGACAAAACCAAAGAGAAATCTGCTATTAGGATGTGTCATAGCTGTCATAAAAATTTCGTAGAGATTTGGATAGAAAAAATGTAGTAGCAAGATCAAACAAACTGTGTTGTGCGACTAAAATTTTACAGTGCAGATTTTCAAGTACAGCAGATTAGATGTAAAAGATTAATGGTTTATATTGAGAATTTTTTTATAAAACCAAAGGTAAATCTGCTGTTAGGAAGTGTCAAATCTATCATAAAAATTTTGTAGAGATTTGGATAGAAAAAATGCAGTAACAAGATCAAACAGACTGTGTTATGCGGTTAGAATTCTGCAATGTATCTTTCGTCGTAGAGATGAAAACTTTATAACAAAAAGTTTATGCAGCAATATAGGAACAAATTTTTTTTTTGGATTTTTGAATAAGGATAACTAAATTGCAGCAGCAGTAAGGTAGGAAACCAGAACCTGTTGCAATTCACGGGAAGATCAAAGGATGATCTACGGTGGTGGAGATGATGGCGGAATTTAGCAACGATCTTTTAAGCAATTGTGGGAATTACTTTGGGCGACTATGGAGAGATGATGGATAGCTGTGGAAGGACAGCGAGACGCCAAGAATGCTACTCTAATACCAAGTATTAGAACCCTTGCAGATTCTAAGCTTGGGGTTGATCTCTTTAGGGGATCGGCCTCCTAGAACTCTATAGGGGTTCCCTTCCTCCAAGTTGCTGCTCAAAGGTTGCAGAATATATTCATCTATTGCTTATGAAAAGAGGAGGAATACATGGCTATTTATAGGGCTTCTAAACCTTAACTCCTAATAGGACTCCTACTCAAGACTCCTACTTCTAATCAACTCCTAATAGGACTCCCACTCAAGACTCCTATTCCTTTTCAACTCCTAATTCTTCTCTAAGAAACAACCTCCTAACCCTAGTTGGCCTCTTCACCTTTTTAATAGGGGTCGGCTTAGGTAGGTTTTACATGAATGTCCCTCTCAATTAGGACTCTCCTAGCTAGAGTCCTAACAAAACTTTACACAAAATCAATTTACTTTTACTTATAAAAAAAAAGTAGTCTTGGCATATCTTAACATGTTGGCTACAGTTAGGAGTTAAAGTCTACAGCATGTGTAGTTATAACTACCACATGTGTACTCAATGAGTTACCTGACTTTGTCTATGACTTGTATAGACAAAGCTATTTGTAGAAACTTTACACAAAATCAATTTACTTGTACTTACCAAAAAAAAAAAAGCTTGTCAGCAAACTCCGAAACCGACTAATAAGATCTACAAGCCATGTCAGGCGCCTCAGCAACAAGGCGAGACTCCCCCATCGGTAGTAGAACCAATGGTGACAAAGACGAGTGAGTATTCCGACTCGCAGGGATAGCATCATAGATAAGACAAATCAGAAACTTTATCTCTCCCTGTTATGTCGAAGCCTTCCACAACAGAAGTTTTCCATGGTACTCGGGGACAGGAGAAGAAGAAGTTGGAAACTTCATCTCTTACTATATTACCGGATCCATCCACAACAGAAATTCTAAGATCCACTCAACATGCCAACTGGGACATTGTGTCTCAACAAACTCAAGCACCAACAAACACCGCTAGTAAGGATATTCTCACACAACAAACTCAGGCCCAAACAAACCTTGTTAGTAAGGATATTCTGCCTCAACTATCTCATGCCTCAATAAATCATATTAACCAGGATATTATGCCTCAATAATCAGACTACTTGACTCAAGGTATAAAGTTTAAACATTTAATAGCTGTGGATGAAGTGGAAAAATATAGAAATAAAACCTTAAAAGGTAAAGATACTTTGAGGGAGGAAAATGCAAAACCTAAGGATAAGAAAAAGGATCGTACTATCCTTTTCCATTTGTTTTTTTCTAACGAAGATAATATGCTGGAATGTTCGTGGACTTAATAAGCTTGAAAAATGTCGGAAGCTCAATAGAATAATCAAGTCTGCCGCATGTGATATTGCTATTCTCGTGGAAACAAAAATTAAAAAATTGCTCGTTCCTGCTCAAAAGAACATAATATGGCCGGACGCAGAACTGTTTACCAATGACTCTAGTGAAACATTTGGTAGAATATGGGTCTTATGGCATCCTCACTCTATTAATGCTTGGTTTATTTCTGCTACTGATCAATTCATTCATCTAAAGGTGGAAGACAAAAAGAATGGTTGTCAATTCAATTTCACCGGTATATATGCTTCAAACAGTATGCAAGAAAGAAATATACTATGGACTGATCTGACTAACATTGCAAATGACTATCGTAATGTGCCTTGGATTGTTCTTGGCAATTTTAATATTCTTCGATACACAAATGAAAAAGTGGGGGGTAGATAGCTTTCCGAAAGTCAGCTTCAAAGTTTTAATAATTACATAGATACTGCCGCATTGATTGATATGAAATCTATGAGAAATTGACTCTCTTGGAGTAATCAAGGTGCTGCTAATAAAAAAATAATGGCTCGACTTGATAGGTTTTTGATTAATCAAGAATGGTTAACAGTTTACCCTGATTCACTTCTTGACTATGATGGATGCACTATTATTTTCTGATCATTCCTTAATGTATATACATGCAGACAAAGCAACACCTAGAGGCAAGAAACCATTTAGATTCTTTAAAATATGGAGTACACATCCTTAGTTCCTTGATATTATCATATTAGCTTGGAATGTTAATATACATGGTTCACCAACTTACATCTTATGTCAAAAGCCATAAATAACTTCATGCAAGCCTTAAAGCAAGAGGAAAGTTTTGCAAAGCTGAAGTCTCGACAACATTGGCTTATGTTAGGACTCTAGCTAGGAGAGTCCTAATTGATAGGGGCATTCATGTAAAACCTACCTAAGCCGACCCTTATTAAAGAGGTGAAGAGGCCGGCTAGGGTTTGGAGGTTATTTCTTAGAGAAGAATTAGGAGTTGTAAAGGAATAAGAGTTTGAGTAGGAGTCCTATTAGGAGTTAGTTAGAAGTAGGAGTCTTGAGTAGGTGTCCTATTAGGAGTTAGAGTTTAGATGCCCTATAAATAGCCATGTATTCCTCCTCTTTTTATAGGCAATAGATGAATATTTTCTGCAGCCTTTGTGCAGCAACTTGGAGGAAGGAACCCCTATAGAGTTCCAAGAGGCCGATCCCCTAAAGAGATCAACCCCAAGCTTAGAATCTGCAAGGGTTCTAACACTTGGTGTCAGAGCAGCGTTCCTGGCGTCTCGCTGCCCTTCCACAGCCATCTATCATCTCTCCACAGCTGCCGAAAGTAATTTCCACAATTGCTTAAAAGATCGTCGCCAAATTCCACTGTCATCTCCACCACCGCGGATCATTCTTTGATCTCCCCGTGAATTGCAATAGGTTCTGGTTTCGTACCTTACTGTTACTACAATTTAGTTATCCTTATTCAAAAATCAAAAAAAAAATTGTTCCTATATTGCTGCATAAACTTTTCGTCGTAAAGTTTGCATCTCTACAACGAAAGATACATTGCAGAATTCCAACCGCATAGCACAGTCTATTTGATCTTTCTACTATATTTTTTCTATCTAAATCTCTACGAAATTTTTACGACAACTTTGAAACTTCCTAATAGCAGATTTCCCTTTGGATTTGTCAAAAAATTCTCAATATAAATGATTGATCTTTTACGTCTAATCTGCTATACTTGAAAATCTGCACTGTAAAATTCCAACCGCATAGCACAATTTGTTTGATCTTGCTACTATGTTTTTTCTATCCAAATCTCTACGAAATTTTTATAATAGCTTTGACACTTCCTACTAGTAGATTTTCCTTTTGTTTCATCAAAAAATTCTCAATATAAACTACTGATCTTTTACGTCCAATCTGCTACAATTGAAAATCTATGTTGCATATTGTTGCCTTAACCGATCTATTTGTAATTTTTTTGAACAAAATTTCTTATACACTTCATAGATCATCTTGGCTTCCATCTAAGATTGATCTATTGAAGAATTTATCTCAGAAAACGATTTTGTGTTACTGCAAATTTTCGTTGCAAACCATTAAAATTTTTCAACGAGAATTTTGCTATCACAACTTGCACCAACTTGTTTGCTATTATACTGCCGAAATTTTCTTCATTAAATTAGACATCCTTGCTGTCATATAAACTAAGATTTTGCTTTCAATTCCTTCCTTAAATCTCTTAAGTTTTTGGTGGAAATTTGATTGAGAAACCATTGTTTCTTCGACGACAATTCTGCTTTTACAAGACAACACAATTCTGCAGCAAACTTCCACTAATTTCTATCAAACCTTTGCTGCCATCTACCACAAATCTAAAACATTCATCCATAGCCCTAAAACTCCACCAAACCACACCCTCAAATTTCACCCAAAAACAGTTGCAAAACAAGCCTAAACCGCAACCTACATCCACCAATCCACCAACCCTTTTGACCATCACTTCTCTCAACCTATACTTGCCTTTAACCCAACAACAAAAGAGAGATCTTAATAGCACAGATTTAGAGGCATATACTATGCCATCTAAAGAGGCAATCAATGCTAAATTCAAAGCCTTGGAGGCGTGAATGGAGGATAAGATTCGGATTCTCTTTACCGAACTCAGTTTGGGTCGACCACCAAGCATGAAGAAATCACATCAAGGAGAGAGTTCTAACCAATCGCATGAAGCCCGAAGAGATGACTTCCAAGAGAGGGAAGGCTTTATGACTGACCCCAACTATCCATGCATGAGGGTGGACTTCCCTAGATGGGAAGAAGGAGACCCGATTGGTTGGATCTCGCGTGCGGAGAGATATTTTTTGTATCATAAAACTGTGGATGCATCTATGGTGGAAATTGTAGCTATACATCTTGAAGGGGATGCCATACAGTAGTTTGACTAGTTTAAATATACTCATAGAGTCCTCTCATGGCGACAATTCAAAGAAGGACTATTAATCCGCTTCAGACCAACCGATTACGAGAATATTGACGAACAACTAGCAAAGATCCGACAAACCTCTACCATTCAGGAGTACCAAACTAGGTTTGAAAGGTTATCTAATCAAACTTGTGATCGGTCTCAAAAACAGCTATTGGGGACCTTCATTGAGGGCTTGAAGCCGGAGATCCAGGGAGAAGTTAAAGCACGACAACCGTACACGCTTATGATAGCCATCTCTTTCGCACGACATCAAGAGGAGCGATTGAACCATGAAGCTCAGAGGACTAGGATTACTTCTCAACCTACAATGCAGAAGCCCTCAGCCCCCCCTACTATCAACCGAGTCCCTGCACCAAAAATGATGACAAGAGAAGAGCTTCATGAGCGATCTACGGAGGAGTTATGTTGGCACCGTGACGAGCCGTGGAGCCACGAGCATCACAGTAGAAAAGGGAGACTTCTTATGATTAAACTAGTAGAAGAAGAGGTTATTGAACATCAAGAAGAGATCCTTGATAATAAAGAAGAAAATGCAGAAGAAGAGCAACAACCGACCGAAGTTATGGTGCATGCACTAGCTGGCTACTCAAACCCGCAAACGATGAAAGTTGAAGGCCTTCTCAAACAACAATCAATCACTGTTCTCATCGACATGGGCATCACTAATAGCTTCCTAGATAGTAAAGTTGCTGTCCGGATGGCTTTACCTATCGAGTATTACAAGCAGGTTTGACGTCAAGTTCACCGACGGATGGATTTTGAAGTGTGATCGTAGGCGCCCGCAGGAGAAACTATTACCGCAGGAACAAGAGATAATTACATATTTCTTCCTCCTTCCTCTTGATGATTATGAGGCTATGCTCAAAATTGAATGGTTGATAACATTAGGTAATGTGTCCTGGAATTTTATGAAACTAATTTTGAGATTTTTCAGTAAAGGGAAACAGGTGATTTGCACACAACAAATGGAGAAGGTTTTGCATAAAGCATGCAGCAGCTTTTTGGTACAACTTGAGCAGCAAACTAAGGGAGAGCCAATAGAATTTGAAGATCCAAACCTACTCTCTTTGCTTGCTGAATTTTTTGATATATTTAACGAACCACGCAACCTACCTCTTGCCCATCGGCATGATCATTGTATACCGATTCTTCTAGGCAAACCTCCTACAAATATTTGGCTATATCAACATTCATATCTGCAGAAGGATGAAATAGAAAGGATTATAAAAGAAATGCTCGAAATAGGAGTTATTCGGCTAAGTTGCAGCCCCCACTTTTCACCGGTGCTCTTTGTACAAAAGAAGGACGAAACATGGCGAATGTGCATTGATTACCGAACCCTCAACGGCATAACCGTCAAGGACAAATACCCTATTCCAATAGTAAATGAATTGCTAGATGAAAGGGAGCACAAATCTTCATAAAGCTGGACCTTCGATCCGGGTATCATCAAATATGAGTGTGCAAAGAAGACATACTAAAAATCGCCTTTCAAACACACAACGACCATAATGAATTTTGGCCAGAAGGTAAATTATCTTGGGCATATCATATCAGAGGAAGATGTGGTAGTGGACCCCTCCAAAATAAAAGCAATGCAGAACTGACCGACCTCAAGGAACATAAAATTGCTACATGGCTTTCTGGGTTTAATAGGCTACCACCGCAAGTTCATGAAAAACTATGGAAAGATCAGTGCACCACTTACTTCCTTACTAAAAAAAGATGTCTTCCAATGGTTGGACAAAGCCTTTACTGCCTTCGACAAACTTAAGGCAGCCATGACGACGCCGCCGGTGCTAGCACTACCAGATTTCAGCTGATCCTTCATTATTGAGGCCGACGCATCTGGAGTCGGAATCGGAGCCATTCTCATGCAAGATGGTCGACCACTTGCATACACTAGCAAGACATTGTCTCCCTCCCATCAAAACATGTCAACATATGATAAGCAGATGCTCGCCATTGTGCACGCAACAACGAGGTGGAGACCCTACTTGATCGGTCAACGATTTCAAATTAAAACCGACTATAAAAGCCTCAATTACTTTTTGGAGCAAAAGATATCATCCCCCAAGAAGCAAAAATGGGTAACAAAACTTCTTAGATTTGATTATGAAATAACTTATAAAAAGGGGAAAGAGAATGTTGTTGTAGATGCGCTTTCGCAGCTAGCCGAGCAAGCTGAACTTTCGGTCGTTTCACTTCCAACCAGTGACTTCCTTGAGGATATTAAGATGGAATGGCAGGATGATCCAGAGACTAGTAAAATCATAAAAAAATTGGAAGAAGCATCAAGCTCCGTGGCTCATTACAATTGGGACTCAAAAGAATTACACTATAAAGGATGCATTATGCTTGTGCCAAATTCTACTTACATCTTCATGAGAAAATTTTGGACAGAGTTATTCATATGCAGGGTGCTAAATTGAAAAGGAGTACGATGTATCACTCACAAACCGACGGCCAGACGGAAGTGGTAAACAGATGCTTGGAGACAACCCAAAGCCACCCACCAAATATGACTACCCAAGGAGAACTTCAGACCCAGTTGAGTGCCATTATTGATCGACGGATCGTGACTTAATGACGACGACCCATTACTGAAGTGCTAATACAATGGGCGAACTTACCAGTAGAAGGTGCCACTTGAGAGAACTACGACGACTTGAAGATCAAATTCTCAAAATTCATAGATTGTCAACCTCGAGGACAAGGCTGATTTGAAGAGGGCGGGTCTGTTAGGACTCTAGCTAGGAGAGTCCTAATTGATAGGGGTATTCATGTAAAACCTACCTAAGCTGACCCTTATTAAAGAGATGAAGAGGCTGGCTAGGGTTTGGAGGTTATTTCTTAGAGAAGAATTAGGAGTTGTAAAGGAATAAGAGTCTTGAGTAGGAGTCCTATTAGGAGTTGGTTAGAAGTAGGAGTCTTGAGTAGGAGTCCTATTAGGAGTTGGTTAGAAGTAGGAGTCCTATTAGGAGTTGGTTAGAAGTATGAGTCTTGAGTAGGAGTCCTATTAGGAGTTAGGGTTTAAAAGCCCTATAAATAGCCAAGTATTCCTCCTCTTTTTATAAGCAATAGATGAATATTTTCTGCAGCCTTTGTGCAGCAACTTGGAGGAAGGAACCCCTGTAAAGTTCCAGGAGGCCGATCCCCTAAACAGATCATCCCCAAGCTTAGAATCTGCAAGGGTTCTAACAGCTTATTCTAGGGGATTCCAATACTAAATTTTTCTATACTTCCATTGCTACTCGAAGGGTAGTTAATCGCATCAGAAAATGCAAAGACAAATATGGTAATCTAATTAAGAATCTAGATGAGGTTAAAGTATACACTGAGCAATTTTTTTATTCCTTACACAATCAAACGGTGCAACCTAATAACATTCATGTGGAGCCAACTAGAAAGCTTGATACAGATGCCATTTCAATCCTCAATGCCCCAATTACAGATGATGAAATTGTAAGAGTTGTCATTAAGTCACCAAAGCACAAAAGCCCTGGTCCAGATGGATTTCCAACTGAATTTTACCAAACTGCATGGTCTATTATTGGAAATGATGTGATTAAGGCTTGCCATCATTTTTTCTCTACAGGTCATATTCTTATAGAGATGAATTGCACTTTTATTTCCTTAATTCCCAAGAATGCAAGGGCTGATTCACTAGAGAACTATCGACCCATATCATTATGCAACTTTATTTACAAAATTATCACCAAAATGTTGTCAAATAGAATGCAAAAGGTAATACACAATATCATTAGTCATAATCAGGTAGCTTTCATTAAAGGGAGAAATATACATCAAAATATTCTGCTTGCTAATGACTTGGTCAAGGATCTACACTAAAAAACAAAAGGGACACAAATATGTTTTAAAGCTAATTTACGGAAAGCCTTTGATTCAATCAATAGAAAATTTATCTACATGATGCTCATCAATATGAACTTCCCATAGCAATGGGTAAATTGGATTCAAAGTTGCTTGGAAACTCCAAAGTTTTCGATACTCTTTAATGGCTCACCTATTGGTTTTTTTGGGAGCACGAATAACATCCGACAAGGTGATCCACTCTCTCCATATCTCTTTACTATTGCAATGGAAGGACTTAGCTGTATGTTGGAACAAGCAGTCTCGAATTATAGCATTAAGGTACCAAATGCTGGTTCTATTCACATATCACACATAACTTTTGCAAATGATTTACTTATATTTCTCCAGAAAGATCCAACTTCAGTGAGGAACCTAGCTACTATTCTGAACAACTTCTGGTAGTGATGATTTACTTATATTTCTCTAGAAAGATGATTTACTTATATTTCTATATGGGTCCTTGTATTGAGGACAAGGACTTTATTACACATACTCTGTGGGTTAGTGACTCATGTTACATTGCCATTAGTTCTTTTCTGTAAATTTGAACCCGGGTGGTAATATTTCCAAAGGTGCTTATATTCCACTCCTTAAGTGTTGCTTTACAAACTTTGAGCTTTTGACATAAGATGTAAGTTGGCGAACCATGTATATTAACATTCCAAGCTAATCTGATAATAACAAGGAACTGAGAATGTGCACTCCACATGTTAAAGAATCTAAATGGTTTCTTGCCTCTGGGTGTTGCTTTTTCTGCATGTATATACATTAAGGAATGATCAGAAAATAATGGTGCATCATACTCAAGAAGTGAATCAGGGTAAACTGTTAACGATTCTTGATTAATCAAACACCTGTCAAGTCGAGCCATTATTTTTCTGTTAGCAGCACCTTGATTACTCCAAGAGAGCCAATTTCCCATAGATTTCATATCAATCAATGTGGCAGTGTCTATGTAATTATTAAAACTTTGAAGCTATCTTTCGGAAAGTTGTTTACGCCCCACTTTTTCATTTGTGTATCGAACAGTATTAAAATCGCCAAGAACAATCCGAGGTACATTACGACAGTCATTTGCAATGTTAGTCAGATCAGACCATAGTATATTTCTTTCTTGCATGCTGTTTTAAGCATATATACCAGTGAAATTGAATTGACAGTTATTCTTTTTGTCCTCCACCTTTAGAAGAATGAATTAATCAGTAGCAAAAATAAACCAAGCATTAATAGAGTTAGGATGCCATAAGACCCATATTCTACCAAATGTTTCACTAGAGTCATTGGTAAATAGTTCTACGTCCGGCCATATTAAGTTCTTTTGACCAAGAACGAGCGATTTTTTAATTTTTGTTTCCATGAGAATAGCAATATCACATGCGGTAGACTTGATTATTCTGTGGAGCTCCCAATATTTTTTCAAGCTTATTAAGTCCATGAACATTCCAGCATATTATCTTCATCAGAAAACAACAAATGCAAAAGAAAGTAAGAGATGAAGTAAGGTATTCATCCTATGACTTTGAATGGCTAGTACCATCCTTTTTCTTATCCTTAGGTTTTGCATTTTCCTCCCACACAGTATCTTTACCTTTTAAGGCTTTATTTCTATATTTTTCCACTTCATCCACAGCTATCAAATTTTAAACTTTATACGTTGAGTCAAGTAGTCTGATTGTTGAGGTGCAATATCCTAGTTAGTATGATTTATTGGGGCATGAGATAGTTGAGGCAGAATATCCTTACTAACAAGGTTTGTTTGGGCCTGAGTTTGTTGTGTCAGAATATCCTTATCTGATGTCTCCCTAATCCTATTTCTCCTGAAATGTTATCACTTTGGCCGACTATCAAAGCTATTCCAGTCAGAAACAACCCTTCATATATACTTATTTGACCTCATGACAATGGCAAATTTCGTGCCACATCCGCATGGAATCAAATCAGACAAAAAAATAACAAGTGGATCCCAAGTAGTTGGATATGGGATCGACCGGGATCACAGAGACATTCCCTATGTACATGGCAGGCCCTTCTTAATAAACTACCTATAATAGATAATATGAAGAAAAGAGTTATCTATCACTTACCAAAAAAAAAAAAGAGTTATCTATCATGTTAACCGATACTCTCTTTGCATGCAACAAGAAGAAATTGTTGACCACCTCTATTTTGCTTGTGATTATACTAAATGGATATGAAAGGAGATTCTCCAATGATTTGAACTCAATAGGCTGCCGCAACCAAACTTACATCAAGAATTAGGCGACCTCATGCAATGTTTCTCAAGAAAAGGGCCTCATAAATGATAATAAACAAGGATGCAGTAGCGGCGACCAGATCTAGGGTGACGGTACTGTAGCGGCGACCAGATCTCCCTAGGGCGATTTGACTCCTGCAGCATCGGCTTTCTCCCACGGGCGACGGGCGACGGTACTGTAACGGCGACCAGATCTCCCTAAGGTGACGGTACTATAGCGGTGATTAGATCTCCCTAGGGCGATCTGACTCTTGCAGTGTTGGCTTTCTCCCATGGGCGACTGTACTGTAGCAGCGATCTGATCTCCCTAAGGCGATGCTACTATAGCAGTGATCTGATCTCCTGCAGTGTCGGCTTCTCCCCAAGAGCGATGATACTATGGCGGCAACCAGATCTCCCTAGGGCGACGATACTATAGCAGCGTATGGCGGCAACCAGATCTCCCTAGGGCGATCTGACTCTTGCAGTGTTGGCTTTCTCCCATGGGCGACTGTACTGTAGCAGCGATCTGATCTCCCTAAGGCGATGCTACTATAGCAGTGATCTGATCTCCCTAAGGTGACGGTACTATAGCAGCGATCTGATCTCCCTAAGGCGATGCTACTATAGCAGCGATCTGATCTCCCTAAGGCGATGCTACTATAGCAGCGATCTGATCTCCCTAAGGCGATGCTACTATAGCAGCGATCTGATCTCCCTAAGGCGATGCTACTATAGCAGCGATCTGATCTCCCTAAGGCGATGCTACTATAGCAGCGATCTGATCTCCCTAAGGCGATGCTACTATAGCAGCGATCTGATCTCCCTAAGGCGATGCTACTATAGCAGCGATCTGATCTCCCTAAGGCGATGCTACTATAGCAGCGATCTGATCTCCCTAAGGCGATGCTACTATAGCAGCGATCTGATCTCCCTAAGGCGATGCTACTATAGCAGCGATCTGATCTCCCTAAGGCGATGCTACTATAGCAGCGATCTGATCTCCCTAAGGCGATGCTACTATAGCAGCGATCTGATCTCCCTAAGGCGATGCTACTATAGCAGCGATCTGATCTCCCTAAGGCGATGCTACTATAGCAGCGATCTGATCTCCCTAAGGCGATGCTACTATAGCAGCGATCTGATCTCCCTAAGGCGATGCTACTATAGCAGCGATCTGATCTCCCTAAGGCGATGCTACTATAGCAGCGATCTGATCTCCCTAAGGCGATGCTACTATAGCAGCGATCTGATCTCCCTAAGGCGATGCTACTATAGCAGCGATCTGATCTCCCTAAGGCGATGCTACTATAGCAGCGATCTGATCTCCCTAAGGCGATGCTACTATAGCAGCGATCTGATCTCCCTAAGGCGATGCTACTATAGCAGCGATCTGATCTCCCTAAGGCGATGCTACTATAGCAGCGATCTGATCTCCCTAAGGGAGCTTATTGAGACATGGTCTATGGCAATTGTTGGCTATGTAGTAGGTCTCAAAACATCTTATTTCCCACTATCCTTATTTATCAAAACTCGATGGGGAATATCGTCATTTGATCTTCATATGCTGGAGAACAGATTCTTTGTTTGCTAGCTATACTCTGAAGAAGATTTGCAATAGATCCCGAAGGATTCTGGACTATTCGCGGCCATCCAATGATTCTACGACGCTGGTCTCCTGATGTCCATTTGGAATTAGATAGCCTACAGTCTATTCCATTATGGGTATCATTTCAAGGTCTTCCTCTACATCTTTGGAGTCAACATTTTATTGCAAAGTTATGCAGCACTCTGGGACCGCCACTCTACATCGACAAAGCAACAGCAGCTCAAACGAGATTAGCATTTGCACGAGCATGTATACTAGTTTCTTTCAACGAAGATCTTCCTAATGAGGTTTTCTATCGTGATCTTGATGGGAACACTCGGAAGGTACATGTCTCATATTCCTGGAAGTCACAACGATGTCAGCATTGCTTATCTTTTGGTCATGCAAATGGAGCTTGTCAGCAAACTCCAAAACTGATCATAAAGGTCTATCGACCACGTCAAGCGCCTCAGCAACAAAGCGAGCCTTCTCTAATGGTAGTAGCACCGATGGTGGCGAAGACTATTGAGCATTCCGACTCGCAAGGACAGCACCGCGGATAGAAGGATAAATCCAAAACTTTATCTCTTCCTATAATGTTGTAGCCTTCCACAACAGAAGTTTCCCATGGTACTAGTGGACAGGAGAAGCATAAGTCAGGAACTTCATCTCTTCAAATATCATCGGATCCGTCCACAATAGCTCAACGAACTCAGGCCCAAACAAATTTCGCCAATAAAGATATTCTTCCTCAACAAACTCAGGCCGCAACAATCATCGCCAACAAGGATATTCTGTCTCAATAAACTCATGCCCCAACAAGCCTCTCTAGCCAGACTGCTCCAACAAGTACTAACCAGGATATTGTGCCGCAATAATCTTATCATGCTTCAACAAACCCTACCAATCAAGACCACATGATTCAAGGTATTTTAAAGTTTAAACATCTGCAAGCTGTAGATGAAGTGGATAAATATAGGAATAAAGCCATAAAAGGTAAGGATATTGTGCGGGAGGAAAATACAAAACCAAAGGATAAGAAAAAGGAGGGTACAGTCCATCTAAAGTCGTAGGATGAATACCTTATCACCTTTTTCATTTGTTTATTACTGATGAAGATAACATGCTGGAATGTTCGTGGACTTAATAAGCTTGAGAAATGTCGGGAGCTCAACAAAATAATCAAGTCTACCGCATGTGATATTGTTATTCTAATAGAAACGAAAATTAAACAATCACGCGTTCAAGCTCAAAAGAATTTAATATGGCCGGATGTAGAACTGTTTACCAATGACTCAAATGAAACTTTTGGTAGAATATGGGTCTTATGGCATCCTAACTCTATTAATGCTTGGTTTATTTCTACTACTGATCAATTCATCCATCTTAAGGTAGAGGACAAAAAGAATGGCTGTCAATTCAATTTCACTGGTATATATGCTTCAAACAGTATGCAAGAAAGAAATACACTATGGTCTGATCTAACTAACATTGCAGATGACTGTCTTAATGTACCTTGGATTGTTCTTGGTGACTTTAATACTGTTCGGTATACAAATGAAAAGTGAGGGGTAGATAGCTTTCAGAAAGTCAGCTTCAAAGTTTTAATGATTACATAGATACTGTTGCATTAACTGATATGAAATCTATTGGTAATTGGCTGTCCTGGAGTAATCAAGGTGCTGCTAACAAAAAAATAATTACTAAACTCGATAGACGTCTGATTAATCAAGAATGGTTAATAGTTTATCCTGATTCACTTCTTGAGTATGATGCTCCATTATTTTTTGATCATTCTTTAATGTATATACACGCAGATAAAGCAACACTAAAAGGTAAGAAACCGTTTAGATTCTTTAACATGTGGAGTACTCATCCTCAGTTCCTTGATGTTATTAGATTAGCTTGGAATGTTAATGTGCAAGGATCCCCCTTACATCTTATGTCAAAAACTCAAAGCCTGCAAAGCAGCATTTAAGGAGTGGAATACAAATACCTTTGGCAATATTACCACCCGAGTTCAATTTTGCAGAAAGGAACTAATAGCAATGTAAAATGAGCTACAACTTCAGCCTCATAATGAGAATCTTATCGACAAAGAGACAGAAGCTAGAAATAACTTCATGCAAGCCTTAAAGCAGGAGGAAAGTTTTGCAAAACAGAAGTCTCGACAGCATTGGCTTACTTTAGGGGATTCCAATACTAAGTTTTCTTATGCTTCCATTGCTACTCGAAGAGCCGTTAACCGCATCAGGAAATGCAGAGACAAAGATAACAATCTTTTTGAGAATTTAGATTAGGTTAAAGCATACACTGAGTAATTTTTTTATTCCTTACTCAACCAAGCGGGGCAACCTAATAATATTCATGTGGATCCAACTAGAAAGCTTGATTCGTGTGTCATTTCTATCCTCAATACCCCAATTACAAATGACAAAATAGTAAGAGTTGTCTTTAAGTCACCAAAGCACAAAAGCCTTGGTCCAGACGGATTTCCTACTGAATTTTACCAAATTATATGGTCTATTATTGGTAATGATGTGATTAAAGCTTGCCAACACTTTTTCTCTTCAGGTCATATTCTTAGAGAGATGAATTGCACTTTTATTTCTTTAATTCCCAAGAATGCAAGGGCTGATTCACTAGAGAACTATCGACCCATATCTTTATGTAACTTTATTTACAAGATCATCTCCAAAGTGTTAGCAGATAGATTGCAAAAGATATGTTAGGACCCTTTATCTGAGCTTTTGAATAATATTTATTGAGTCTGTTTAGTCCAGTTGTTTATTAAGTCTGTTTAGTTCAGTTAGAGTCGGGTAGAGGTTTATTTAATATTTATTTATTATTAAGAGTTCAAGTCTTTGTGGACTCTAGGTGGAACTCTATAAATAGTGATGTAACCCTTTCTATCAATCAATTAATGAAAAATACTATTCTGTCTTTTGACAAACCCTAGGTGACCGATCCCCTCGAAGTGATCAAGGAGGGTCGATCCCCTCGAAGTGATCAAGGAGAGTCGATCCCCTCGAAGTGATCAAGGAGGGTCGATCCCCTCGAAGCGATCAAGGAGGCCAATCCCCTCGAAGCGATCATTATCATTCCCTAGAGTCTTACTATTTCATCCCCTTCTCTCCCTTTTCTTCCCTTTCTTCCACGATAAGACTTTAGGGTCTTATCAATTGATATCAGAGCCTACAATAATACTTTAAGGTCTTATCAATTGGTATCAGAGCCTACGATAAGACCTTAGGGTCTTATCAATTGGTATCAAAGCAGCGATCCTCGACGTTTTTACTATTCTTGCTGTAGTTATTATTCCAAAAAAAAAAGAATGTAGGAAAAAAAAAAGAAAAGAAAAGGAAAGAGATCGTGTGAGAAAGGGTGAAGCCGGCGGCCACCGACCACCACTGCCTTCTCCACCGCCGCCGCTGCCAGTCGCTGCAATCTTCTCCTCATCGATCCCAGCCCTCGGCGAGGCAACCACCACCGCTGCCTCACCCCTTGGGTCACAGTCGTAGCCGCTCAACCTCCCTCCTCGGCAATCGTTGGTGATGCTGCACCCAGCCACGCCACCACCGCTGCCTCCTTCTTCACCGCTGCACCACCGTTGCCAGCATCGCTAGCGGCTCTAGTTGTGGTGCGATAGAAACAGAGCACCCTATTTCCCCTCTCCAGCATCGTAACTTCCTGGCCAGCGACGACCCTCGCTGCCTCTTTCTCCACCACCGCTGTTGCTTCCCGACCACTCGATCACCGCTGCCCGCCTCCCAGCCACAACCCTAGCCGTGTCCCCCCCCCCCTGGGTCGCAGCCGCAGCTGTCGGTTGCCATAGCCCCTCATTGCAACGGTTGCAGAAACAGAGCTTCCTCTGTTGCTGCAACCCCGTCGATCCCTGCCGCGACCCTCGCTGCCTCCTTCTCCACCGCCGTTGTTGCACTCCAGCCAGCGACCAACACTGCTGCCAGCCACCGCAGCCTTCTTCTCAACCACTCGTGATCCTTCCAGCCAGCCTTCTCCTCAATCGCTCGTGATCCTTCCGGCCAACCCCTTCTGTGGTGTGACAAAAACAGAGCACGCAGCAACAAAAAACAATGGCACCCTCTACTGCCGCAACCGCCGATTGTAACCACCGTCACCGCTGCTCCCAGCCAACGACCAACCCCTCATTCTGCAGCAGCTACCCTCTAGCAGTGCATGCAGCAACCACAGCAAGTACGCTGCCCTGCCTCAACCCCAGCAGCGCATGCACCACCGATTCCTCTTCTCAACCCGGGCCGCTTCATCGTCACCTCCCCCTGCTTAGCATCTTCTACCACAACCATAGGTTGCCATCGCCGCAGCCTCAACCCCGCTACCCGACGATCGCCCCTTGGGTCCAGTAGCTGTAGCCACATCAACGTAGTCGCCTTTCAGCCACGGCGCTCTCATCCCACACAGCGACAGAAATAGTGTAGCAACTCTTCCTCCAACGCAGCGACCACAGCATTGCCCTTGGCGTCCACCTCCTCGGCAACTTCGCATTGACAATGCTTGACACGGGAGTGTCTAATTTGCTACAATCTGTTCATATGGACGATGCTGATAATATGATATTTTTTTATCCAACAATATTGCCCCATAATCTTCAACTCAGTCAACTCAGATAAGATAACTCATCAGCATATTCCCTGCACAAAAGTAAAGCTATCTCATGGTGCTTTTCTTCATGGCTAAGGAATATATTAAAGGAGGTGGTTGGCAGTTGAAGAGGACTTAATTTCGAAATTCCCTATGCATGAAGGGTTGTTTCATGCACTAGTATTCATTTTCATGTTTAGGGCTTTGAAAGGGTCTTTAGAAAACTGAGAATATTGGAGAAGCTCTCTTGAAGTGCTCTTTTGAACTCTGTATCTCTTGGATGCATCCTTGAGTGGTGAGTCTTTTGCTTTCAGTTCTGTATCCTTGTTTATTGTCATTAGGGTGGTGATCTTTCTATATCCCTTTTGATTTTAAATTGGGTGGTGAGCTATTTTTCATTTTATCAAAGTTTCGTCAAGAATTCGCTCCTTGTCTCCTGTGACATTTTCTATCTAAACAATTGTTCTATCGGTTTTCTTTCGAAATCCATTCTACATTTTTACCCTCCCCGGTATCAGTTTGGTATCAGAGCTAAAGGCTAGAGATCATGGCAAGGCAGAATGGAAAAAATGTAGTTGGTGAAGGTGACCATGAAGATGACGCTGAGTCGTTGAGGCTGTAGCTACGAAAATTGCTACGTAGTCTACAAGAAAAAAATGAAATAATCGACGAACTTCAAAGTAGACACAACCAGCATGAAAATGACATTCGAGAGTTTACTTCTGATGATGATATACCTCGTCTTCCAAGGGAGTCGAGAAGATATCGGAGAAGAAATGAAGTCCAAGACGAGTGGCAGAGTAAATATAACCCCAGATTAGATATTCCAGAATTTGAAGGTAAAATAAATGTTGATGATTTTATCGATTGGCTTAATACAGTAGAAAGAATTTTTGATTTTCATGAACCATCAGAACAAAAGAAGGTCAAACTTATGGCACTCAAACTCAGACGGAATGCATCTTTTTGGTGGGAAAATCTGAAGACATCTTTTTGGTGGGAAAATCTGAAGAAACAAAAAGAACGTGAGGGGAAGAGTAAGATCGTTACATGGGAGAAAATGAAAAGGGAGCTGAAAGAGAAAATATTTACCTCATAATTATAGGCAAGAGATCTTTCTCAAAATACATGATTTCAAGCAAAAAGATCTTAGTGTGGAGGAGTACACTGCAGAATTCGATAATTTGATGTTGAAAGGAGAGCTTGTGGAACCGGAAGAGCAAATAATCGCAAGATACCTAGGAGGTCTGAAGTATGAGATTGCTAAAGTTGTTCAACTACAGCCATATTGGTCTTTAAATGATGTGAGCAAGCTGGCATTAAAAGTTGAAATGCAATAGAAGTTTGAAAAGAGTGTTCAGTACGACTCAAAAGAAGGCTATACAAAAGGAGGAAGTTCCAAGCCTACTATCCAAAGCAAGGTGATATCGAAGGTACAAGAAAAGGGTGAAGAATCTGTTGGCAACAAAAAAGACACCTAATTCTTCTACCCCAAGTGGCCGAAAATGCTTCAAATGTCATGGTTTTGGGCATATTGCTTCAGATTGTCCAAATAAGAGGATTGTAACTTTGGTTGAAGATCATAGTGATGGAGGAGAGGATGAAGTTGAGGACGAACCAAAATACGATGATGATGAGGAAGAGATTACTTATGCTGATCATGGTTTGTCTATTGTATTGCAATGTAGTTTACAAGTATCCTATGTGGCCGACGATGAAAGTTGGGTGAGAAAAAATGTGTTTCACACTAAATGCACTTCTCTTGGCAAGGTGTGCTTGGTGATCATCGACAGCGGCAGCTTTGAGAATGTGGTATCTTTGGAGATGGTGCAGAAGCTAAAGTTGGACACAATCCCTCATCCACATCCATACCAGTTATGTTGGATACAGAAAGGAAATGACATCAATGTAACTAAAAGATGTTTAGTTTCATTTTCTATTGACAAGTATTATAAAGATGAAGTATGGTGTGATGTTGCTCCTATGGATGCTTGTCATTTGCTATTGGGAAGACCTTGGCATTATGATAGAAGGGTGTTGTATGACGGCTACAAACATACTTATTCTTTTAAGGTGAATGAAAAGAAGATTATCTTAGCTCCATTACAACCATCCGAAATTAGTGCACCAAAGAAGAAAGTTAGCGCTTTTATGTTCTATGGTGAATGGAAAGGTGAATTAGACAAGGGTGGTCAAATTATGGCTCTAGTAGTAGTAGAGGAAAATGATCAACACAAGGAGACACCAGCAATCATGAAACAAATCCTAGAAGAATTTGAAGATGTTATACCAGACGAGATTCCACATGGCCTTCCACCCTTGAGAGACATCCAACATCACATTGATCTCATTCCAGGGGTTGTTTTACCTAATAAGGCAGCATATAGAATGAGTCCCAAGGAGCATGAAGAACTTCAAAGGCAAGTTGATGAATTGGTGAAAAACGGGTTAATTCGGGAGAGCATGAGTCGTTGTGCGGTTCCAGCCTTGTTGGTGCCTAAGAAGGATGGTTCTTGGAGAATGTGCATGGACAGTCGCACCATCAACAAAATCATAGTGGTCTATCGCTTTCCTATTCCAAGGTTAGATGATTTACTTGATCAATTGTGTGGTGCTTATATTTTCTCTAAAATTGATTTGAGGAGTGGCTATCACCAGATAAGAATGAGGCCCGGAGATGAGTGGAAAACAGCATTTAAAACTAGAGAAGGCTTATATGAATGGTTGGTTATGCCATTTGGGCTATCAAATGCTCCGAGCACGTTCATGAGATTTATGAATCACATACTTAAGCCATGCATTGGAATATTTGTTGTAGTTTATTTTGATGATATATTGGTGTACAGCAAGAGCAAAGAGGAGCATATGAATCATTTAAAAGAGATCTTTCTTATTTTGAGGCAACAAAAGCTTTATGCTAATATAAAGAAGTGTGATTTCTTTACTTCTAGTGTGGTGTTTTTGGGGTATGTTGTTTCAAAAGATGGAATCATGATGGATCAAAGTAAGGTAGAGGCTATTCTCAATTGACCGACACCTGCTTCATTGCATGATGTGAGGAGTTTCCAGGGCTTAACTTCGTTTTATAGAAGATTTATCAAGGGTTTCAGCTCTATTATCGCTCCAATCACCGAATGTTTGAAATGTGATAAATTTAAATGGACTAGTGAAGCTAATGATGCTTTTGAGCTTTTAAAAAGAAAGGTGACCGAAGCTCCTATCTTAGTTCTACCAAATTTTGACAATGTGTTTGAAGTTGAATGTGATGCATCTAATATGGGAATTGGTGCTGTTTTGAGTCAAGACGGAAAGCCCATTACATTTTTTAGTGAAAAGCTGAATGATACAAGAAAGAAATACTCTACTTATGATAAGGAGTTTTATGCGATTTATCGAGCTTTATCTCATTGGAGTCAATATCTTCTTGCCAAGCCATTTGTTCTATATTCTGATCATGAGACACTAAAGTTCATTAATCACCAACACAAGCTAAACAAGAGGCATGCAGCTTGGGTGGAGTTTTTACAATCTTACAACTTTACAATCAAGCACAATCTGGTGTTCAAAATGTATTTGCTGACGCGTTGAGCAGAAAACATTCTTTATTATCAGCAATGGAAGTCAAAGTAGCTGGATTTGAAACATTTAAAGATCGCTATGAGAATGATGTGGATTTCAGCTCAATATGGCAGAATTGTAAATCAGGTTCCTTTCAATAATTTTTTATCTTTAATGGTTTTCTTTTTCGAGCTAATGCTTTGTGTGTTCCATCTTGTTCTTTGAGACAAGTAATTCTAGTTGAAGCTCATGGTGGTGTTTTGGGAGGACATTTTGGTAGGGACAAGACTTTAGCTCTTGTTTAATCAAATTTCTACTGGCCTAAAATGTTCAAAGATGTGGATAGACATGTGAAGCGATGCCGATTATGTCATTTGGCAAAAACAAGAAGTCAAAATTCTGGTTTGCACACTCCATTGCCAGTGCCAAATGCTCCATGGGAGGATGTGAGTCTTGATTTCGTTTTGGGAGTGCCAAGAACTCAAAGGAACAAGGATTCTATTATAGTTGTTGTTGACAGATTTTCATAAATGTCTCACTTTGTTCCATGCAATAAATCAAATGATGCATCATATATTGCTAATTTATATTTTAAGGACATTGTTAAATTGCATGGTATTCCAAGAACTATGATTTCTGATCGAGATTCAAAATTTGTAAGTCATTTTTGGATAACTCTTTGGAGGAAGCTGGGTACTTCTTTGAATTTCAACAGCTCGCATCATCCACAAACCGATAGGCAAACTGAGGTAACAAACAGAAGCTTGGGAAATTTGCTTAGAAGCTATATTGGCAAGAATATTAAGCAATGGGATGTCATTCTTCCACAAATTGAGTTTGCCTATAATCGTTCTATACATCATAGTATTGGTAAGAGTCCTTTTGAGGTAGTTTATGGTGCTAATCCTACTGATCCTTTGGACTTAATCCCTCATTCTACAACAAAACAATTTAGTGGAGATGCTGATGAAAGAGCTAAGCAAATAAAGAAGCTGCATGAGGGTGTGAAAGCAACCATTGAGAAGCAAAATGAGAGTTACATGCAAGCTGCCAACAAATACAGAAAACATGTGGAGTTTAATGTAGGTGATTTGGTCTAGATTCATCTAAGGAAGGAGAGGTTTTCGCTGGGCAAATTTGGAAAACTGAAACCAAAGGCTGATGGTCCATTCAAGGTGCTTAAGAGAATTGGCAAAAATGCTTATGAGATTGAGCTACCTAAAGATTACGGAGTATCCCCAACATTTAATGTAGCTGATTTAAGTCCTTTACATAATCTTATTGACGAAACAAACAAGGACTTGAGGACAAGTCTTTTTCAACCAGGGGAGATTGACACGGGAGTGTCTAATTTGCTACAATCTGTTCATATGGACGATGCTGATAATATGATATTCTTTTAGCCAACAATATTGCCCCATAATCTTCAACTCAGTCAACTCAGATAAGACAACTCATCAGCATATTCCCTATACAAAAGTAAAGCTGTCTCATGGTGCTTTTCTTCATGGCTAAGGAATATATTAAAGGAGGTAGTTGGCAGTTGTAAATGACTTAATTTCGATTAAAGGAGGTGGTTGGCAGCTGTAAAGGACTTAATTTCGAAATTCCCTATGCATGAAGGGTTGTTTCATGCACTAGTATTTATTTTCATGTTTAGGGATTTGAAAGGATCTTTAGAAAACTGAGAATATTGGAGAAGCTCTCTTGAAGTACTCTTTTGAACTCTGTATCTCTTGGATGCATCCTTGAGTGGTGAGTCTTTTGCTTTCAGTTCTGTATCCTTGTTTATTGTCATTAGGGTGGTGATCTTTCTGTATCCCTTTTGATTTTAAATTGGGTGGTGAACTATTTTTCATTTTATCAAAGTTTCGTCAAGAATTCGCTCCTTATCTCCTGTGACATTTTCTATCTGAACAACTGTTCTATCGGTTTTCTTTCGAAATCCATTCTAAATTTTTACCCTCCCCGGTATTAATGCTAATACCCTTGACCGACATCAAAAACAGGAGTTGAGAACCCAGATTTGTAGTCTTGCGCAATGGCCATTGATAACGCAGTGAAAGCACAAATGGAAGCATGGGAAATCAGAATTGAGAACAGGCTACAAGAAACACTTAATGATTTCAAAAAGAGCCTACTGGAGAGTTTTAGCATATTTCAACAAGATAGGGGCTGAAGTTCTACGTTGCATAGATCTGAAAATACAAGAAAAGGGCCCTAAGATTGTGACACAAACTACTCACACATGAAGGTGGAATTTCCGAGATGGAAAGATGGAGATCCGACTAGTTGGATCTCTAAGGCAGAAAATTTCTTTCATTTTCACAGAACCCTAGAAGAATTGAAGGAAGAAGTGGCCTCAATCTAGCTCGATGAAGATGCAATCAAGTAGTACAATTGGTATGAAACTTGCTATGGAGTTCTTTCATGAGAGTAGTTCAAAAGAGGGCTTCTTGTTCGTTTTAATCCATCCGATTATGAGAATGTTGATGGCCAGCTTGCCAAAATTTGTCAAACTTCTACAGTGTCAGAATATCAGAGTAGGTTTGAAAAATTATCAAATCAAGCTAGAGATTGGTCGGAACGATAACTTCTGAGTACATTTATTGAAGGGCTTATTCCAGAGATCCGATGTGAAGTTAAGGCTCGTCAACCCCGCACTATGATAGCTGCGATCTCATTCGCACATCTACATGAGAAAAAAATTAGCAAAGAAATATCATCAAGGGGTTTGTGGTATGATGAAAAGAGGAGTATAGAGCACCGATGTAAACAAGGGCAACTTCTAATGATCGAACCAATTGGAGAGGAGCCGAAAGCTAAGAATGTGGACTCCAATCATGAAGGTATAAATTCTAACGAAGATGTTGAACCCACCATACATACAATGCATACATTAGCCGACTACTCTAACCCGCAAACTATGGAAGTTGGCTGAACTCTAGAACATCAGCCTATTATAGTTTTGATTGATACTGGTAGTACTAATAATTTTATGGACAGTGAGACTGTTGACCGATTGGCCCACCACATTGAAGACTATGACAGATTTGAAGTAAAGATCGTTGATGGACGGATTTTCACTTGTGATAGCAAAGGTTCAAAGATAAAATTGATTATACAAGGCCAGCAGTTTCTTGCAACGATTACTACACTGAAAGATCGACCTGTTGCTTACACTATCAAAAGGTGAAGACCATACTTACTTGATCAATGGGTTGTGATGCGTTGTAGATAGTCTATGACTAAAGAGAAGCTCCCCGAGATTGATGCTGCTCAGCCTTGAGGACAAGGCTGATTTGAAGATGGAGGAACTATTAGGACCCTTTATCTGAGCTTTTGAATAATATTTATTGAGTTTGTTTAGTCCAGTTGTTTATTGAGTCTGTTTAGTTCAATTAGAGTCGGGTAGAGGTTTATTTAATATTTATTTATTATTAAGAGTCCAAGTCTTGGTGAAATCTAGGTGGAACTCTATAAATAGTGATATAACCCTTTCTATCAATCAATCAATGAAAAATATTATTCTGTCTTTTGACAAACCCTAGGAGGCCAATCCCCTTGAAGTGATCAAGGAGGGTCGATTCCCTCGAAGTGATCAAGGAGGGCCGATCCCCTCGAAGTGATCAAGGAGGCCGATCCTCTCGAAGCGATCATTATCATTCCCTAGAGTCTTACTATTTTATCCCCTTCTCTCCCTTTTCTTCCTTTCTTCCATGGAAAGACTTTAGGGTCTTATCAAGGTAATACATAAGATAATTAGTCCAATTTAGGCTGCTTTCATCAAAGGGAGAAGTATACATCATAATATTCTGCTGGCTAATGACTTGGTCAAGGATCTACACTCAAAAGCAAGAGGGACAAAAATCTGTTTTAAAGCTGATCTACGAAAAGCCTTTAACTCAATTAATAGGAACTTTATCTATAAGATGCTCCTCGGTATGAACTTCCCTCATCAATGGGTTAATTGGATTCAATGTTGCTTAGAAACTCCAAAGTTTTCAATACTCTTCAACGGCCCACCTATTGGTTTTTTTGGGAGCAAGAATGACATCCGACAAGGTGATCCAATCTCTCCATATCTCTTTACTATTGCAATGGAAGGACTTAGCTGTATGTTGGAATATACGGTCTCTGATGGCAGTATTAAGGTACCTCATGCTGGCCCTATTCATATATCACATATAATCTTTGCAGATGAACTTCTTATTTTTCTTCAGAATGATTCAACTTCAGTAAAAAACCTGGCTACTATTCTAAAAGATTTTGGTATAGTTTCTGGCCTTCAGTTAAATCATGCGAAAAGTAAAGTCTACATGAGCCCTTGCATTGAGGACAAAGACGTTATTGCACATACCCTAGGGGTTAGTAAGGGAAATCTACCAGTTACATATCTGGGTCTCCCACTCATATCCACTAGCATTCACAAAACCCACTGTCAGCCTATCCTGCAAAAAAATAAAGAACAGAATTTTCTCTTGAAAAAATAGGCTTCTTTCAAAAGCAGAACGATGTTAGAACCCTTGCAGATTCTAAGGTTGGGGTTGATCTCTTTAGGGGATCGGCCTCCTGGAACTCTATAGGGGTTCTTTCCTCCAAGTTGCTGCTCAAAAGCTGCAGAAAATATTCATCTATTGCTTATGAAAAAAGGAGGAATACATGGCTATTTATAGGGCTTCTAAACCCTAACTCCTAATAGGACTCCTACTCAAGACTCCTACTTCTAACCAACTCCTAATATGACTCCTACTCAAGACTCCTAACAGGACTCTTACTCAAGACTCTTATTCCTTTACAACTCCTAATTCTTCTCTAAGAAATAACCTCCAAACCCTAGCCGGCCTCTTCACTCTTTAATAAGGGTCGGCTTAGGTAGGTTTTACATGAATGCTCCTATCAATTAGGACTCTCCTAGCTAGAGTCCTAACACACCCGCCCTCTTCAAATCAGCCTTGTCCTCGAGGCTGACGATTCATGAATTTTGGAAATTTGATCTTCAAGTCGTCATAGTTCTCCCAAGTGGCATCTTCTATTGGTAGGTTCACCCACTATATTAGTACATCAGTAGTGGGTCTTCATCGTCGAGTCATGATCCGTTGATCAATAATGACACTTGGTTGGGTCTGGAGTTCTCCTTGAGTAGTCATATGTGGTGGGTGGCTTTGGGCTGTCTCCAAGCACCTATTTATAACTTTCATCTGGCTGTCGGTTTGTGGGTGATATTGCATACTCCTTTTCAATTTAGTACCTTGCATATGGAATAACTTTGTCCAAAATCTGCTCATGAGGATGCAAGTAGAATTTGTCATAAGCACAATGCGTCCTTTATAGTGTAATTATTTTGAGTCCCAATTGTAATGAGCCACGGAGCTTGATGCTTCTTCCAATTTTTTTATGATTTTACTGGTCTCTGGATCATCCTGCCATTCCATCTTAATATCCTCAGGGAAGTCACTGGTTGAAAGCGAAACGGTTGAAAGTTCAGCTTGCTCGGCTAGTTGTGAAAGCGCATCTGCAACAACATTCTCTTTCCCCTTTTTGTAAGTTATTTCATAATCAAATCTAAGAAGTTTTGTTACCCATTTTTGCTGCTCAAGGGATGATATCTTTTGCTCCAAAAAGTAATTGAGGCTTTTATAGTCAGTTTTAATTTGAAATCGTCGACCGATCAAGTAGGGTCTCCACCTCGTTGCTGCGTGCACAATGGCGAGCATCTCCTTATCATATGTTGACATGTTTTGATGGGAGGGAGACAATGTCTTGCTAGTGTATGTGAGTGGTCAAACATCTTGCATGAGAATGGCTCTGATTCCGACTCCAGATGCATCGGCCTCAATAATGAAGGGTCGGTTGAAATCTGGTAGTGCTAGCACTGGCGGCATCGTCATGGCTGCCTTAAGTTTGTCGAAGGCAGTGAAGGCTTTTATCCAACCATTGGAAGACATCTTTTTTTAGTACGGAAGTAAGTGGTGCACTGATCTTTCCATAGTTTTTCATGAACTTACGGTAGTAGCCTATTAAACCCAGAAAGCCATGTAGCAATTTTATGTACCTCGACGTCGGCTAGTTTTGCATTGCTTTTATTTTGGAGGGGTCCATTGCCACATCTTCCTCTGATATGATAAGCCCAAGATATTCTACCTTCTGGCAAAAATTCATAGTGGTCGTTGTGTGTTCGAAAGGCGGTTTTCGGTATGTCTTCTTTGCACACTCATATTTGATGATACCCGGATCGAAGGTCCAGCTTTGTGAAGATTTATGCTCCCTTTCATCTAGCAATTCATTTGCTATTGGAATGGGGTATTTTTCCTTGACGATTATGCCGTTGAGGGTTTGGTAATCAATGCACATTTGCCATGTTTCGTCCTTCTTTCATACGAAGAGCACCAGTGAAAATTAGAGGCTGCAACTTAGCCGAATAACTCCTATTTCGGGCATCTCTTTTATAATCCTTTCTATTTCATCCTTCTACAGATATGAATGTTGATATAGCCAAGTATTTGCAGGAGGTTTGCCCAGAAGAATCAGTATACAATGATCATGTCGATGGGCAAGAGGTAGGTTGCATGGTTCGTTAAATATATTTGAAAATTTAGTAAGCAAAGGAAGTAGGTTTCGATCTTCAAATTCTATTGGCTCTCCCTTAGTTTGCTGCTCAAGTTGGACCAAAAAGCCGCTGCATGCTTTATGCAAAACCTTCTCCATTTGTTGTGTGTAAATCATCATTACGTCGCCCCGACGTTTCCCGTGTAGAATCACCTATTTCCCTTTACTGTAAAATCTCAAAATTAGTTTCATAAAATTCCAGGAAACATTATCTAATATTGTCAACCATTCAATTTTGAGCGTAGCCTCATGATCATCAAGAGGAAGGAGGAAGAAATCTACAATTATCTCTTGTTCCTGTGGTAATAGTTTCTCTTGCGGGCACTTATGATCACACTTCAAAATCCGTCCGTTAGTGAACTTGATGTCAAACCTGCTATAATACTCGATAGGTAAGGGCATCCGGATAGCAACTTTACTATCTAGGAAGTTATTAGTGATGCCCGTGTCGATGAGAACAGTGATCGATTATTGTTTGAGAAAGCCTTCAACTTTCATCGTTTGCGAGTTTGAGTAGCCAACTATTGCATGCACCATAAATTCAGTCGGTTGTGGCTCTTCTTCTGCATCTTCTTCTTTATTATCAAGGCTCTCTTCTTGATATTTAATGACCTCTTCTTCTATTGGTTTAATCATAAGAAGTCTCCCTTTTCTACAGTGATGCTCGCGGCTCCATGGCTCGTCGCGGTGCCAACATAAATCCTCCATAGATCGCTCCCGAAGCTCTTCTCTTGTCATCATTTTTGGTGCAGGGACTCGATTGATAGTAGAAGGGGCTGAGGGCTTTTGCATTGCAGGTTGAGAAGCGATCCTAGTCCTCCGGGCTTCATGGTTCAATCGCTCATCTTGATGTCGTGCGAAAAAGATGGCTGCCATAAGCGTGTACGGTTGTCGTGCTTTAACTTCTCCCCGGATCTCCGGCTTCAAGCCCTCAATGAAGGTCCCTAATAGCTGTTTTTGAGACCAATCACAAGTTTGATTAGATAACATTTTAAACCTAGTTTGGTACTCCTGAACGGTAGAGGTTTGTCAGATCTTTGCTAGTTGTTCGTCAATGTTCTCGTAATCGGTTGGTTCGAAGCGGATTAATAGTCCTTTGAATTGTCGCCATGAGAGGACTCCATGAGTATATTTAAACCAGTCAAACCACTGTATGGCATCCCCTTCAAGATCTATAGCTGCAATTTTCACCATAGATGCATCCGCAGTTTTGTGGTACCGAAAATATCACTCCGCACGCGAGATCCAACCAATCGGGTCTCCTTCTTCCCATCTAGGAAAGTTCACCCTTATGCGTGGATAGTTGGGATCAATCATAGAGCCTCCCCTCCCTTGGAAGTCATCTCTTCGGGCTTGGTACGATTGGGCAGAGCTCTCTCCTTGATGTGATTTCTTCGGGAGCTTATTGGCAGCTCTCTCCTTGATGTGATTTCTTCGGGCTTGGTGGTCGGCCCAATTTGAGTTCGGTAAAGAGCGTCCGAATCTTATCCTCCATTTGCGCCTCAAAGGCTTCGAATTTAGCATTGATTGCTGCCTCAGATGCCATAGTATATGCCGCCAAATCTGTGATGTTAAGATCTCTCTTTTGTTGTTGGGTTAAAGGCATGTATAGGTTGAGAGAAGTGGTAGTCGAAAAGGTTGGTGGATTGGTGGATGTAGGCTACGGTTTAGGCTTGTTTTGTGGCTGTTTTGGGTGTAGTTTGAGGGTGTGGTTTGGTGGAGTTTTAGAGCTGTGGATGAAAGTTTTAGATCTGTGGTAGATGGCAACAAAGGTTTTGATAGAAATCAGTGGAAGTTTGCTGCATAATTGTGTTGTCTTGTAAGAGCAGAATTATCGTCGAAGAAACAGTGGTTTCTCAACGAAATTTCCACAAAAAACTTGAGAGATTTGAGGAGGGAATTGATAGCAAAATCTTAGTGTATATGACATAACTATGTCCAATTTAATCAAGAAAATTTCAGCAGTATAACAGCAAAGAAATTGGTGCAAGTTGCGATAGCTGAATTCTCGTCGAAAAATTTCAATGGTTTGCGACGAAAATTTACAGCAACACAAAATCGTTTTTAGGGGTGAATTCCTTAATAGATTAATCTTAGATGGAAGCCAAGATGATCTATGAAATATATAAGAAATTTTGTCCAAAAAGATTGCAAATAGATCGGTTAAGGCAACAATATGCTGCTGAAATTTTCTACAGCACAGATTTTCGAGTGTCACAGATTAGATGTAAAATATCAGTAGTTTATATTGAGAATTTTTTGACGAAACCAAAGGAAAATCCACTATTAGGAAGTGTCAAAGATATCATAAAAATTTCATAGAGATTTGGACAGAAAAATGTAGAATTTGTACTATGCGGTTGGAATTTCACAATGTAGATTTTCAAGTATAGCAGTTTAGACGTAAAAGATTAATGGTTTATATTAAGAATTTTTTGACAAAATCAAAGGAAAATCTGCTATTAGGATGTGTCAAATCTGTCATAAAAATTTTGTAGAGATTTGGATAGAAAAAATGCAGTAGCAAGATCAAACAAACTGTATTGTACGGCTGAAATTTTACAGTGCAGATTTTCAAGTACAGCAGATTAGATGTAAAAGATCAATGGTTTATATTAAGAATTTTTTGATAAAACCAAAGGGAAATCTGCTGTTAGGAAGTGTTAAATCTGTCATAAAAATTTCGTAGAGATTTGGATAGAAAAAACATAATAGCAAGATCAAATAGACTGTGTTATGCGGTTAGAATTCTGCAATGTATCTTTCGTCGTAGAGATGAAAACTTTGCGACGAAAAGTTTATGCAGCAATATAGGAACAATTTTTTTTTTTGGATTTTTGAATAAGGATAACTAAATTGCAGCAGTAGTAAGGCAGGAAACCAGAACCTATTGCAATTCACGGGGAGATCAAAGGATGATCTGCGGTGGTGGAGATGATGAAGGAATTTAGCGACGATCTTTTAAGCAATTGTGGGAATTGCTTTGGGCAGCTGTGGAGAGATGATGGATGGCTGTGGAAGGGCAGCAAGATGCCAAGAACGCTGCTCTGATACTAAGTGTTAGAACCCTTGCAGATTCTAAGCTTGGGGTTGATCTCTTTAGGGGATCGGTCTCCTGGAACTCTATAGGGGTTCATTCCTCCAAGTTGCTGCTCAAAGGCTGCAGAAAATATTCATCTATTGCTTATGAAAAGAGGAGGAATACATGGCTATTTATAGGGCTTCTAAACCCTAACTCCTAATAGGACTTCTACTCAAGACTCCTAATAGGACTCCTACTCAAGACTCTTATTCCTTTACAACTCCTAATTCTTCTCTAAGAAATAACCTCCAAACCCTAGCCAGTCTCTTCACTCTTTAATAAGGGTCGGCTTAGGTAGGTTTTACATGAATGCCCCTATCAATTAGGACTCTCCTAGCTAGAGTCTTAACAGACGACTTGAACTCATCTGTTCGGTGTTGAACTCTTACTCTATATATTGGTCTAATGCATTTCTTCTGCTTGTTGGACTTCTCCAAGATATTAAACGGTTATTAATAAACTTCTTCTAGAATGACACAAATGATAAGACAATGCATATGGCAAATTGGGACAGCATCTGCAAATTGAAAGATGAAGGGGGGTTGAACCTGAGAAATACTAGAGATTGGAATAAAGTATGTTTGGTAAAGCAATTGTGAAACCTTTTGCAAAACAAATGTTCCTTATGGTCACAATGGGTTTTTGCTAGGTATCTTTCAAAGGAATCGGTTTGGGAAATTTCAACAAGAACATACCACTCTGCAACTTGGAAAGAAATTTTAAAGGCAAGGAATTGACTAATCAAACACATTTCTTACGCAATCTCTACTGGAACTAATACTAATATGTGGTACGATCCTTGGGTGAATGAGAAAAGTATATTTCAATTATATGATGACAGAATACGAAAAGACCTTGGGGCTCCCAAAGATTGGAAGGTTTCTGAGTTCATTGCTAATGGTACCTGGTGTCTCCCTACTCCTATTTCTCCTAAAATGTTATCACTTTGGCTGACTATCACAACTATTCTAATCAGGAATAACTCTTCAAATGTACTTATTTGGCTTCATGACAATGGCAAATTTAGTACCACATCTGCATGGAATCAAATTAGGCAAAGAAATAACAAGTGGCTCCCAAGCAATTGGACATGGGATCAACCGGGATCACAGAGACATTCCTTATATATATGGCAAGCCCTTCTGAATAAAATATCTACAATAGACAATATTGAAAAAAGAGGTATCCAATATGTTAACTGATGCTCCCTTTGCATGCAACAAGAAGAAACTATTGACCATCTCTATTTTGCTTATGACTATATTAAATGGATATGGAAGGAGATTCTCCAGCGATTCAAACTCAATAGAATGCCGCAACCAAACTTGCATCAAGAATTAGGTGACCTCATGCAATATTTTTCAAGAAAAGGGCCTCTTACAAAATTAACAAATGTTATATTCAGATGCGCTATTTGGTGGATGTGGAAGGAAAGATGTAGCAGAATCTTTGAGTGTCAACACACAAACAATGCTCAGCTCTTGACAGAGATTATTAGAGACTCAAGATCATGTATGGAGAACGATCTCAAAATGGAGCACTTTACACGAAGAGAAAAAGTTATTTTTATCAAATTCAATTTTGCTATTAGCAAAGATCTTGGGCATGATGTTAAAAGTTGTACCCACAGGAAATCTTGACATATCTGGTCTTTACATTTTATTTGTTGGTCACAGTTAAGAGTTATAGTCTACAGCATGTGTAGTCATAACTACCGCATGAGTGCTCTATGAGTTACCTAGCTTCGTCTATAACTTGTATAGACAATGCTATTAGCTAAAGTTCTTGGGCATGATGTTAAAAGTTGTACCCACAGGAAATCTTGGCATATCTTGACTTTACATTTTATTTGTTGGCCACAATTAAGAGTTATAGTCTACAGCATATGTAGTCATAACTACCGAATGAGTACTCTACGAGTTACCTAGCTTCGTCTATAACTTGTATAGACAAAGCTATTTGTAGAAACTTTACATAAAATCAATTTACTTTTACTTATAAAAAAAAACTAGCAAAGATCCGACAAACCTCTACCGTTCAGGAGTACCAAACCAGGTTTGAAAGGTTATCTAATCAAACTTATGATTGGTCTCAAAAATAGCTATTGGGAACCTTCATTGAGGGCTTGAAGCCAGAGATCTTGGGAGAAGTTAAAGCACGACAACCATACATGCTTATGGCAGCCATCTCTTTCGCACAACATCAAGAGGAGCAATTGAACCATGAAGCTCGGAGGACTAGGATCGCTTCTCGACCTGCAATGCAGAAGCCCTCAGCCCCCCCTAATATCAACTGAGTCCTTGCACCAAAAATGATGACAAGTGAAGAGATTCGGGAGCAATCTACAAAGGAGTTATGTTGTCACTGCGACGAGCCATGGAGCCACGAGCATCGCTGTAGAAAAGGGAGACTTCTTATGATTGAACCAGTAGAAGAAGAGTTCATTGAACATCTAGAAGAGAGCCTTGAACATGAAGAAGAAGATGTGGAAGAAGAGCCACAACCAACCAACGTTATGGTACACGCACTAGCCGGCAACTACAACCCGCAAACAATGAAAGTTGGAGGCCTTCTCAAACAACAACCGATCACTGTTCTCATCGACATGGGCAGCACTAATAACTTCCTAAACAGTAAGGTTGCTACTCGAATGACACTACATATTGAAGGTTGCAGCAAGTTCGATGTAAAGGTTGCCGACGGCAGAATCCTAAAGTGCGACCAAAGATGCTCGCAGGTGAAACTATTACTACAAAACCAAGAAATTATCACCGACTTCTTCCTCCTACCAATTATCACCGACTGCATAGAATGGCTGACTACGCTAGGTATGTCTCTTGGAACTTTTTCAAATTAATTATGAAATTCTACTGCAAAAGCAAACAGATCATCCTACGCGAGAAGCGCAAAAGCAACGTAACCACCATTTCAACCCAATGAATGGAGAAAGTTTTGCACAAGGTAAATGGTGGCTTTTTGATGCATCCCCAGCAGCAACTAGAGGGGAAGAAAATAGAAATTGAAGATCAAAATCTTGCCCAATTGCTTGCTGAATTGGCTGACATTTTTGCTGAACCACGCGATCTTCCTCCTTCTCAGCAACATGACCATCGGATTCCAATCCTTCCAGGCAAGCCACCAGTGAACACTCAGCCATACCGATATCCTCACCTCCAGAAGGATGAAATTAACAAGATTGTAAAGGAGATGCTTGAAACAGGGGTGATTCAACCAAGTTGTAGCCCCTATTCCTCACCGGTACTACTTGTACACAAGAAGGACGGAATTTGGCGGATGTGCATCGACTATCGAGCTTTAAATGGCATCACTGTTAAGGACAAGTACCCAATACAGTGGTGGATGAACTTCTTGATGAATTAAAAGGAGCTCGAGTCTTCACGAAGTTGGACCTCCGATCCGGTTACCACCAAATTCGGGTATGTGAAGACGACATTCCAATGTGTGCATTTCGCACACATGATGGCCATAATGAATTCTTCGTAATGCCTTTTGGACTCAATAATGCTCCTTCAACCTTTCAAAGTCTCATAAATGATATTTTTCGGAGCTTTCTTTGCAAATTTGTGTTGGTATTTTTTGATGATATTCTCATTTATAGCCCTTCTCTTGAGAGTCACTTTCAACATTTACATATTGTTTTGACGATCCTTCGGGAGAATACTCTTTTTGTTAAGCAACCAAAGTGCAGCTTTTTCCAGCAAAAAATAGAATACCTTGGGCACACAATATCAGAAGAAGGGGTAGCGGTAGACCCAACAAAAATTGAGGCAATGCAAGGCTGACCGAAACCTACAAACATGAAATTACTATGCGGGTTCCTTAGACTAACGGGCTACTACCGAAAATTTGTTAAGGATTATGGGAAGATCAGCACACCCCTCACTTCCTTACTAAAAAAAAAATGTCTTCCAATGGTTGGACAAAGCCTTTGCTGCCTTCGACAAACTTAAGGCAGCCATGACGATGACGTCGGTGCCAGCACTACCAAAATTCAATCGACCCTTCATTACTGAGGTCGACGCATCCAGAGTTGGAATTGGAGCCATTCTCATGCAAGATAGTCAACCACTCGCATATGCTAGCAAGACATTGTCTCCCTCCCATCAAAATATGTTAACATATGATAAGAAGATGCTCGCCATTATGCACGCAGCAACGAGGTGGAGACCCTACTTGATCGGTCGATGATTTAAAATTAAAACCGACCATAAAATCCTCAAGTACTTTTTGGAGCAAAAGATATCATCCCCTGAGCAACAAAAATAGATAACAAAACTTCTTAGATTTGATTATGAAATAACTTACAAAAAAGGGAAAGAGAATTTTTTTTATATAAGTAAAAGTAAATTGATTTTGTGTAAGGTTTCTACAAAGAGCTTTATCTATACAAGTTATAGATGAAGCTAGGTAACTCGTAGAGTACTCATGCGGTAGTTATAACTACACATGCTTTAGACTATAACTCTTAACTATGGCCAACAAATAAAATGTAAAATCCAGATATGCCAAGATTTCCTGTGGATATAACTTTTAACATCATGCCCAAGATTTTAGCTAATAGCAAAATTGAATTTGATAAAAATATCTTTTTCTCTTCGTGTAAAGTGCTCCATTTTGAGATCATTCTCCATACATGATCTTGAGTCTTTAATAATCTCTGTCAAGAGCTGAGCATTGTTTGTGTATTGACACTTAAAGATTCTGCTACATCTTTCCTTCCACATCCACCAAATAGTATATTTGAATATAACCTTTGTCAATTGTGTAAGAGGCCCTTTTCTTGAAAAGCATTGCATGAGGTCACCTAATTCTTGATGCAAGTTTGGTTGTGGCATTCTATTGAGTTCGAATCACTGGAGAATCGCCTTCCATATCCATTTAGTATAGTCACAAGCAAAATAAAGATGGTCAATAGTTTCTTCTTGTTGCATGCAAAGGGAGCATCGGTTAACATGATGGATACCTCTTCTTTTCATATTGTCTATTATAGGTAGTTTATTCAAAAGGGCCTGCTATGTACATAAGGAATGTCTCTGTGATCCCGGTCGATCCCATGTCCGACTGCTTGGGAGCCACTTGTTATTTCTTTGCCTAATTTGATTCCATGCGGATGTGGCACTAAATTTGCCATTGTCATGAAGCCAAATAAGTACATCTAAAGAGTTGTTCCTGATTGGAATAGTTGTGATAGTCGGCCAAAGTGATAACATTTCAGGAGAAATAGGAGTAGGGAGACACCAGGTACCATTAGCAATGAACTCGGAAACCTTCCAATCTTTGGGAGCCCCGAGGTCTTTTCGTATTCTGTCACCATATAATTGAAATATACTTTTCCCATTCATCCAAGGATCGTACCACATATTAGTATTAGTTCCAATAGAGATTGCGTAAGAAATATGTTTGATTAGCCAATTCCTTGCCTTTAAAATTCCTTTCCAAACTGCAGAGTGGTATGTTCTTGTTGAAATTTCCCAAATCGATTCCTATGAAAGATACCTAGCAGAAACCCAGTGTGACCATATGGAACATTTGTTTTGCAAAAGGTCCCACAATTGCTTTACTAAACATGTTTTATTCCAATCTCTAATATTTCTCAGGTTCAGCCCCCATTCATCTTTCAGTTTGCAGATGCTGTCCCAATATACCATATGCATTGTCTTATCATTTGTGTCATTCCAGAAGAAATTTATTAATAACTGTTCAATATCTTGGAGAAGTCGTCCAATATGTAGTCATTCCAGAAGAAATGCATTAGACCAATATATAGAGTAAGAGTACAACACCAAACGGATGAGTTCAAGTCGTCCTGCTTTTAAAAGAAGCCTATTTTTCTAGGAGGAAATTCTGTTCTTTATTTTTTGCAGGATAGGCTGACAGTGGGTTTTGTGAATGCCAGTGGATATGAGTGGGAGACCCAGATATATAACTGGCAGATTTCCCTCACTAACCCCTAGGGTATGTGCAATAACATCTTTGTCCTCAATGCAAGGGCTCATGTAGACTTTACTTTTCACATGATTTAACTGAAGGCTAGAAACTATACCAAAATCATTCAGAATAGTAGCCAGGTTTGTTATTGAAGTTAAATCATTCTGAAGAAAGATAAGAAGATCATCTGCAAAGATTATATGTGATATATGAACAGGGCTAGCATGAGATACCATAATATTGCCATCAGAGACTGTATATTCTAACATACAGCTAAGTCCTTCCATTGCAATAGTAAAGAGATATGGAGAGAGTGGATTACCTTGTCGGATGCCATTCTTGCTCCCAAAAAACCAATAAGTGAGCCGTTGAAGAGTATTGAAAACTTTGGAGTTTCTAAGCAACATTGAATCTAATTAACCCATTGCTGAGGGAAGTTCATACCGAGGAGCATCTTATAGATAAAGTTCCTATTAACTGAGTGAAAGGCTTTTCGTAGATCAGCTTTAAAACATATTTTTGTCCCTCTTGCTTTTGAGTGTAGATCTTTGACCAAGTCATTAGCTAGCAGAATATTATGATGTATACTTCTCCCTTTGATGAAAGCAGCCTGATTTGGACTAATTATCTTGTGTATTACCTTTTGCAATCTATCTGCTAACACTTTGGAGATGATCTTGTAAATAAAGTTACATAAACATATAGGTCGATAGTTCTCTAGTGAATCAGCCCCTGCATTCTTGGGAATTAAAGAAATAAAAGTGCAATTCATCTCTCTAAGAATATGACTTGAAGAGAAAAAGTGTTGGCAAGCTTTAATCACATCATTACCAATAATAGACTATGTAATTTGGTAAAATTCAGCAGGAAATCCATCTGCACCAGGGCTTTTGTGCTTTGGTGACTTCAAGACAACTCTTACTATTTCGTCATCTGTAATTGGGGCATTTATGATAGAAATGGCACTCGAATCAAGCTTTCTAGTTGGGTCCACATGAATATTATTAGGTTGCCCTACTTGGTTGAGTAAGGAATAAAAAAATTGCTCAGTGTATGCTTTAACCTCATCTAAATTCTCAATAAGATTGTTATCTTTGTCTCTGCATTTCCTGATGCGGTTAACGGCTCTTCGAGTAGCAATGGAAGCATAAAAAAACTTAGTATTGGAATCCCTAAAGTAAGCCAACGCTGTCGAGACTTCTGTTTTGCAAAACTTTCCTCCTACTTTAAGGCTTGCATGAAGTTATTTCTAGCTTCTGTCTCTTTGTCGATAAGATTCTCATCACGGGGCAGAAGTTGCAGCTCATGTTGCATTGCTATTAGTTCCTTTCTGCAAAATTGAACTCAGGTGGCAATATTGCCAAAGGTATTTATATTCACTCCTTAAGTGCTGCTTTGCAGGTTTTGAGTTTTTGACAGAAGATGTAAGGGGGGGATCCTTGCACATTAACATTCCAAGCTGATCTGATAACATCAAGGAACTGAGGATGAGTACTCCACATGTTAAAGAATCTAAACGGTTTCTTACCTTTTGGTGTTGGTTTATCTACGTGTATGTACATTAAAGAATGATCAGAAATAATGGAGCATCATACTCAAGAAGTGAATCAGGGTAAACTATTAACCATTCTTGATTAATCAGACATCTATCGAGTCTCGCCATTATTTTTCTGTTAGCAGCACCTTGATTACTTTAGGGGAGCCAATTACCCACAGATTTCATATCAGCCAATGCAGTAGTATCTATGTAATCATTAAAACTTTGAAGCTAACTTTCTGAAAGCTGTCTACCCTCCACTTTTTTATTTGTGTACCGAACAGTATTAAAGTTACATAAACATATAGGTCGATAGTTCTCTAGTGAATCAGCCCCTGCATTCTTGGGAATTAAAGAAATAAAAGTGCAATTCATCTCTCTAAGAATATGACTTGAAGAGAAAAAGTGTTGGCAAGCTTTAATCACATCATTACCAATAATAGACTATGTAATTTGGTAAAATTCAGCAGGAAATCCATCTGCACCAGGGCTTTTGTGCTTTGGTGACTTCAAGACAACTCTTACTATTTCGTCATCTGTAATTGGGGCATTTATGATAGAAATGGCACTCGAATCAAGCTTTCTAGTTGCTGATGCGGTTAAACGGCTCTTTTTTTCGAGTAGCAATGGAAGCATCAAAAAATTAGTATGGAATCCCCTAAAGTAAGCCACGCTGTCGATGACTCTGTTTTGCCAACTTCCGGTCCTACTTAGGCTTTGCATGAAGTTATTTCTCAGCTTCTTGTCTGCTTTGTCGCTAAGATTCTCAATCACGGGGGCAGAAGTTGCAGCTCATGTTGCATTGCTATAGTTCCTTTCTGCAAAATGAACTCAGGTGGCAATATGCCAAGGTATTTATATTCACTCCTTAAGTGCTGCTTTGCAGGTTTTGAGTTTTTGACAGAAGATGTAAGGGGGGGATCCTTGCACATTAACATTCCAAGCTTGATCTGATAACATCAAGGAACTGAGGATGAGTACTCCACATGTTAAAGAATCTAAACGGTTTCTTACCTTTTGGTGTTGGTTTATCTACGTGTATGTACATTAAAGAATGATCAGAAAATAATGGAGCATCATACTCAAGAAGTGAATCAGGGTAAACTATTAACCATTCTTGATTAATCAGACATCTATCGAGTCTCGCCATTATTTTTCTGTTAGCAGCACCTTGATTACTTTAGGGGAGCCAATTACCCACAGATTTCATATCAGCCAATGCAGTAGTATCTATGTAATCATTAAAACTTTGAAGCTAACTTTCTGAAAGCTGTCTACCCTCCACTTTTTTATTTGTGTACCGAACAGTATTAAAGTTACTAAGAACAATCCAAGGTATTTTAAGAGAGCCATCTGCAATGTTAGTTAGATCAGACCACAGTGTATTTCTTTCTTGCATACTGTTTAAAGCATATATACCAGTGAAATTGAATTGACAGCCATTCTTTTTGTCCTCTACCTTAAGATGGATGAATTGATCAGTAGCAGAAATAAACCAAGCATTAATAGAGTTAGGATGCCATAAGACCCATATTCTACCAAAAGTTTCATTTGAGTCATTGGTAAACAGTTCTGCGTCTAGCCATATTAAATTCTTTTGAGCTTGAACGCGCGATTATTTAATTTTTGTTTCTACTAGAATAACAATATCACATGCGGTAGACTTGATTATTTTGTTGAGCTCCCGATATTTCTCAGGCTTATTAAGTCTACGAACATTCCAGCATGTTATCTTCATCAGTAATAAACAAATGAAAAAGGTGGTAAGGTATTCATCCTATGACTTTGGATGGACTGTACCATCCTTTTTCTTATCCTTTGGTTTTGTATTTTCCTTCCACACAATATCCTTACCTTTTATGGCTTTATTACTATATTTATCCACTTCATCTACAGCTTGTAGATGTTTAAACTTTAAAATACATTGAATCATGTGGTCTTGATTGGTAGGGTTTGTTGAAGCATGATAAGATAGTTGCGGCATAATATCCTGGTTAGTACTTGTTGGAGTAGCCTGGCTAGAGAGGCTTGTTAGGGCATGAGTTTGTTGAGACAAAATATCCTTGTTGGCGATGTTGGTTGCACCCTGAGTTTGTTGAGGAAGAATATCCTTATTGGCGAGATTTGTTTGGGCCTGAGTTCGTTGAGCTATTGTGGACGGATCCGATGATATTGGAAGAGATGAAGTTCCTGACTTATGCTTCTCCTATCCACTAGTACCATGGGAATCTTTGTTGTGGAAGGCTCTGACATTATAGGAAGAGATAAAGTTTTGGATTTGTCCTTCTGTCCACGGTGCTATCCTTGCGAGTCGGAATGCTCAATAGTCTTCGCCACCATCAGTGCTACTACCATTAGAGAAGGCTCGCTTTGTTGCTGAGGCGCTTGACGTGGTCGATAGACCTTTTTGATCGGTTTTGGAGTTTGCTGACAAGCTCCATTTGTATGACCAAAAGATAAGCAATGCTGACATCGTTGTGACTTCCAGGAATATGAGACATGTACCTTCCGAGTGTTCCCATCAAGATCACGATAGAAAACCTCATTAGGAAGATCTTCGTCGAAAGAAACTAGTATACATGCTCGTGCAAATGCTAATCTCGTTTGAGCTGTTGTTACTTTGTCGATGTAGAGTGGCTGTCCCAGAGTGCTGCATAACTTTGCAATAAAATGTTGACTCCAAAGAAGTAGAGGAAGACCTTGAAATGATATCCATAATAGAATAGACTATAGGCTATCTAATTCCAAATGGACATCAGGAGACCAGCGTCGTAGAATCATTGGATAGCCACAAATAGTCCAGAATCCTTCGAGGACCCGTTGCAAATCTTCTTCAGAGTATAGCTTGCAAACAAAGAATCCGTTCTCCAGCATATGAAGATCAAATGACGATATTCCCCATCGAGTTTTGATAAATGAGGATAGTGGGAAATAAGATGTTTTGAGACCTATAGCCAACAATCGCGATAGACCATGTCTCAATAAGCTCTACTGAATCAACAGTCTCATATACAGCTATCTTCTTATCAACTTGAACTTCTAGAGTAAAGAATTCCAAGCTTAGATCCGGACTTCCAACCGGAGCCTTGAAGAGGCTAGTCCAAGGCCGAGGGTCGCTGGAAATGAGAGCAGGCTGCCGCAATCTAGAGCGCGACTTGCTTCGATGCTGCTTCGTCGAAGGAGTTTCTCTCTGGAGAGGATATGGTGGAGGAGCAACTTGAGGGGTAACGGTAGGGAGTCTTGCCATCGTATCAACCCTCCCGCCACCATCGCCAGCCCTAGGGGTCGTCGCTACCATGTTTGATCCCTCTTCTGATCGCCGCTACAAAATCGTCGCCATAGGGAAAAGCCACCGTTGTAGTATATTAGATCGTTGCTACAGTATCGTCTCCCTAGGGAGATCTGGTCACCGCCACAGTATCGTCGCCCTTGGGGAGAAGCCGACGCTGCAGGAGATCAGATCACCGCTATAGTAGCATCGCCCTAGGGAGATCAGATCGCTGCAATAGTACCATCGCCCGTGGGAGAAAGTCAACGCTGCAGGAGTCAGATCGCCCTAGGGAGATCTGATCGCCGCTACAGTACCATCGCCTTAGGGAGATCTGGTCACCGCTACAGTACCATCGCCCATCGCCCATGGGAGAAAGCCAACGCTGCAGGAGTTAGATCGCCCTAGGGAGGTCTGGTCGCCGCTATAGTGCCGTCGCCGCTATAGTACCGTCGCCCTAGATCTGGTCATCGCTACAGTGTCGTCGCCGCTACAGTACCCATCGCCCTAGATCTGGTCGCCGCTATAGTTAGCCGAGCAAGCTGAACTTTCGGCCATTTCACTTCTGACCAGTGACTTCCTTGAGGATATTAAGATGGAATGGCAGGAAGATCCAGAGACCAGTAAGATCATAAAAAAATGGGAAGAAGTATCAAGCTCCATGGCTCATTACAATTGGGACTCAAACGAATTATACTATAAAGGATGCATTGTGCTTATGACAAATTCTACTTCCATCTTCACGAGCAGATTTTGGATAAAGTTATTCCATATACAGGATACTAAATTGAAAAGGAGTACAGCATATCACCCACAAATTGACAGCCAGACAAAAGTTGTAAATAGGTGCTTGGAGACAGCCTAAAGCCACCTACCAAATATGACTACTCAAGGAGAACTCCAGACCCAGCCAAATGCCATTATTGATCAACGGATCATGACTCGATGATGACCCACTACTGAAGTGTTAATACAGTGAGTGAACCTACCGATAGAAGATGCCACTTAAGAGAACTATGACGACTTGAAGATCAAATTCCTAGAATTCATAAATCATTAGCCTCGAGGACAAGGCTGATTTGAAGAGAGCGGGTCTGTTAGGACTCTAGCTAGGAGAGTCCTAATTGAGAGGGACATTCATGTAAAACTTACCTAAGCTGACCCCTATTAAAAAGGTAAAGAGGCCGGCTAGGGTTAGGAGGTTGTTTCTTATAGAAGAATTAGGAGTTGAAAAGGAATAAGAGTCTTGAGCAGGAGTCCTATTAGGAGTTGGTTAGAAGTAGGAGTCTTGAGTAGGAGTTCTATTAGGAGTTAGGGTTTAGAAGCCCTATAAATAGCCATGTATTCCTCCTCTTTTCACAAGCAATAGATGAATCTTTCCTGCAGCCTTTAAGCAGCAACTTGGAGGAAGGAAGTCCTATAAAGTTCTAGGAGGCCGATCCCCTAAAGAGATCAACCCGAAGCTTAGAATCTGTAAGGGTTCTAACAGTAACTCATAGAGAACTCATACTATGGTTATGACTACACATGCTGTAGACTATAACCCTTTACTATAGCCAACAAATAAAATATGAAGTTTAGATATGCCAAGATTTTCAATGGATTATATAAACCTTTATTATAGCCAATAGTATTTAATCTCATGCCCAAGATCTTTGGCTAATAGCAAAATTGAATTTGATAAAAATATCTTTTTCTCTTTGTGTAAAGTGCTCTATTTTCAAATCGTGCCCCATACACGATCTCGAGTCTCTAATAATCTCTATCAAGAGCTGAGCATTGTTTGTGTGTTGAAACTCAAAGATTCTACTACATCTTTCCTTCCACATCCACCAAATAGTGCATCTGAAAATAACCTTTGCCAATTGTGTAAGAGGCCCTTTTCTTGAGAAACGTTGTATGAGGTCTCCTAATTCTTGATGCAATTTGGTTGCGGCATTCTAGTAATTCGGAATCGTTGGAGAATCTCCTTCCATATCCATTTAGTGTAGTCACAAGCAAAATAGAGGTGGTCAACAGTTTTTTCTTGTTACATACAAAGCGAGCAGCGGTTAACATGATGGATACCTCTTCTTTTCATATTATCTATTGTAGGTAGTTTATTAAGAAGGGCCTGTCATGTACATAAGGAATGTCTCTATGATCCCGGTTGATCCCATGTCCATCTACTTGGGATCCAGTTGTTATTTCTTTGCCTAATTTGATTCCATGTAGATGTGACACTAAATTTGCCATTGTCATGAGGCCAAATAAGTATATCTAAAGAGTTGTTCCTGATTGGAATAGCTTTAATGGTCGGCCAAAGTGATAACATTTTAGGAGAAATAGGAGTAGGGAGACACCAGGTACTATTAGCAATGAACTCGGAAACCTTCCAATCTTTGGGAGCCCCAAGGTCTTTGTTAGGACTCTAGCTAGGAGAGTCCTAATTGATAGGGGCATTCATGTAAAACCTACCTAAGTCAACCCTTATTAAAGAGGTGAAGAGGCCGGCTAGGGTTTGGAGGTTATTTCTTAGAGAAGAATTAGGAGTTGTAAAGGAATAAGAGTCTTGAGTAGGAGTCCTATTAGGAGTTGGTTAAAAGTAGGAGTCTTGAGTAGGAGTCCTATTAGGAGTTAGGGTTTAGAAGCCCTATAAATAGCCATATATTCATCCTCTTTTCATAAGCAATAGATGAATCTTTTCTGCAGCCTTTGTGCAACAACTTGGAGGAAGGAACCCCTATAGAGTTTCAGGAGGTCGATCCCCTAAAGAGATCAACCCCAAGCTTAGAATCTGTAAGGATTCTAACACTTGGTATCAGAGCAGCGTTCTTGGCATCTCACTGCCCTTTCACAGCCATCCATCATCTCTCCACAACCGTCGAAAGCAATTCCCACAATTGCTTAAAAGATCGTCGCCAAATTCTACCGTCATCTCCACCACCGCGGATCATTCTTTGATCTCCCCCGTAAATTGTAACAGGTTCTGGTTTCGTACCTTACTGCTGCTGCAATTTAGTTATCCTTATTCAAAAAAAAAAAATTGTTCCTATATTGCCGCATAAACTTTTCGTCGCAAAGTTTTCATCTCTACGACGAAAGATACATTGCAGAATTCCAACCGCATAGCACAGTCTGTTTGATCTTGCTACTATATTTTTTCTATCCAAATTTCTACGAAATTTTTATGACAACTTTGAAACTTCCTAACAGCATATTTCCCTTTGGATTTGTCAAAAAATTCTCAATATAAACCATTGATCTTTTACGTCTAATCTGCTATACTTAAAAAAAAAAAGATAAGTAAAAGTAAATTGATTTTGTGTAAAGTTTCTACAAATAGCTTTGTCTATACAAGTTATAGACGAAGCTAGGTAACTCATAGAGTACTCATGCGGTAGTTATGACTATACATGCTGTAGACTATAACTCTTAACTGTGGCCAACAAATAAAATGTAAAGTCCAGATATGCTAAGATTTCCTGTGGGTATAGCTTTTCATGCTCAAGGTCTTTAGCTAATAGCAAAATTGAATTTGATAAAAATATCTTTTTCTCTTCGTGTAAAGTGCTCCATTTTGAGATCGTTCTCCATACATGATCTTGAGTCTTTAATAATCTCTGTCAAGAGCTGAGCATTGTTTGTGTGTTAACACTCAAAGATTCTGCTACATCTTTCCTTTCACATCCACCAAATAGCGCATCTGAATATAACCTTTGTCAATTGTGTAAGAGGCCCTTTTCTTGAAAAACATTGCATGAGGTCACCTAATTCTTGATTCAAGTTTGGTTGCGGCATTCTATTGAGATCGAATCACTAGAGAATCTCCTTCCATATCCATTTAGTATAGTCACAAGCAAAATAGGGTTGGTTAATAGTTTCTTCTTGTTGCATGCAAAGGGAGCATCGGTTAACATGATGGATACCTCTTCTTTTCATATTGTCTATTGTAGGTAGTTTATTCAAAAGGGCCTGCCATGTACATAAGGAATGTCTCTATGATCCCGGTCGATCCCATGTCCAACTGCTTGGGAGCCACTTGTTATTTCTTTGCCTAATTTGATTCCATGCGGATGTGACATTAAATTTGCCATTGTCATGAAGCCAAATAAGTACATCTGAAGAGTTGTTCCTGATTAGAATAGCTATTATAGTCGGCCAAAGTGATAACATTTCAGGAGAAATAGGAGTAGGGAGACACCAGGTACCATTAGCAATGAACTCGGAAACCTTCCAGTCTTTGGGAGCCCCAAGGTCTTTTCGTATTCTGTCACCGTATAATTGAAATATGCTTTTCCCATTCACCCAAGGATCATACCACATATTAGTATTAGTTCCAGTAGAGATTGTGTACGAAATGTGTTTGATTAGCCAATTCCTTGCCTTTAAAATTCCTTTCCAAGCTGTAGAGTGGTATGTTCTTGTTGAAATTTCCCAAATCGATTTCTTTGAAAGATACCTAGCAGAAACCCATTGTGACCATAAGGAACACTTGTTTTGTAAAAGGTCCCACAATTGCTTTACCAAACATGCTTTATTCCAATCTCTAGTATTTCTCAAGTTCAACCCCCCTTCATCTTTCGGTTTGCAGATGCTGTCCCAATTTACCATATGCATTGTCTTATCATTTGTGTCATTCCAGAAGAAGTTTATTAATAACCGTTCAATATCTTGGAGAAGTCCAACAGGCAGAAGAAATACATTTGACCAATATATAGAGTAAGAGTTCAACACCGAACGGATGAGTTCAAGTCGTCCTGCTTTTGAAAGAAGCCTATTTTTCCAGGAGGAAATTTTGTTCTTTATTTTTTGCAGGATAGGCTGACAGTGGGTTTTGTGAATGCCAGTGGATATGAGTGGGAGACCCAGATATGTAACTGGCAGATTTCCCTCACAAACCCCTAGAGTATGTGCAATAACGTCTTTGTCCTCAATGCAAGGGCTCATGTAGACTTTACTTTTCGCATGATTTAACTGAAGGCCAGAAACTATACCAAAATCATTCAGAATAGTAGCCAGGTTTCTTACTGAAGTTGAATCATTCTGAAGAAAGATAAGAAGATCATCTGCAAAGATTATATGTGATATATGAATAGGGCCAACATGGGGTACCTTAATATTGCCATCAGAGACCGCATATTCCAACCTACAGCTAACTCCTTCCATTTTAATAGTAAAGAGATATGGAGAGAGTGGATCGCCTTGTCGGATGCCATTCTTGCTCCCAAAAAAACCAATAGGTGATATTGAAAACTTTGGAGTCTCTAAGCAACATTGAATCCAATTAACCCATTGCTGAGGGAAGTTCATACCGAGGAGCATCTTAAAGATAAAGTTCCTATTAATTGAGTCAAAGGCTTTTCGTAGATCAACTTTAAAACAGATTTTTGTCCCTCTTGCTTTTGAGTGCAGATCCTTGACCAAGTCATTAGCCAGCAGAATATTATGATGTATACTTCTCCCTTTGATGAATACAGCCTGATTTGGACTAATTATCTTGTGTATTACCTTTTGCAATCTATCTGCTAGTACTTTGGAGATGATCTTATAACAAAGTTACATAAAGATATGGGTCGATAGTTCTCTAGTGAATCAGCCCCTGTATTCTTGGGAATTAGAGAAATAAAAGTGCAATTCATCTCTCTAAGAATATGACCTGAAGAGAAAAAGTGTTGGCAAGCTTTAATCACATCATTACCAATAATAGATCATGTAATTTGGTAAAATTCAGCAGGAAATCCGTCTGGACTAGGGCTTTTGTGCTTTGGTGACTTAAAGACAACTCTTACTATTTCGTCATCTGTAATTGGAGCATTGAGGATAGAAATGGCATCCGAATCAAGCTTTCTAGTTGGCTCCACATGAATATTATTAGGTTTCCTCACTTGGTTGAGTAAGGAATAAAAATATTGCTCGGTGAATGCTTTAACCTCATCTAAATTCTCAATAAGGTTGTTATCTTTGTCTCTGCATTTACTGATACGGTTAACGGCTCTTCGAATAGCAATGGAAGCATAAAAAAACTTAGTATTTGAATCCCCTAAAGTAAGCCAATGCTGTCGAGACTTCTATTTTGCAAAACTTTTCTCCTGCTTTAAGGCTTGTAAGAAGTTATTTCTAGCTTCTGTCTCTTTGTCGATAAGATTCTCATCATGGGGCTGAAGTTGCAGCTCATGTTGCATTACTATTAGTTCCTTTCTGTAAAATTGAACTCTGGTGGTAATATTGCCAAAGATATTTGTATTCCATTCCTTAAGTGCTATTTTGCAGGATTTGAGTTTTTGACATAAGATGTAAGGGGGGGATCCATGCACATTAACATTCCAAGCTGATCTGATAACATCAAGGAACTGAGGATGAGTACTCCACATGTTAAAGAATCTAAACGGTTTCTTGCCTTTTGGTGTTGCTTTATCTGCGTATATGTACATTATAGAATGATCAGAAAACAATGGAGCATCATACTCAAGAAGTGAATCAGGGTAAACTATTAACCATTCTTGATTAATCAGACATCTATCGAGTCTAGCCATTATTTTTCTGTTAGCAGCACCTTGATTCCTCCAGGAGAGCCAATTACCCACAGATTTCATATCAGTCAATGCAGCAGTATCTATGTAATCATTAAAACTTTGAAGCTGACTTTCTGAAAGCTGTCTACCCCCACTTTTTTATTTGTGTACCGAACAGTATTAAAGTCACCAAGAAAAATCCAAGGTACATTAAGACAGCCATCTGCCATGTTAGTTAGATCAGACCACAGTGTATTTCTTTCTTGCATACTGTTTGAAGCATATATACCAGTGAAATTGAATTGATAGCCATTCTTTTTGTCCTCTACCTTTAGATGGATGAATTGATCAGTAGCAGAAATAAACCAAGCATTAATAGAGTTAGAATGCCATAAGACCCATATTCTACCAAAAGTTTCATTTGATTCATTGGTAAACAGTTTTGCGTCCGGCCATATTAAATTCTTTTGAGCTTGAACGCCCGATTGTTTAATTTTGAGCTAGAGTTTGTTGGGGCATGAGTTTGTTGAAATAGAATATCCTTGTTGGCGATGTTTGTTGCGGCCTGAGTTTGTTGAGGAAGAATATCCTTGTTGGCGAGATTTGTTTGGGCCTGAGTTCGTTGAGCTATTGTGGACGGATCCGTTGATATTGGAAGAGAAGAAGTTCCTGACTTATGCTTCTCCTGTCCACTAGTACCATGGGAAACTTCTGTTTTGGAAGGCTCCGACATTATAGGAAGGGATAAAGTTTTGGATTTGTCCTTCTGTCTGCGGTGTTGTCCTTGCGAGTCGGAATGCTCAATTGTCTTCGCCACCATCGGTGCTACTATCATTAGAGAAGACTCGCTTTGTTACTGAGGCGCTTGATGTGGTTGATAGACCTTGGTGATCAGTTTTGGAGTTTGCTGACAAGCTCCATTTGCATGACCAAAAGATAAGCAACGCTGACATCGTTGTGGCTTCCAGGAATATGAGACATGTACCTTCCAAGTGTTCCCATCAAGATCATGATAGAAAACCTCATTAGGAAGATCATCGTCGGAAGAAACCAGAACACATGCTCGTGCAAATGCTAATCTCGTCTGAGCTGCTGTTGCTTTGTCGATGTAGAGTGGCTGTCCCAGAGTGCTGCATAACTTTGCAATAAAACGTCGACTCCAAAGATGTAGAGGAAGACCTTGAAAGGATACCCATAATGGAATAGACTGTAGGCTATCTAATTCCAAACGGACATCAGGAGACCAGCGTCGTAGAATCATTGGATGGTCGCGAATAGTCCAGAATCCTTCGAGGACCCGTTGCAAATCTTCTTCAGAGTATATATTGCAAACAAAGAATCCGTTCTCCAGCATATGGAGATCAAATGATGATATTCCCCATCGAGTTTTGATAAATGAGGATAGTGGGAAATAAGATGTTTTGAGACCTACCACATAGCCAACAATCGCCATAGACCATGTCTCAATAAGCTTTGCTGAATCAGCAGTCTCGTATACAGCTATCTTCTTATCAGCTTGAACTTCTGGAGTAAAGAATTCCAAGCTTAGATCCGGACTTCCAACCGGAGCCTTGAAAAGGCTAGTCCAAGGCCGAGGGTCACTGGAAATGAAAGCAGGCTGCCGCGATCTAGAGCGCGACCTGCTTCGATGCTGCTTCATCGAAGGAGTTTCTCTCTAGAGAGGATATGGTGGAGGAGCAACTTGAGGGGTAACGGTAGGGAGTCTTGCACCCTCCCACCACCGTCGCCAGCCCTAGGGGCCGTCGCTGCCATGTTTGATCCCTCTTCTGGTCGCCGCTAAGAATCGTCGCCATAGGGCAAAGCCACCGTGGCAGTATATCAAATCGCCGTTATAGTACCGTTGCCCTAGGGAGATCTGGTCGCCGCCACAATATCGTCACCCTTGGGGAGAAAGCCGACGCATCGCCCGTGGGAGAAAGCAATGCTGCAGGAGTCAATCGCCCTAGGGAGATCTTAATCGCCGCTACATACCGTCGCCTTAGGGAGATCTGGTTGCCGCTACAGTACCATCGCCCTTCGCCCGTTGGGAGAAAGCCCGATGCTGCAGGACGCTACAGTACCATCGCCCTTCGCCCGTGGGAGAAAGCCGATGCTGCAGGAGTCAGATCGCCCTAGGGAGATCTGGTCGCCGCTACAGTACCATCGCCCTTCGCCCGTGGGAGAAAGCCGATGCTGCAGGAGTCAGATCGCCCTAGGGAGATCTGGTCGCCGCTACAGTACCATCGCCCTTCGCCCGTGGGAGAAAGCCGATGCTGCAGGAGTCAGATCGCCCTAGGGAGATCTGGTCGCCGCTACAGTACCATCGCCCTTCGCCCGTGGGAGAAAGCCGATGCTGCAGGAGTCAGATCGCCCTAGGGAGATCTGGTCGCCGCTACAGAATCGTCGCCATAGGGCAAAGCCACCGTTGCAGTATATCAAATCGCCGTTATAGTACCGTTGCCCTAGGGAGATCTGGTCGCCGCTACAGTACCATCGCTCTAGATCTGGTTGCCGCTACAGTACCATCGCCCTTCGCCCGTGGGAGAAAGCCGATGCTGCAGGAGTCAGATGTTTGTTTGATCTTACTACTATATTTTTTCTGTCCAAATCTCTATGAAAATTTATGATAGCTTTGACACCTTCCTAACAGTAGATATCCATTTGTTTCATCGAAAAAGTCTCATATAAACCACTGATCTTTTACGTCCAAACCTGCTACATTGAAAATCTGTGCTGCAGAAAATTCAGCCGCATATTGTTGCCTTAAACCGATCTATTTGCAATTTTTTTTGAACAAAAGTTCTTGTACAGTGTCGTCGCCGCTACAGTACCATCGCTCTAGATCTGGTTGCCGCTATAGTCTATAAAATCTGCACTATAAAATTCCAACCGCATAGCACAGTTTGTTTGATCTTACTACTATATTTTTTCTGTCCAAATCTCTATGAAATTTTTATGATAGCTTTGACACTTCCTAACAGTAGATATCCATTTTGTTTCATCGAAAAATTCTCAATATAAACCACTGATCTTTTACGTCCAACCTGCTACAATTGAAAATCTGTGCTGCAGAAAATTTCAGCCGCATATTGTTGCCTTAACCGATCTATTTGCAATTTTTTTTGAACAAAATTTCTTATACACTTCATAAATTATCTTGGCTTCCATCTAAGATTGATCAATTGAGGAATTCATCTCTAAAAATGATTTTGTGTTGCTGCAAATTTTCGTCGCAAACCGTTGAAATTTTTTGACGAGAATTCTGCTATCGCAACTTGCACCAATTTCCTTGCTATTATACTGCCAAAATTTTCTTAATTAAATTGGACATCTTTGTTGTAATATAAACTGAAATTTTGCTATCAATTCCCTCCTCAAATCTCTTAAGTTTTTGGTGGAAATTTCATCGAGAAACCGTTGTTTCTTCAATAACAATTCTGCTTTTATAAGACCACAATTCTGCAGCAAACTTTCACTGATTTCTATCAAACCTTTGCTGCCATGTACCACAGATTTAAAACTTTCATCCACAGCCCTAAAACTCCACCAAACCACAACCTTAAACTTCACCCAAAACGGCAACAAAACAAGCCTAAACCGCAGCCTACATCCACCAATCCACCAACCCTTTCGACCATCACTTCTCTCAACCTATACTTGCCTTTAACCCGACAACAAAAGAGAGATCTTAACATCATAGATTTAGAGGCATATACTACGGCATCTAAGGAGGCAATCAATGCTAAATTCGAAGCCTTGGAGGCGCGAATGGAGGATAAGATTTGGATTCTCTTTACCGAACTCAGGGCCAACCACTAAGCATGAAGAAATCACATCAAGGAGAGAGCTCTAACCAATCGCACCAAGCTCGAAGAGATGACTTCCAAGAGAGGGGAGGCTTTATGACCGACCCCAACTACCCACGCATGAGGGTGGACTTCCGTAGATGGGAAGGAGACCCGATTGGTTGGATCTCGTGTGCAGAGCAATATTTTTGGTATCATAAAACTGCGGATGCATCTATGGTAGAAATTGTAGCTATATATCTTGAAGGGGATGTCATACAGTGGTTTGACTGTTTTAAATATACTCATGGAGTCCTCTCATGGCGACAATTCAAAGAAGGACAATTTATCATCTTCGGACCAACCGATTACAAGAACATTGATGAACAACTAGTAAAGATTCGACAAACCTCTATCGTTCAGGAGTACCAAACCAGGTTTGAAATATTATCTAATCAAACTCATGATTGGTCTCAAAAACAGCTATTGGGGACCTTCATTGAGGGCTTGAAGCCGGAGATCCGGGGAGAAGTTAAAGCACGACAACCGTACACGCTTATGGCAGCCATTTCTTTCGCACGACATCAAGAGGAGTGATTGAACTATGAAGCTCAGAGGACTAGAATCGCTTGTTAACCTACAATGCAGAAGTCCTCACTCCCCCCTACTATCAACCATGTCCCTGCACAAAAAATGATGACAAGTGAAGAGCTTCGGGAGCGATCTACGAAGGAGTTATGTTGGCACTACAACGAGCCGTGGAGCCACGAGCATTACTATAGAAAAGGGAGACTTCTTATGATTGAACCAGTAAAAGAAAAGGTCATTGAACATCTAGAAGAGAGCCTTGATAATGAAGAAGAAGATGCAGAAGAAAAGCCACAACTGACCGAAGTTACGGTACATGCACTAGCCAGCTACTCAATCCCGCAAACGATGAAAGTTGAAGGTCTTTTCAAACAATAATCGATCACTGTTCTCATCAACACAGGTAGCACTAATAACTTCCTAGATAGTAAGGTTGCTATCCGGATGGCCTTACCTATCGATTATTATAGTAGATTTGATGTCAAGTTCACCGATGGAAGGATTTGGAAGTGTGATTATAGGCGCTCGCGGGAGAAACTATTACTGCAGGACCAAGAGATAATTGCATATTTCTTCCTCCTCCCTCTTGATGATCATGAGGCCATGCTCAGAATTGAATGGTTGATGACATTAGGTGATGTTTCTTGGAATTTTATGAAACTAATTTTGAGATTTTACAGCAAAGGGAGACAGGTGATTCTACACGGGAAACATGGGGGCGACGTAATGATGATTTGCACACAACAAATGGAAAGGGTTTTGCATAAAGCATACGGCGGCTTTTTGGTACAACTTAAGCAGTAAACTAAGGGAGAGCCAATAGAATTTGAAGATCCAAACATACTTCCTTTGCTTGCTGAATTTTCTGGTATATTTGATGAACCGCGCACCCTACCTCTTGTCCATCGGCATGATCATTGTATACCGATTCTTCTAGGCAAACCTCTTGTAAATACTTGGCTATATCAACATTCATATCTGTAGAAGGATGAAATAGAAAGGATTGTAAAAGAGATATCTAAAACAGGAGTTATTCGGCTAAGTTACAGCCCGTACTTTTCACCGGTGCTCTTCGTACGAAAGAAGGATGAAACATGGCGAATGTGCATTGATTATCGAACCCTCAATGGCATAACCATCAAGGATAAATACCCTATTCCAGTAGTAGATGAATTGCTAGATGAAAGGGAGCATAAATCTTCACAAAGCTGGACCTTCGATCCGGGTATCATCAAATACGAGTGTGCAAAAGAGACATACCAAAAACCACCTTTCGAACACACAACGGCCACTACGAATTTTTGCTTTCTTCACCAGAAGGTGGAATATCTTCGGCATATCATATTAGAGGAAGGTGTGATAGTGGACCCCTCCAAAGTTGGAGCAATGCAAAACTCGCTGACCTCGAGGAACATAAAATTGTTACGTGGCTTTATCGGTTTAATAGGCTACAATCGCATGTTCATGAAAAACTATGGAAAGATTAGTGCACCACTTATTCCCTTACAGAAAAAAGATATCTTCCAATGGTCGGACAAAGCCTCCGCTGCCTTCAACAAACTTAAGGCAGCCATGACGACGATGCCGGTGATAGCACTACCAAATTTCAGCCGACCCTTCATTATTGAGGTCAACGCATCTGGAGTCAGAATTGAAGCCATTCTCGTGCAAAATGGTCGACCACTCACATACACTAGCAAGACATTGTCTCCCTCCCATCAAAACATGTCAACTATGATAAGGAGATGCTCGCCATTGTGCACGTAGCAATGAGGTGGAGACCCTACTTGATCGATCGACGATTTCAAATTAAAACCGACTATAAAAGCCTCAAATACTTTTCAGAGCAAAAGATATCATCCCCTAAGTAGCAAAAATGGGTAACAAAACTTCTTAAAATTGATTATGAAATAACTTACAAAAAGGGGAAAGAGAATGTTGTTGCAGATGCGCTTTCGCAGCTAGCCGAGCAAGCTGAACTTTCAACCGATTCACTTCCGACCAATGACTTCCTTGAGGATATTAAGATGGAATGGCAGGATGATCCAAAGACCAGTAAGATCATAAACAAATTGGAAGAAGCATCAAGCTTCGTGGCTCATTACAATTGGGACTCAAAAGAATTACACTATAAAGGACGCATTGTGCTTATGACAAATTCTACTTGCATCTTCACGAGCAGATTTTGGACAAAATTATTCCATAAGTAGGGTACTAAATTGAAAAGGAGTATGTAATATCACCCACAAACTGACAGCCAGACGAAAATTGTAAATAGGTGCTTGGAGACAGCCCAAAGCCACCCACCAAATATGACTACTCAAGGAGAACTCCAGACCTAGCCAAGTGTCATTATTGATCAACGGATCATGACTCGATGACGACGACCCACTACTGAAGTGCTAATATAGTGGGTGAACCTACCAACAGAAGTGCTAATATAGTGGCTTTGAGTTTTTGACATAAGATGTAAGGGGGGGATCCTTGCACATTAACATTCCAAGCTGATCTGATAACATCAAGGAACTGAGGATGAGCACTCCACATGTTAAAGAATCTAACGGTTTCTTGCCTTTCGGTGTTGCTTTATCTGCGTGTATGTACATTAAAGAATGATCAGAAAATAATGGAGCATCATACTCAAGAAGTGAATCAGGGTAAACTCTTAACCATTCTTGATTAATCAGACATCTATCGAGTCTGGCCATTATTTTTCTGTTAGTAGCACCTTGATTACTCCAAGAGAGTCAATTACCCACAGATTTCATATCAGCCAATGCAACAGTATCTATGTAATCATTAAAACTTTGAAACTGACTTTCTGAAAGCTGTCTACCTCCCACTTTTTCATTTGTGTACCAAATAGTATTAAAGTCACCAAGAACAATCCAAGGTACATTAAAACTGTCATCTGCAATGTTAGTTAGATCAGACCACAGTGTATTTCTTTCTTGCATATTGTTTGAAGCATATATACCAGTGAAATTGAATTGACAGCCATTCTTTTTGTCCTCTACCTTAAGATGGATGAATTGATCAATAGCAGAAATAAACCAAGCATTAATAGAGTTGGGATGCCATAAGACCCATATTCTACCAAAAGTTTCATTTGAGTCATTGGTAAACAGTTCTGCGTCCGGCCATATTAAATTCTTTTGAGCTTGAACGCGCGATTGTTTAATTTTTGTTTCTACTAAAATAACAATATCACATGCAGCAGACTTGATTATTCTGTTGAGCTCCTGACATTTCTCAGGCTTATTAAGTCCACGAACATTCCAGCATGTTATTTTCATCAGTAATAAACAAATGGAAAAGGTGGTAAGGTATTCATCCTATGACTTTGGATGGACTGTACCATCCTTTTTCTTATCCTTTGGTTTTGTATTTTCCTCCCGTACAATATCCTTACCTTTTATGGCTTTATTCCTGTATTTATCCACTTCATCTACAGCTTGCAGATGTTTAAACTTTAAAATACCTTGAATCATGTGGTCTTGATTGGCAGGGTTTGTTGAAGCATGATAAGATTGTTGCAGCACAATATCCTGGTTAGTACTTGTTGGAGCAGCCTGGTTAGAAAGGCTTATTGGGGCATGAGTTTGTTGAGACAAAATAACTTTGTTGGCGATGTTTGTTGCAGCCTGAGTTTATTGAGAAAGAATATCCTTGTTGGCGAGATTTGTTTGGGCCTGAGTTTGTTGAGCTATTGTGGATGGATCCGATGATATTGGAAGAGATGAAGTTCCTGACTTATGCTTTTCCTGTCCACTAGTACCATAGGAAACTTCTGTTGTGGAAGGTTTCGACGTTATAGGAAGAGATAAAGTTTTGGATTTGTCCTTCTGTCCATGGTGCTGTCCTTGCGAGTTGGAATACTCAATAGTCTTCGCCACCATCAGTGCTACTACCATTAGAGAGGACTCGCTTTGTTGCTGAGGCGCTTGACGTGGTTGATAGACCTTTGTGATCGGTTTTGGAGTTTGCTGACAAGCTCCATTTGCATGACCAAAAGATAAGCAACGTTGACATCGTTGTGGCTTCCAGGAATATGAGACATGTACCTTCCGAGTGTTCCCATCAAGATCACAATAGAAAACCTCATTAGGAAGATCTTCATCGGAAGAAACCAGTACACATGCTCGTGCAAATGCTAATCTCGTCTGAGCTGCTGTAGCTTTGTCAATGTAGAGTGGCTGTCTCAGAGTGCTGCATAACTTTGCAATAAAGCGTCGACTCCAAAGATGTAGAGAAAGACCTTGAAAGGATACCCATAATGGAAAAGACTGTAGGCTATCTAATTCCAAACGGACATCAGGAGACCAGCGTCGTAGAATCATTGGATGGCCGCGAATAGTCCAAAATCCTTCAAGGACCCGTTGCAAATCTTCTTCAGAGTATAGATTGCAAACAAAGAATCCGTTCTCTAGCATATAAAGATCAAATGACGGTATTCCCCATCGAGTTTTGATAAATGAGGATAGTGGGAAATAAGATGTTTTGAGACCTACCACATAGCCAACAATCGCCATAGACCATGTCTCAATAAGCTCTACTGAATCAGCAGTCTCGTATACAGCTATCTTCTTATCAGCCTGAACTTCTGGAGTAAAGAATTCCAAGCTTAGATCCGGACTTCCAACCGGAGCCTTGAAGAGGCTAGTCCAAGGCCGAGGGTCACTGGAAATGAGAGCAGGCTGCCGCGATCTAGAGCGCGACTGGCTTCGATGCTGCTTCGTCGAAGGAGTTTCTCTCTTGAGAGGATATGGAGGAGGAGCAACTTGAGGGGTAACGGTAGGGAGTCTTGCCCTCGTATCAACCCTCCCGCCACCGTCGCCAGCCCTAAGGGCCATCGCTGCCATGTTTGATCCCTCTTCTAGTCGCCGCTACAGAATCGTCGCCATAGGGAAAAGCCACCGCTGCAGTATATCAGATCGCTGCTACGATACCGTCGCCCTAGGGAGATCTGGTCGCTGCCACAGTATCGTCGCCCTTGGGGAGAAGCCGACGCTGCAGGAGATCAGATCACCGCTACAGTAGCATCGCCCTAGGGAGATCAGATCGCTGCTACAGTACCATCGCCTGTGGGAGAAAGCCAAAGCTGCAGGAGTCAGATCGCCCTAGGGAGATCTGATCACCGCTACAGTACCGTCGCCCGTCGCCCGTGAGAGAAAGATGACACTGCAGGAGTCAGATCGCCCTTGGGAGATCTGGTCGCCGCTACAGTGTCGTCACCGCTACAGTACCGTCGCCCCTGATCTGATCGCCGCTCCATCACACAAGATTATCTCCAAAGTGTTGAACGATGATTAATGTAGCGCGAAAAGTACTATATTTAGTTGTTGAAACCAGTCAAACCACTATATGTCATCCCATTCAAGATGTATAGCCGTTATTTTCTTTTTTTTAAGCTGTAATTTCCACCATCGATGCATTCGCAGTTTTGTAGTACCGATAAAATCGCTCCGTGCATGAGATCCAACCATGCGGGTCTACTTCTTCCCATCTAGGGAAGTACACTCTCATTCGCGGAAAGTTGGGATCGATCATAGAGCCTCCACTCTCATGGAATTCATCTCTTTGTGATTGGCGAGATTCGAAAGAGCTCTCTCCTTGATGTGATTTCTTCGTGCTTGGTGGTCGTCGCAAACCGAGTTCGGCAAAGAGAGTCCGAATCTTATCCTTCATTCGTGCCACGAAAGCTTCGAATTTAGCATTGAATGCCTCTTCATATGCCATAATATATGCCTCCAAATCTATGATGTAAGGTATCTTTTTTATTGTCGGGTTAAAGGCATGTATAGGTTGAGAGAAGTGATCATCGAAAGGGTTGTTGGATAGGTTGATGTTGCAGGTTACAGTTTAAGCTTGTTTTGTGACTGTTTTGGGTGCAGTTTGAGAGCGTGGTTTGGGGGTCTTTTGGGGTTATGAATGAATGTTTTTTATCTATGGAAGATGACAGCAAATAGAAATTAGTGGAAGTTACTGCAAGTATTTGTTGTCTTGTAAGAGCAGAATCGTCGTCGAAGAAACAGTTGTTTCACGATGAAATTTTCACCAAAAAACATAAGATTTGAGGAGGGAATTGACAGAAAAATCTCAGTTTATATGACAGCAAGGATATCCAGTTTAATCAAGAGAATTTTGGAGGTACAACAACAATGAAATCAGAGCAGGTTGTGATAGCAAAATTCACATCGAAAATTTCGGCGGTTTGTGATGAAAATTTCCGTAACATAAAATCATTTTTAGAGATAAATTCTTCGATATATTTATCTTAGATGGAAAACAAGATGATCTATGAATTACTGTAGTGGGAAGACGAAATGGCTTTCCTTTTCTACAGCGATGCTCACGGCTCCACGAGTCATCGAAATGCCAACATAATCCCTTTGCAAATCACTCATGAAGCTCTTTTCTTATCAATCATTACGGTGCAGGGACTCGATTGACAGACAACTTGCCTCTTCATGTTCAAGACTCTCTTCTGGTTATTCAATGACCTGTTCTTCTACTGCTTCAATCATAAGAAGTCTCCCATTACAATAACAATGCTAATGGCTCCATGGCTCGTCGAAGTGCCAACATAATCCCTTCCCAGATCGCTCTAGAAGCTCTTTTCTCGTTAAACATTTTAGTGTATGGACTCGGTTGACAGTTGGGTGTGTTGAGGGCATCAGTATTGCTGGTAGGGGAGCGAGCTTTGTCATCCAGACTTCATAGTTCAATCGCTCCTCGTAAAGTCATGTAAAAGATATGGCTGCCATAAGCGTGTACGATTGTCGCGTTTAACTTCTCCCAGGATCTTCGGCCTCAAGCCCTCAATAAAGGTCCCCAATAGCTGTTTTTTAGACCAATCACGATTTTGCCTCAATAACATTTCAAACCTAGTTTGGTACCGCTGAATGGTGGAGGTTTGTTCGATCATTGCTAGTTGTCGGTCAATATTCTTGTACTCTGTTGGTCCGAAGTGAGTGAGCAGTCCTTTAAATTGTCGACATGAGAGGACTCAATGAGTGTGTTGAAACCAGTCAAACCATTATATGTTATCCTCTTTAAGCTGTATAGCCGTTATTTTCATTTTTTTTAAGCTGTAATTTCCACCATCGATGCATTTGCAGTTTTGTAGTACCGATAAAATCGCTCCACGCATGAGATCCAACCATGCGGGTCTCCTTCTTCCCATCTAGGGAAGTACACCCTCATTCGTGGAAAGTTGGGATCGATCATAGAGCCTCCCCTCTCATGGAATTCATCTCTTTGTGATTGGCGAGATTCGAAGGAGCTCTCTCCTTGATGTGATTTCTTCGTGCTTGGTGGTCGTCGCAAACCGAGTTCGGCAAAGAGAGTCCGAATCTTATCCTTCATTCGTGCCTCGAAAGCTTCGAATTTAGCATTGAATGCCTCTTCATATGCCATAGTATATGCCTCCAAATCTATGATGTTAAGGTCTCCTTTTTATTGTCGGGTTAAAGGCATGTATAGGTTGAGAGAAGTGATCATCGAAAGGGTTGTTGGATAGGTTGATGTTGCAGGTTACAGTTTAAGCTTGTTTTGTGACTGTTTTGGGTGCAGTTTGAGAGCGTGGTTTGGGGGTCTTTTGGGTTATGAATTAATGTTTTTGATCTATGGAAGATGACAGCAAATAGAAATTAGTGGAAGTTACTGCAAGTATTTGTTGTCTTGTAAGAGCAGAATCGTCGTCGAAGAAACAGTTGTTTCACGATGAAATTTTCACCAAAAAACATGAGATTTGAGGAGGGAATTGATAGCAAATTCTCAGTTTATATGACAGCAAGGATATCCAGTTTAATCAAGAAAATTTTGGAAGTACAACAGCAATGAAATCAGTGCAGGTTGTGATAGCAGAATTCACGTCGAAAATTTCGGCGGTTTGTGATGAAAATTTCCGTAACATAAAATCATTTTTAGAGATAAATTCTTCGATATATTTATCTTAGATGGAAAACAAGATGATCTATGAATTACTGTAGTGGGAAGACGAAATGGCTTCCCTTTTCTACAGCGATGCTCACGGCTCCACAAGTCATCGAAATGCCAACATAATCCCTTTGCAAATCACTCATGAAGCTCTTTTCTTATCAATCTTTACGGTGCAGGGACTCGATTGACAGACAACTTGCCTCTTCATGTTCAAGGCTCCCTTCTGGTTATTCAATGACCTGTTCTTCTACTGCTTCAATCATAAGAAGTCTCCCATTACAATAACAATGCTCATGGCTCCATGGCACATCGAAGTGCCAACATAATCCCTTCGCAGATCGCTCCCGAAGCTCTTCTCTCGTTAAACATTTTAGTGTATGGACATGGCTGACAGTTGGGTGTGTTGAGGGCATTAGTATTGCTGGTAGGGGAGCGAGCTTTGTCATCCGGACTTTATACTTCAATCGCTCCTCTTAAAGTCATGTAAAAGATATGGCTGCCATAAGCGTGTACGGTTGTCGCGTTTAACTTCTCCCAGGATCTTCGGCCTCAAGCCCTCAATAAAGGTCCCCAATAGCTGTTTTTTAGACCAATCACTATTTTGCCTCAATAACATTTCAAACCTTGTTTGGTACCCCTGAATGGTGGAGGATTGTTCGATCATTGCTAGTTGTCGGTCAATGTTCTTGTAATCGGTTGGTCCGAAGTGAGTGAGCAGTTATTTAAATTGTCGACATGAGAGGACTCAATGAGTGTGTTGAAACTAGTCAAACCACTATATGTTATCCTCTTTAAGCTGTATAGCCATTATTTTCTTTTTTTTTAAGCTGTAATTTCCACCATCGATGCATTTGCAGTTTTGTAGTACCGATAAAATCGCTCCGCGCATGAGATCCAACCATGCGGGTCTCCTTCTTCCCATCTAGGGAAGTACAACCTCATTCGTGGAAAGTTGGGATTGATCATAGAGCCTCCCCTCTCATGGAATTCATCTCTTTGTGATTGGCGAGATTCGAAAGAGCTCTCTCCTTGATGTGATTTCTTCGTGCTTGGTGGTCGTCGCAAACCGAGTTCGGCAAAGAAAGTCCGAATCTTATCCTTCATTCGTGCCTCGAAAGCTTCGAATTTAGCATTGAATGCCTCTTCATATGCCATAGTATATGCCTCCAAATCTATGATGTTAAGGTTTCTTTTTTATTGTCGGGTTAAAGGCATGTATAGGTTGCGAGAAGTGATCATCGAAAGGGTTGTTGGATAGGTTGATGTTGTAGGTTACAGTTTAAGCTTGTTTTGTGACTGTTTTGGGTACAGTTTGAGAGCGTGGTTTGGGGGTCTTTTGGGGTTATGAATGAATGTTTTTGATCTATGGAAGATGACAGCAAATAGAAATTAGTGGAAGTTACTGCAAGTATTTGTTGTCATGTAAGAGCAGAATCGTCGTCGAAGAAACAGTTGTTTCACGATGAAATTTTCACCAAAAAACATGAGATTTGAGGAGGGAATTGATAGCAAAATCTCAGTTTATATGACAGCAAGGATATCCAGCTTAATCAAGAGAATTTTGGAAATACAACAGCAATGAAATCAGTGCAGGTTGTGATAGCAGAATTCACGTCGAAAATTTCGGCGGTTTGCGATGAAAATTTCCGTAACATAAAATCATTTTTAGAGATAAATTTTTGATATATTTATCTTAGATGGAAAACAAGATGATCTATGAATTACTGTAGTGGGAAGACGAAATGGCTTCCCTTTTCTACAGCGATGCTCACGGCTCCACGAGTCATCGAAATGCCAACATAATCCCTTTGCAAATCACTCATGAAGCTCTTTTCTTATCAATCTTGACGGTGCAGGGACTCGATTGACAGACAACTTGCCTCTTCATGTTCAAGGCTCTCTTCTGGTTATTCAATGATCTGTTCTTCTACTGCTTCAATCATAAGAAGTCTCCCATTACAATAACAATGCTCATGGCTCCATGGCTCGTCGAAGTGCCAACATAATCCCTTCGCAGATCGCTCCCGAAGCTCTTTTCTCGTTAAACATTTTAGTGTATGGACTCGGTTGACAGTTGGGTGTGTTGAGGGCATCAGTATTGCTGGTAGGGGAGCGAGCTTTGTCATCCGGACTTCATAGTTCAATCGCTCCTCGTAAAGTCATGTAAAAGATATGGCTGCCATAAGCGTGTACGGTTGTCGCGTTTAACTTCTCCCAGGATCTTCGGCCTCAAGCCCTCAATAAAGGTCCCCAATAGCTGTTTTTTAGATCAATCACGATTTTGCCTCAATAACATTTCAAACCTAGTTTGGTACCCCCGAATGGTGGAGGTTTGTTCGATCATTGCTAGTTGTCGGTCAATGTTCTTGTAATCGGTTGGTCCGAACTGAGTGAGCAGTCATTTAAATTGTCGACATGAGAGGACTCAATGAGTGTGTTGAAACCAGTCAAACACTATATGTTATCCTCTTTAAGCTGTATAGCCATTATTTTCTTTTTTTTTTAAGCTGTAATTTCCACCATCGATGCATTTGCAGTTTTGTAGTACCGATTAAATCGCTCCGCGCAAGAGATCCAACCATGCGGATCTCCTTCTTCCCATCTAGGGAAGTACACCCTCATTCGTGGAAAGTTGGGATCGATCATAGAGCCTCCCCTCTCATGGAATTCATCTCTTTGTGATTGGCGAGATTCGAAAGAGCTCTCTCCTTGATGTGATTTCTTCGTGCTTGGTGGTCGTCGCAAACCGAGTTCGGCAAAGAAAGTCCGAATCTTATCCTTCATTCGTGCCTCGAAGCTTCGAATTTAGCATTGAATGCCTCTTCATATGCCATAGTATATGCCTCCAAATCTATGTGTTAAGGTCTCTTTTTTATTGTCGGGTTAAAGGCATGTATAGGTTGAGAGAAGTGATCATCGAAAGGGTTGTTGGATAGGTTGATGTTGCAGGTTACAGTTTAAGCTTGTTTTGTGACTGTTTTGGGTGCAGTTTGAGAGCGTGGTTTGGGGGTCTTTTGGGGTTATGAATGAATGTTTTTGATCTATGGAAGATGACAGCAAATAGAAATTAGTGGAAGTTACTGCAAGTATTTGTTGTCTTGTAAGAGCAGAATCGTCGTCGAAGAAACAGTTGTTTCACGATGAAATTTTCACCAAAAAACATGAGATTTGAGGAGGGAATTGATAGCAAAATCTCAGTTTATATTACAATAACAATGCTCATGGCTCCATGGCTCGTCGAAGTGCCAACATAATCCCTTTGCAAATCACTCATGAAGCTCTTTTCTTATCAATCTTGACGGTGCAGGGACTCGATTGACAGACAACTTGCCTCTTCATGTTCAAGGCTCTCTTCTGGTTATTCAATGACCTGTTCTTCTACTGCTTCAATCATAAGAAGTCTCCCATTACAATAACAATGCTCATGGCTCCATGGCTCGTCGAAGTGCCAACATAATCCCTTTGCAAATCACTCATGAAGCTCTTTTCTTATCAATCTTGACGGTGCAGGGACTCGATTGACAGACAACTTGCCTCTTCATGTTCAAGGCTCTCTTCTGGTTATTCAATGACCTGTTCTTCTACTGCTTCAATCATAAGAAGTCTCCCATTACAATAACAATGCTCATGGCTCCATGGCTCGTCGAAGTGCCAACATAATCCCTTTGCAAATCACTCATGAAGCTCTTTTCTTATCAATCTTGACGGTGCAGGGACTCGATTGACAGACAACTTGCCTCTTCATGTTCAAGGCTCTCTTCTGGTTATTCAATGACCTGTTCTTCTACTGCTTCAATCATAAGAAGTCTCCCATTACAATAACAATGCTCATGGCTCCATGGCTCGTCGAAGTGCCAACATAATCCCTTTGCAAATCACTCATGAAGCTCTTTTCTTATCAATCTTGACGGTGCAGGGACTCGATTGACAGACAACTTGCCTCTTCATGTTCAAGGCTCTCTTCTGGTTATTCAATGACCTGTTCTTCTACTGCTTCAATCATAAGAAGTCTCCCATTACAATAACAATGCTCATGGCTCCATGGCTCGTCGAAGTGCCAACATAATCCCTTTGCAAATCACTCATGAAGCTCTTTTCTTATCAATCTTGACGGTGCAGGGACTCGATTGACAGACAACTTGCCTCTTCATGTTCAAGGCTCTCTTCTGGTTATTCAATGACCTGTTCTTCTACTGCTTCAATGCTAAAATCGCTCACGCATGAGATCCAACCATGCGGGTCTCCTTCTTCCCTTCTAGGGAAGTACACCCTCATTCGCGGAAAGTTGTGATCGATCATAGAGCCTCCCCTCTCATGGAATTCATCTCTTTGTGATTGGCGAGATTCGAAAGAGCTCTCTCCTTGATGTGATTTCTTCGTGCTTTGTGGTCATCACAACCGAGTTCGGCAAAAAGAGTCCGAATCTTATCTTTCATTCGTGCCTCGAAAGCTTCGAATTTAGCATTGAATGCCTCTTCATATGCCATAGTATATGCCTCCAAATCTATGATGTTAAGGTCTCTTTTTTATTGTCGTGTTAAAGGCATGTATAGGTTGAGAGAAGTGATCATCGAAAGTGTTGTTGGATAGGTTGATGTTGCAGGTTACAGTTTAAGCTTGTTTTGTGACTGTTTTGGGTGCAGTTTGAAAGCGTGGTTGTCTTTTGGGGTTATGAATGAATGTTTTTGATCTATGGAAGATGACAGCAAATAGAAATTAGTGGAAGTTACTGCAAGTATTTGTTGTCTTGTAAGAGCAGAATCGTCGTCGAAGAAACAGTTGTTTCACGATGAAATTTTCACCAAAAAACATGAGATTTGAGGAGGGAATTGATAGCAAAATCTTAGTTTATATGACAGCAAGGATATCCAGTTTAATCAAGAGAATTTTGGAAGTACAACAGCAATGAAATCAGTGCAGGTTGTGATAGCAGAATTCACGTCAAAAATTTCGGCGGTTTGTGATGAAAATTTCCGTAACATAAAATAATTTTTAGAGATAAATTTTTGATATATTTATCTTAGATGGAAAACAAGATGATCTATGAATTACTGTAGTGGGAAGACGAAATGGCTTCCCTTTTCTACAGCGATGCTCATGGCTCCACGAGTCATCGAAATGCCAACATAATCCCTTTGCAAATCACTCATGAAGCTCTTTTCTTATCAATCTTTACGGTGCAGTGACTCGATTGACAGACAACTTGCCTCTTCATGTTTAAGGCTCTCTTCTGGTTATTCAATGACCTGTTCTTCTACTGCTTCAATCATAAGAAGTCTCCCATTACAATAACATGTTAGAACCCTTGCAGATTCTAAGCTTGGGGTTGATCTCTTTAGGGGATCGGCCTCCTGGAACTCTATAGGGGTTCCTTCCTCCAAGTTGCTGCTCAAAGGCTGCAGAAAAGATTCATCTATTGCTTATCAAAAGAGGATGAATACATGACTATTTATAGGGTGTCTAAACCCTAACTCCTAATAGGACTCCTACTCAAGACTCTTACTCAATTAAGAGTTCTACTCAAGACTCCTAATAGGACTCCTACTCAAGACTCCTATTCCTTTACAACTCCTAATTCTTCTTTAAGAAATAACCTTCAAACCCTAGCCGGCCTCTTCACCTCTTTAATAAGGGTCGGCTTAGGTAGGTTTTACATGATTGCCCCTATCAATTAGGACTCTCCTAGCTAGAGTCCTAATAGACCCGCCCTCTTCAAATCAGCCTTGTCCTCGAGGCTGACGATTCATGAATTTTGGGAATTTGATCTTCAAGTTGTCATAGTTCTCCCAAGTGGCATCTTTTGTTGGTAGGTTCACCCACTGTTTTAGCACTTCAGTAGTGGGTCGTCGTCGTTGAGTCACGATCCGTTGATCAATAATGACACTTGGCTGGGTCTGGAGTTCTCCTTGAGTAGTCATATTTGGTGGGTGGCTTTAGGCTGTCTCCAAGCACCTATTTATAACTTTCGTCTGGCTGTCAATTTGTGGGTGATATTGCATACTCCTTTTCAATTTAGTACCCTGCATATGGAATAACTTTGTCCAAAATCTGCTCGTGAAGATGCAAGTAGAATTTGTCATAAGCACAATGCGTCCTTTGTAGTGTAATTCTTTTGAGTCCCAATTGTAATCAGCCACGGAGCTTGATGCTTCTTCCAATTTTTTTATGATCTTACTGGTCTCTAGATCATCCTGCCATTCCATCTTAATATCCTCAAGGAAGTCACTGGTTGGAAGTAAAACGACCAAAAATTCAGCTTGCTCGGGTAGTTGTGAAAGCACATCTGCAACAACATTCTCTTTCCCCTTTTTGTAAGTTATTTCATAATCAAATCTAAGAAGTTTTGTTATCCATTTTTGCTGCTCAGGGGATAATATCTTTTGCTCCAAAAAGTACTTGAGGCTTTTATGGTCAGTTTTAATTTGAAATCGTCGACCGATCAAGTAGAGTCTCCACCTCGTTGCTGCGCGCATAATGGCGAGCATCTCCTTATCATATGTTGACATATTTTGATAGGAGGGAGATAATGCCTTGCTAGTGTATGCGAGTGGTCGACCAACTTGAATGAGAATGGTTCCAATTCTGACTCCAGATGCATTAACCTCAATAATGAAGGGTCGGCTGAAATCTAGTAGTGCTAGCACTGGCGTCGTCGTCATGGCTGCCTTAAGTTTGTCGAAGGCAGCGGAGGCTTTGTCCAACCATTGGAATAAATCTTTTTTCAGTAAGGAAATAAGTGGTGCACTGATCTTTCCATAGTTTTTCATGAACTTGCAATTGTAGCCTATTAAACCGAGAAAGCCACGTAGCAATTTTATATTCCTCGAGGTCAGCCAGTTTTGCATTGCTCCAATTTTGGAGGGGTCCACTGTCACACCTTCCTCTGATATGATATGCCCAAGATATTCCACCTTCTGGTGACGAAAGCAAAAATTCGTAGTGGCCGTTGTGTCTTGAAAAGGCGGTTTTCGGTATGTCTTCTTTGCACACTCATATTTGATGATACCCGGATCGAAGGTCCAGCTTTGTGAAGACTTGTGCTCTCTTTCATCTAACAATTCATCTGCTATTAGAATAGGGTATTTGTCCTTGATGATTATGCCATTGAGGGCTCGGTAATCAATCCACATTCGCCATGTTTCATCCTTCTTTCGTACAAAGAGCACCAGTGAAAAGTAGGGGCTGCAACTTGGTCGAGTAACTCTTGTTTCGGGCATCTCTTTTATAATCCTTTCTATTTCATCCTTCTGCAGATATGAATGTTGATATAGCCAAGTATTTGCAGGAGGTTTGCCCAGAAGAGTCGGTATACAATGATTATGCCGACGGGCAAGAGGTAGGTTGCGCGGTTCGTCAAATATATCTGAAAATTCAGCAAGCAAAGGAAGTAGGTTTGGATCTTCAAATTCTATTGGCTCTCCCTTAGTTTGCTGCTCAAGTTGTACCAAAAAGCCGCTGCATACTTTATGCAAAACCTTCTCCATTTCTTGTGTGCAAATCGTCATTACGTCGCCCCCATGTTTCCCGTGTAGAATCACCTGTTTCCCTTTACTGTAAAATCTCAAAATTAGTTTCATAAAATTCCAGAAAACATTACCTAATATTGTCAACCATTCAATTTTGAGCATAGCCTCATGATCATCAAGAGGGAGGAGGAAGAAATCTCCAATTATCTCTTGTTCCTGCAGTAATAGTTTCTCTTGCGGGCGCCTACGATCACACTTCAAAATCCGTCCGTCGGTGAACTTGACGTCAAACCTGCTGTAATACTCAATAGGTAAGGCCATCCGGATAGCAACTTTACTATCTAGAAAGTTATTAGTGATGCCCATGTCGATGAGAACAGTGATCGATTGTTGTTTGAGAAGGCCTTCAACTTTCATCGTTTGCGGGTTTGAGTAGCCAGCTAGTGCATGCACCATAACTTCGGTCGGTTGTGGCTCTTCTTCTGCATTTTCTTCTTTATTATCAAGGCTCTCTTCTTGATGTTCAATGACCTCTTCTTCTACTGGTTTAATCATAAGAAGTCTCCCTTTTCTACAGTGATGCTCGCGGCTCCACGGCTCATCGCGGTGCCAACATAACTCCTCCGTAGATCGCTCCTGAAGCTCTTCTCTTGTCATCATTTTTGGTGCAGGGACTCGGTTGATAGTAGGGGGGGTTGAGGGCTTCTGCATTGTAGGTTGAGAAGCGATCCTAGTCCTCTGAGCTTCATGGTTCAAACGCTCCTCTTGATGTCGTGCGAAAGAGATGGCTGCCATAAGCGTGTACGGTTGTCGTGCTTGAACTTCTCCCCGGATCTCCGGCTTCAAGCCCTCAATAAAGGTCCCCAATAGCTGTTTTTGAGACCAATCACGAGTTTGATTAGATAACCTTTCAAACCTTGTTTGGTACTCCTGAATAGTAGAGGTTTGTCGGATCTTTGCTAGTTGTTCGTCAATGTTCTTGTAATCGGTTTGTCTGAAGCGGATCAATAGTCCTTCTTTGAACTGTCGCCATAAGAGAACTCCATGAGTATATTTAAACCAGTAAAACCATTGTATGGCATCCCCTTCAAGATGTATAGCTGTAATTTCTACCATAGATGCATCCGCAGTTTTATGATACCGAAAATATCGCTCCGCGCGCGAGATCCAACCAATCAGGTCTCCTTCTTCCCATCTAGGGAAGTCCACCCTCATTCGTGGATAGTTGAGATCAGTCATTGAACCTCTCCTCTCTTGGAAGTCATCTCTTCGGGCTTGGTGCGATTGGTTAGAGCTCTCTCCTTGATGTGATTTCTTCGAGCTTAGTGGTCGGCCCAAACTGAGTTCGGTAAAGAGAGTCCGAATCTTATCCTCTATTCGCGCCTCCAAGGCTTCGAATTTAGCATTGATTGCCTCCCTAGATGCCATAGAATATGCCTCCAAATCTGTGATGTTTAGATCTCTCTTTTGTTTTCGGGTTAAAGGCAAGTATAGGTTGAGAGAAGTGATGGTCGAAAGGGTTGGTGGATTGGTGGATGTAGGCTGCGGTTTAGGCTTGTTTTGTGGCAATTTTGGGTGTAGTTTGGTGGAGTTTTAGAGCTGTGGATGAAAGTTTTAGATTTGTGGTAGATGGCAGCAAAGGTTTGATAGAAATCAGTGGAAGTTTGCTGCAGAATTGTGTTGTCTTGTAAGAGCAGAATTGTCGTCGAAGAAACAACGGTTTCTCAACAAAATTTCCACAAAAAACTTGAGAGATTTGAGGAGGGAATTGATAGCAAAATTTCAGTGTATGTGACAGTAAGTATGTCCAATTTAATCAAGAAAATTTCGGCAGTATAAGAGCAAAGAAATTGGTGCAAGTTGCGATAGCAGAATTCTCGTCGAAAAATTTCAGCGGGTTGCGATGAAAATTTGCAGCAACACAAAATTGTTTTTAGAGATGAATTCCTCAATAGATCAATCTTAGATGGAAGCCAAGATGATCTATAAAGTGTAGAAGAAATTTCGTTCAAAAAAGATTACAAATAGATCGGTTAAGGCAACAATATGCGGCTGAAATTTTCTGCAGCACAGATTTTCAAGTATAGCAGATTGGACGTAAAAGACTAGTGGTTTATATTGAGAATTTTTTGATAAAACCAAAAGGAAAACCTCTATTAGGAAGTATCAAATCTATCTTAAAAATTTCATAGAGATTTGGATAGAAAAAACGTAGTAGCAAGATCAAACAAACTATGCTATGCGGCTGAAATTTTATAGTGCAGATTTTTAAGTATAGCAGATTAGACGTAAAAGATCAACGGTTTATATTAAGAATTTTTTGACAAAACCAAGGGGAAATCTGCTATTAGGATGTGTCAAAGCTGTCATAAAAATTTCGTAGAGATTTGGATAGAAAAAATGCAGTAGCAAGATCAAATAGACTGTGTTACGCGGTTAGAATTCTACAATGTATCTTTCGTCGTAGAGATGAAAACTTTGCGACGAAAAGTTTATGCAGCAATATAGGAACAATTTATTTTTTTGGATTTTGAATAAGGATAACTAAATTGCAACAGCAGTAAGGTAAAAAACCAGAACCTGTTGCAATTCACAGGGAGATCAAAAGATGATCTGCGATGGTGTAGATGACAACGGAATTTGGTGACGATCTTTTAAGCAATTATGGGAATTGCTTTGGGCGGCTGTAGAGGGATGATGGATGGCTGTGGAAAGGGCAGCAAGACGCCAAGAACGCTGCTCTGATACCAAGTGTTAGAACCCTTGCAGATTCTAAGCTTGGGGTTGATCTCTTTAGGGGATCGGCCTCTTGGAACTCTATAGGGGTTCCTTCCTCCAAGTTGCTGCTCAAAGGCTGCAGAAAAGATTCATCTATTGCTTATCAAAAGAGGATGAATACATGACTATTTATAGGGTGTCTAAACCCTAACTCCTAACAGGACTCCTACTCAAGACTCTTACTCAATTAAGACTTCTACTCAAGACTCCTAATAGGACTCCTACTCAAGACTCCTATTCCTTTACAACTCCTAATTCTTCTTTAAGAAATAACCTTCAAACCCTAGCCGGCCTCTTCACCTCTTTAATAAGGGTCGGCTTAGGTAGGTTTTACATGATTGCCCCTATCAATTAGGACTCTCCTAGCTAGAGTCCTAACATAACAATGCTCATGGCTCCATGGCTCGTCGAAGTGCCAACATAATCCCTTCGCAGATCGCTCCCGAAGCTCTTTTCTCGTTAAACATTTTAGTGTATGGACTCGGTTGACAGTTGGGTGTGTTGAGGGCATCAGTATTGCTGGTAGGGGAGCGAGCTTTGTCATCCGGACTTCATAGTTCAATCGCTCCTCGTAAAGTCATGTAAAAGATATGGCTGCCGTAAGCGTGTACGGTTGTCGCGTTTAACTTCTCCCAGGATCTTCGGCCTCAAGCCCTCAATAAAGGTCCCCAATAGCTGTTTTTTAGACCAATCACGATTTTGCCTCAACAACATTTCAAACCTAGTTTGGTACCCCTGAATGGTGGAGGTTTGTTCGATCATTGCTAGTTGTCCGTCAATGTTCTTGTAATCGGTTGGTCCGAAGTGAGTGAGCAGTCATTTAAATTGTCGACATGAGAGGACTCAATGAGTGTGTTGAAACCAGTCAAACCACTATATGTTATCCTCTTTAAGCTGTATAACCATTATTTTCTTTTTTTTTAAGCTGTAATTTCCACCATCGATGCATTTGCAGTTTTGTAGTACCAATAAAATCGCTCCACGCATGAGATCCAACCATGCGGGTCTCCTTCTTCCCATCTAGGGAAGTACACCCTCATTCGTGGAAAGTTGGGATCGATCATAGAGCCTCCCCTCTCATGGAATTCATCTCTTTGTGATTGGCGAGATTCGAAAGAGCTCTCTCCTTGATGTGATTTCTTCGTGCTTGGTGGTCGTCGCAAACCGAGTTCGGCAAAGAGAGTCCGAATCTTATCCTTCATTCGTGCCTCGAAAGCTTCGAATTTAGCATTGAATGCCTCTTCATATGCCATAGTATGATGTTAAGGTCTCTTTTTTATTGTCGGGTTAAAGGCATGTATAGGTTGAGAGAAGTGATCATCGAAAGGGTTGTTGGATAGGTTGATGTTGCAGGTTACAGTTTAAGCTTGTTTTGTGACTGTTTTGGGTGCAGTTTGAGAGCGTGGTTTGGGGGTCTTTTGGGGTTATGAATGAATGTTTTTGATCTATGGAAGATGACAGCAAATAGAAATTAGTGGAAGTTACTGCAAGTATTTGTTGTCTTGTAAGAGCAGAATCGTCGTCGAAGAAACAGTTGTTTCACGATGAAATTTTCACCAAAAAACATGAGATTTGAGGAGGGAATTGATAGCAAAATTACAGTTTATAAGACAGCAAGGATATCCAGTTTAATCAAGAGAATTTTGGAAGTACAACAGCAATGAAATCAGTGCAGGTTGTGATAGCAGAATTCACGTCGAAAATTTCGGCGGTTTGTGATGAAAATTTCCGTAACATAAAATCATTTTTAGAGATAAATTTTCGATATATTTATCTTAGATGGAAAACAAGATGATCTATGAATTACTGTAGTGGGAAGACGAAATGGCTTCCCTTTTCTACAGCGATGCTCACGGCTCCACGAGTCATCGAAATGCCAACATAATCCCTTTGCAAATCACTCATGAAGCTCTTTTCTTATCAATCTTTACGGTGCAGGGACTCGATTGACAGACAACTTGCCTCTTCATGTTCAAGGCTCTCTTCTGGTTATTCAATGACCTGTTCTTCTACTGCTTCAATCATAAGAAGTCTCCCATTACAATAACAATGCTCATGGCTCCATGGCTCGTCGAAGTGCCAACATAATCCCTTCGCAGATCGCTCCCGAAGCTCTTTTCTCGTTAAACATTTTAGTGTATGGACTCGGTTGACAGTTGGGTGTGTTGAGGGCATCAGTATTGCTGGTAGGGGAGCGAGCTTTGTCATCCGGACTTCATAGTTCAATCGCTCCTCGTAAAGTCATGTAAAAGATATGGCTGCCATAAGCGTGTACGGTTGTCGCGTTTAACTTCTCCCAGGATCTTCGGCCTCAAGCCCTCAATAAAGGTCCCCAATAGCTGTTTTTTAGACCAATCACGATTTTGCCTCAATAACATTTCAAACCTAGTTTGGTACCCCCGAATGGTGGAGGTTTGTTCGATCATTGCTAGTTGTCCGTCAATGTTCTTGTAATCGGTTGGTCCGAAGTGAGTGAGCAGTCATTTAAATTGTCGACATGAGAGGACTCAATGAGTGTGTTGAAACCAGTCAAACCACTATATGTTATCCTCTTTAAGCTGTATAGATGTTATTTTCTTTTTTTTTTAAGCTGTAATTTCCACCATCAATGCATTTGCAGTTTTGTAGTACCAATAAAATCGCTCCACGCATGAGATCCAACCATGCGGGTCTCCTTCTTCCCATCTAGGGAAGTACACCCTCATTCGTGGAAAGTTGGGATCGATCATAGAGCCTCCCCTCTCATGGAATTCACCTCTTTGTGATTGACGAGATTCGAAAGAGCTCTCTCCTTGATGTGATTTCTTCGTGCTTGGTGGTCGTCGCAAACCGAGTTCGGCAAAGAGAGTCCGAATCTTATCCTTCATTCGTGCCTCGAAAGCTTCGAATTTAGCATTGAATGTCTCTTCATATGCCATAGTATATGCCTCCAAATATATGATGTTAAGGTCTCTTTTTATTGTCGGGTTAAAGGCATGTATAGTTTGAGAGAAGTGATCATCGAAAGGTTTGTTGGATAGGTTGATGTTGCAGGTTACAGTTTAAGCTTGTTTTTTGACTGTTTTGGGTTCAGTTTGAGAGCGTGGTTTGGGGGTCTTTTGGGGTTATGAATGAATGTTTTTGATCTATAGAAGATGACAGCAAATAGAAATTAGTGGAAGTTACTTCAAGGATTTGTTGTCTTGTAAGAGCAGAATCGTCGTCGAAGAAACAGTTGTTTCACGATGAAATTTTCACCAAAAAACATGAGATTTGAGGAGGGAATTGATAGCAAAATCTCAGTTTATATGACAGCAAGGATATCCAGTTTAATCAAGAGAATTTTGGAAGTACAACAGCAATGAAATCAGTGCAGGTTGTGATAGCAGAATTCACGTCGAAAATTTCGGCGGTTTGTGATGAAAATTTCCGTAACATAAAATCATCTTTAGAGATAAATTCTTCGATATATTTCTCTTAGATGAAAACAAGATGATCTATGAATTACTGTAGTGGGAAGACGAAATGGCTTCCCTTTTCTACAGCGATGCTCACGGCTCCACGAGTCATCGAAATGCCAACATAATCCCTTTGCAAATCACTCATGAAGCTCTTTTCTTATCAATCTTTACGGTGCAGGGACTCGATTGACAGACAACTTGCCTCTTCATGTTCAAGGCTCTCTTCTGGTTATTCAATGACCTGTTCTTCTACTGCTTCAATCATAAGAAGTCTCTCATTACAATAACAATGCTCATGGCTTCATGGCTCGTCGAAGTGTCAACATAATCCCTTTGCAGATCGCTCCACTATTAAACATTTTAGTGTATGGACTCGGTTGATAGTTGGTGTGTTGAGGGCATCAGTATTGCTGGTAGGGGAGCGAGCTTTGTCATCCGGACTTCATAGTTCAATCGCTTCTCGTAAAGTCATGCAAAAGATATGGCTGCCATAAGCGTGTACGGTTGTCGCGTTTAACTTCTCCTAGGATCTTCGGCCTCAAGCCCTCAATAAAGGTCCCCAATAACTGTTTTTTAGACCAATCACGATTTTGCCTCAATAACATTTCAAACCTAGTTTGGTACCCCTGAATGGTGGAGGTTTGTTCGATCATTGCTAGTTGTCCGTCAATGTTCTTGTAATCGGTTGGTCCGAAGTGAGTGAGCAGTCCTTTAAATTGTCGACATGAGAGGACTCAATGAGTGTGTTGAAACCAGTCAAACCACTATATGTTATCCTCTTTAAGCTGTATAGCCGTTATTTTCTTTTTTTTTTAAGCTGTAATTTCCACCATCAATGCATTTGCAGTTTTGTAGTACCGATAAAATCGCTCCACGCATGAGATCCAACCATGCGGGTCTCCTTCTTCCCATCTAGGGAAGTACACCCTCATTCGTGGAAAGTTGGGATCGATCATAGAGCCTCCCCTCTCATGGAATTCACCTCTTTGTGATTGACGAGATTCGAAAGAGCTCTCTCCTTGATGTGATTTCTTCGTGCTTGGTGGTCGTCGCAAACCGAGTTCGGCAAAGAGAGTCCGAATCTTATCCTTCATTCGTGCCTCGAAAGCTTCGAATTTAGCATTGAATGTCTCTTCATATGCCATAGTATATGCCTCCAAATATATGATGTTAAGGTCTCTTTTTATTGTCGGGTTAAAGGCATGTATAGTTGAGAGAAGTGATCATCGAAAGGTTTGTTGGATAGGTTGATGTTGCAGGTTACAGTTTAAGCTTGTTTTTTGACTGTTTTGGGTTCAGTTTGAGAGCGTGGTTTGGGGGTCTTTTGGGGTTATGAATGAATGTTTTTGATCTATAGAAGATGACAGCAAATAGAAATTAGTGGAAGTTACTTCAAGGATTTGTTGTCTTGTAAGAGCAGAATCGTCGTCGAAGAAACAGTTGTTTCACGATGAAATTTTCACCAAAAAACATGAGATTTGAGGAGGGAATTGATAGCAAAATCTCAGTTTATATGACAGCAAGGATATCCAGTTTAATCAAGAGAATTTTGGAAGTACAACAGCAATGAAATCAGTGCAGGTTGTGATAGCAGAATTCACGTCGAAAATTTCGGCGGTTTGTGATGAAAATTTCCGTAACATAAAATCATCTTTAGAGATAAATTCTTCGATATATTTCTCTTAGATGAAAAACAAGATGATCTATGAATTACTGTAGTGGGAAGACGAAATGGCTTCCCTTTTCTACAGCGATGCTCACGGCTCCACGAGTCATCGAAATGCCAACATAATCCCTTTGCAAATCACTCATGAAGCTCTTTTCTTATCAATCTTTACGGTGCAGGGACTCGATTGACAGACAACTTGCCTCTTCATGTTCAAGGCTCTCTTCTGGTTATTCAATGACCTGTTCTTCTACTGCTTCAATCATAAGAAGTCTCTCATTACAATAACAATGCTCATGGCTTCATGGCTCGTCGAAGTGTCAACATAATCCCTTTGCAGATCGCTCCCGAAGCTCTTTTCTCATTAAACATTTTAGTGTATGGACTCGGTTGATAGTTGGGTGTGTTGAGGGCATCAGTATTGCTGGTAGGGGAGCGAGCTTTGTCATCCGGACTTCATAGTTCAATCGCTTCTCTTAAAGTCATGCAAAAGATATGGCTGCCATAAGCGTGTACGGTTGTCGCGTTTAACTTCTCCTAGGATCTTCGGCCTCAAGCCCTCAATAAAGGTCCCCAATAACTGTTTTTTAGACCAATCACGATTTTGCCTCAATAACATTTCAAACCTAGTTTGGTACCCCTGAATGGTGGAGGTTTGTTCGATCATTGCTAGTTGTCCGTCAATGTTCTTGTAATCGGTTGGTCCGAAGTGAGTGAGCAGTCCTTTAAATTGTCGACATGAGAGGACTCAATGAGTGTGTTGAAACCAGTCAAACCACTATATGTTATCCTCTTTAAGCTGTATAGCCGTTATTTTCTATTTTTTTTAAGCTGTAATTTCCACCATCGATGCATTCGCAGTTTTGTAGTACCGATAAATCGCTCCGCGCATGAGATCCAACCATGCGGGTCTCCTTCTTCCCATCTAGGGAAGTACACCCTCATGCGCGGAAAGTTAGGATCGATCATAGAGCCTTCCCTCTCATGGAATTCATCTCTTTGTGATTGGCGAGATTCGAAAGAGCTCTCTCCTTGATGTGATTTCTTCGTGCTTGGTGGTCATCACAAACCGAGTTCGGCAAAGAGAGTCCGAATCTTATCCTTCATTTGTGCCTCGAAAGCTATGAATTTAGCATTGAATGCCTCCTCATATGCCATAGTATATGCCTCCAAATCTGTGAAGTTATTGTCTCTTTTTTATTGACGGGTTAAAGACATGTATTATTGACGGGTTAGAATATTCGGTAAAGGTAGCGGTTGAGAGAAGTGATCGTCGAAAGGGTTGTTGGATAGGTGGATGTTTTAGGTAGCGTTTTAGGCTTGTTTTGTGATTGTTTTGGGTGCAGTTTGAGGGCGTGGTTTGGTGGTGTTTTAGGGCTTTGAATAAAATTTTTAATCAAAGAAAGATGGCAGCAAAGGTTTGATAGAAATCAGTGGAAGATACTGCAAGTATTTGTTGTCTTGTAAGATTAGAATCCTCGTCGAAGAAATAGTTGTTTCTCGACGAAATTTCCTCCAAAAACCATGAGAGATTTGACGAAGGAAATGACAGCAAAATCTCAGTTTATATGTTAGCAAGGATGTCCAATTTAATTAAGAAAATTTTGGCTGTATAATAGCAATGAAATCGGTACAAGTTGTGATAGCAGAATTCTCGTCAAAAAATTTTCACAGTTTGTGATAAAAATTTGCCGTAACAAAAGATCATTTTTACAGATAAATTCTTCAATATATCATTCTTAGATAAAAGCCAAGATGTAGGGCAATCTGACACCTGTAGCGACAGCTACAAAATTACTTCCCTTTTCTACAGCAATGCTCACGGCTCCACGACTCGTCGCAATGCCAACATAATACCTTCACAAATCCTTCCCGAAGCACTTATCAAGCTTTATGGTGCAGGGACTCGATTGACGCACAACTAGCAAAGATACACAAAGATCTTCTTTATGTTCATGGCTCACTTATGATATCTTCTTCTACTAGTTCAATGATAAGAAGTCTCTCATTACAATAACGATACTCACGGCTCCACGGCTCGTCGTAGTGCCAACATAATTCTTTTGCAGATCGCCCCCGAAGCTCTTCTCTCGATAAACATTTTATTGTATGGACTCGGTTGACAGTAGGAGGAGCTAAGGGCAACAGTATTGCTGGTCCGGGAGCGAGCTTAGTCCTCCAGGCTTCATAGTTCAATCGTTTCTCTTAAAGTCGTGCGAAAGATATGGCTTCCATAAGCGTGTACAGTTGTCGCGCTTTAACTTCAACCCAAATCTTCGGCTTCAAGCCCTCAATAAAGGTCCCCAATAGCTGTTTTTTAGATCAATCATGATTTTGACTAGATAACATTTCAAACCTAGTATGGGACACCTAAATTGTGGAGGTTTGTTCGATCATTACTTGTTGTCCGTCAATGTTCTTATAATCGGTTGATCTGAATTGGGTGAGCCGTCCTTTAAATTGTCGCCATGAGAGGACTCCATGAGTGTGTTTTTTTTTATAAGTACAAAGTAAATTGAATTTGTGTAAAGTTTCTACAATTAGCTTTGTCTATATAAGTTATAGACAAAGCTAGGTAACTCCTAGAGTACTCATGCGGTAGTTATGACTACACATGCTGTAGACTATAACTCATAACTGTGGCCAACAAATAAAATATAAAGTCTAGATATGCCAAGATTTCCTGTGGGTACAGCTTTTAACATCATGCCCAAGATCTTTATCTAATAGCAAAATTCAATTTGATAAAAATATCTTTTTCTCTTCGTGTAAAGTGCTCCATTTTGAGATCATTCTCCATACATGATCTTGAGTTTCTAATGATCTCTATCAAGAGCTGAGCATTGTTTTTATGTTGACACTCAAAGATTCTGCTACATATTTCCTTCCATATCCACCAAATAGCACATCTGAATATAACCTTTATCAATTCTGTAAGAGGCCCTTTTCTTGAATACTCCATGAGTGTGTTGAAACTAGTCAAACCACTATATGTCATCCCCTTCAAGATGTATAACCGTAATTTCCACAGTAGATGCATTCGCAGTATTGTGGTACCGATAAAATCGCTCGGCGCATGAGATCCAACCATGCGGGTCTCCTTCTTCCTATCTAGGTAAGTACACCTTCATGCGCGGAAAGTTAGTATCAATCATAGAGCCTCCCCTCTCATGGAATTCATCTCTTTGGGATTGGTGAGATTGGAAATAGCTCTCTCATTGATGTGATTTCTTCGGGCTTGGTGGTAGCAGAATTCTCGTCAAAAAATTACCGCGGTTTGTGATGAAAATTTGTCATAACACAAAATCATTTTTAGAGATGAATTATTCAATATATCAATCTTAGATAAAAGCCAAGATGATCTATTAATTACTGTAGTGGCGATCAGACACCTATAGCGACGACTACAAAATGGCTTCCCTTTTCTACTGCGATGCTCATGGCTCCACGACTCGTCCCAATGCCAACATAATACCTTCACAAATCCCTCCCAAAGCTCTTCCCTTATCAACCTTTACGGTGCAGGGACTCGATTGACGGACAACTAGCAAAGATACGCAAAGATCTTCTTCATGTTTATGGCTCTCTTCTGGATGTTCAATGAATTCTTCTTCTACTAGTTCAATCATAAGAAGTCTCCCATCACAATAATGATGCTCACGGCTTCACGGCTCATCGCAGTGTCAACATAATCCTTTCACAAATCGCTCCCGAAGTTCTTCTCTCATCAAACATTTTAATGCATGGACTCGGTTGACAGTAGGGGGTGCTAAGGGCATCAGTATTGCTGGTCCGGGAGCGAGCTTAGTCCTCCGGGCTTCATAGTTCAATCGCTACTCTTAAAGTCGTGTGAAAGATATGGCTGCCATAAGTGTGTACGGTTGTCACGCTTTAACTTCTCCCCGAATCTCTGGTTTCAAGCCCTCAATAAAGGTCCCCGATAGCTATTTTTTAGACCAATCACGATTTTGACTCGATAACATTTCAAACCTAGTTTGGTACCCCTGAATGGTGGAGGTTTTTTCGACCATTACTAGTTGTCCGTCAATATTCTTGTAATCAGTTGGTCCGAAGTGGGTCAGTAGTCCTTTAAATTGTCACCATGAGAGGACTCCATGAGTGTGTTGAAACCAGTCAAACCACTCTATGTCATCCCCTTAAAGATATATAGCCGTAATTGTCACCATTAATGCATTCGTAGTTTTGTGGTACCGATAAAATCGCTCCGCGTATGAGATCCAACTATGCGGTTCTCCTTCCTCCCATCTAGGGAAGTAAACCCTTATGCACGGAAAGTTGGGATCAATCATAGAGCCTCCCCTCTCATGGAATTCATCTCTTTGAGATTGGTGAGATTGGAGAAAGCTCTCTCCTTGATGTGATTTCTTCTGGCTTGGTGGTCATCACAAACCGAGTTCGGTAAAGAGAGTCCCTCGAAAGCATCGAATTTAGCATTGAATACATCCTCATGTGCCATAGAATATGCCTCCAAATCTGTCAAGTTAAGGTCTCTTTTTTATTGATGGGTTAAAGGCATGTATAGATTGAGAGAAGTGATCGTCGAAAGGGTTGCTGGATAGGTGGATACTGTAGGTAGCGGTTTAGGCTTGTTTTGTGATTGTTTTGGGTGCAATTTGAGGGCGTGATTTAGTGGTGTTTTAGGGCTTTGAATAAAAGTTTTAGGGCTTCAAAATGGCTTCCCTTTTCTACAGCGATGCTAATGGCTCCATGACTCGTCGCAATGCCAACATAATACCTTCACAAATCCCTCCCGAAACTCTCCTCTTATCAACCTTTACGATGCAGGGACTCGATTGACGGAAAACTAGCAAAGATACGCAAAGATCTTCTTCATGTTCATGGCTCACTTCTGGATGTTCAATGACATCTTCTTCTACTAGTTCAATGATAAGAAGTCTCCCATTACAATAACGATGCTCACGGCTCCACGACTCGTCGTAGTGCCAACATAATTCTTTTGCAAATCGCCCCCGAAGCTCTTCTCTCGTCAAACATTTTATTGTATGGACTCGGTTGACAGTAGGAGGAGCTGAGGGCAACAATATTGCTGGTCAGGGAGCGAGCTTAGTCCTCCAGGCTTCATAGTTCAATCGCTCCTTTTAAAGTCGTGCGAAAGATATGGCTGCCACAAGTGTGTACGGTTGTCGCGCTTTAACTTCTACCCAGATCTCTGGCTTCAAGCCCTCAATAAAGGTCCACAATAGCTGTTTTTTAGATCAATCATGATTTTGACTAGATAACATTTCAAACCAAGTATGGGACACCTAAATGGTGGAGGTTTGTTCGATCATTACTTGTTGTCCGTCAATGTTCTTGTAATCGGTTGGTCCGAAGTGGGTGAGCAGTCCTTGAAATTGTCGCCACGAGAGGACTCCATGAGTGTGTTTTTTTTTGTAAGTAAAAGTAAATTGAATTTGTGTAAAGTTTCTACAATTAGCTTTGTCTATACAAGTTATATAAGAAACTAGGTAACTCATAGAGTACTCATTCGGTAGGTTCATCTACACATGCTGTAGACTATAACTCTTAACTGTGGCCAACAAATAAAATGTAAAGTCTAGATATGCCAAGGTTTCCTGTAGGTACAAATTTTAACATCATGCCCAAGATCTTTAGGTAATAGCAAAATTGAATTTGATAAAAATATCTTTTTCTCTTCGTATAAAGTGCTCCATTTTGAGATCATTCTCCATATATGATCTTGAGTTTCTAATTATCTCTGTCCAGAGCTGAGCATTGTTTGTATGTTGACACTCAAAGATTCTGCTACATATTTCCTTCCATATCCACTAAATAGCACATCTGAATATAACCTGTATCAATTATGTAAGAGGCCCTTTTCTTGAATACTCCATGAGTGTGTTGAAACCAGTCAAATCACTATATGTCATCCCCTTCAAGATGTTTAACCGTAATTTCCACAATAGATGCATTCGCAATATTGTGGTATCGATAAAATCGCTCCGCGCAAGAGATCCAACCATGCGGGTCTCCTTCCTATCTAGGTAAGTACACCCTCACGCGTGGAAAGTTGGGATCAATCATAGAGCCTCCCCTCTCATGGAATTCATCTCTTTGGGATTGGTGAGATTGGAAATAGCTCTCTCATTGATGTGATTTCTTCGGGCTTGGTGGTAGTAGAATTCTCGTCGAAAAATTACCGCGGTTTGTGATGAAAATTTGCCATAACACAAAATCATTTTTAGAGATGAATTCTTCAATATATCAATCTTAGATGAACGCCAAGATGAATTCTTCCCTTTTGTACTGCGATGCTCATGGCTCCACGACTCGTAGCAATGCCAACATAATACCTTCACAAATCCCTCCCGAAGCTGTTCTCTTATCAACCTTTACGGTGTAGGGACTCGATTGACGGACAACTAGCAAATATACGCAAAGATCTTCTTCATGTTTATGGCTTTCTTCTGGATGTTCAATGACCTCTTATTCAGCTAGTTCAATCATAAGAAGTCTCCCATTACAATAATGATGCTCACGGCTTCACGGCACCTCGTAGTGTCAACGTAATCCTTTCACAGATCGCTCCCGAAGTTCTCTCGTCAAACATTTTAATGCATGGACTCGGTTGACAGTAGGGGGTGCTAAGGGCATCAGTATTGCTGGTCCAGGAGCGAGCTTAGTCTTCCGGGCTTCATATTTCAATCGCTACTCTTAAAGTCGTGTGAAAGATATGGCTGCCGTAAGTGTGTACGGTTGTTACGCTTTAACTTCTCCCCGGATTTCCGGTTTCAAGCCCTCAATAAAGTTCCCTGATAGCTATTTTTTAGACCAATAACGATTTTGACTCGATAACATTTCAAACCTAGTTTGGTACCCCTGAATGGTGGAGGTTTTTTTGACCATTACTAGTTGTCCGTCAATGTTCTTCTAATCGGTTGGACCGAACTGGGTGAGCAGTCCTTTAAATTGTCGCCATGAGAGCACTCCATGACTGTGTTGAAACCAGTCAAACCACTATATGTCGTCTCCATAATGATATATAGCCATAATTTTCACCATTGATGCATTCGTAGTTTTGTGGTATTGATAAAATCACTCCGCGTATGAGATCCAACCATGCGGTTCTCCTTCTTCCCATCTAGGGAAGTACACCATTATGCGCGGAAAGTTGGGATCAATCATAGAGCCTCCCCTCTCATGGAATTCATCTCTTTGGGATTGGTGAGATTGGAGAAAGCTCTCTCCTTGATATGATTTCTTCTAGCTTGGTGGTCGTCACAAATCGAGTTCAGTAAAGAGAGTCCGAATCTTATCCTTCATTCGTCCTACGAAAGCATCGAATTTAGCATTGAATACATCCTCATGTGCCATAGAATATGCCTCCAAATCTGTGAAGTTAAGGTCTCTTTTTATTGATGGGTTAAAGGCATGTATAGGTTGAGAGAAGTGATCGTCGAAAAGGTTGTTGGATAGGTGGATGTTGTAGGTAGTAGTTTAGGCTTGTTTTGTGATTGTTTGGGTGCAATTTGAGGGCGTGATTTGGTGGTGTTTTAGGGCTTTGAATAAAAGTTTTAGGGCTACAAAATGGCTTCCCTTTTCTACAGAGATGCTAACGGCTCCACGACTCATCGCAATGCCAACATATTACCTTCACAAATTCCTCCCGAAACTCTCCTCTTATCAACCTTTACGGTGCAGGGACTCGATTGACGGACAACTAGCAAAGATACGCAAAGATCTTCTTCATGTTCATGGCTCACTTCTGGATGTTCAATGACATCTTCTTCTACTAGTTCAATGATAATAAGTCTCTCATTACAAAACCGATGCTCACGGCTCCACGGCTCGTCGTAGTGATAACATAATTCTTTCGCAGATCGCCCCCGAAGCTCTTCTCTCGTCAAACATTTTATTGTATGGACTCGGTTGACAGTAGGGGGTGCTAAGGGCATCAGTATTGCTGGTCCGCGAGCGAGCTTAGTCTTCCGGGCTTCATATTTCAATCGCTACTCTTAAAGTCGTGTGAAAGATATGGCTGCCACAAGCGTGTACGGTTGTCGCGCTTTAACTTCTACCCGGATCTCTGGCTTGAAGCCCTCAATAAAGTTCCCTGATAGCTATTTTTTAGACCAATAACGATTTTGACTCGATAACATTTCAAACCTAGTATGGGACACCTAAATGGTGGAGGTTTTTTTGACCATTACTAGTTGTCCGTCAATGTTCTTGTAATCGGTTGGTCCGAAGTGGGTGAGCAGTCCTTTAAATTGTCGCCATGAGAGCACTCCATGACTGTGTTGAAACCAGTCAAACCACTATATGTCGTCTCCATAATGATATATAGCCATAATTTTCACCATTGATGCATTCGTAGTTTTGTGGTATTGATAAAATCACTCCGCGTATGAGATCCAACCATGCGGTTCTCCTTCTTCCCATCTAGGGAAGTACACCATTATGCGCGGAAAGTTGGGATCAATCATAGAGCCTCCCCTCTCATGGAATTCATCTCTTTGGGATTGGTGAGATTGGAGAAAGCTCTCTCCTTGATATGATTTCTTCTAGCTTGGTGGTCGTCACAAATCGAGTTCAGTAAAGAGAGTCCGAATCTTATCCTTCATTCGTCCTACGAAAGCATCGAATTTAGCATTGAATACATCCTCATGTGCCATAGAATATGCCTCCAAATCTGTGAAGTTAAGGTCTCTTTTTTATTGATGGGTTAAAGGCATGTATAGGTTGAGAGAAGTGATCGTCGAAAAGGTTGTTGGATAGGTGGATGTTGTAGGTAGTAGTTTAGGCTTGTTTTGTGATTGTTTTGGGTGCAATTTGAGGGCGTGATTTGGTGGTGTTTTAGGGCTTTGAATAAAAGTTTTAGGGCTACAAATGGCTTCCCTTTTCTACAGAGATGCTAACGGCTCCACGACTCATCGCAATGCCAACATATTACCTTCACAAATTCCTCCCGAAACTCTCCTCTTATCAACCTTTACGGTGCAGGGACTCGATTGACGGACAACTAGCAAAGATACGCAAAGATCTTCTTCATGTTCATGGCTCACTTCTGGATGTTCAATGACATCTTCTTCTACTAGTTCAATGATAATAAGTCTCTCATTACAAAACCGATGCTCACGGCTCCACGGCTCGTCGTAGTGATAACATAATTCTTTCGCAGATCGCCCCCGAAGCTCTTCTCTCGTCAAACATTTTATTGTATGGACTCGGTTGACAGTAGGAGGAGCTGAGGGCAATAGTATTGCTGGTCCGCGAGCGAGCTTAGTCCTCCAGGCTTCATAGTTCAATCGCTCCTCTTAAAGTCGTGCGAAAGATATGGCTGCCACAAGCGTGTACGGTTGTCGCGCTTTAACTTCTACCCGGATCTCTGGCTTGAAGCCCTCAATAAAGGTCCATAATAGCTGTTTTTTAGATCAATCATGATTTTGTCTTGATAACATTTCAAACCTAGTATGGGACACCTAAATGGTGGAGGTTTGTTCGATCATTACTATTTGTCCGTCAATGTTCTTGTAATCGGTTGGTCCGAAGTGGGTGAGCAGTCCTTGAAATTGTCGTCACGAGAGGACGCCATGAGTGTGTTTTTTTTTATAAGTAAAAGTAAATTGAATTTGTTTAAAGTTTCTACAATTAGCTTTGTCTATACAAGTTATATAAGAAACTAGGTAACTCGTAAAGTACTCAATGCTGTAGACTATAACTCTTAACTGTAGCCAACAAATAAAATGTAAAGTCTAGATATGCCAAGGTTTCCTGTAGGTACAAATTTTAACATCATGCCCAAGATCTTTAGGTAATAGCAAAATTGAATTTGATAAAAATATCTTTTCTCTTCATATAAAGTGCTCCATTTTGAGATCATTCTCCATATATGATCTTGAGTTTCTAATTATCTCTGTCCAGAGCTGAGCATTGTTTGTATATTGACACTCAAAGATTCTGCTATATATTTCCTTCCATATCCACCAAATAGCACATCTGAATATAACCTTTATCAATTATGTAAGAGGCCCTTTTCTTGAATACTCCATGAGTGTGTTGAAACCAGTCAAATCACTATATGTCATCCCCTTCAAGATGTATAACCGTAATTTCTACAATAGATGCATTCGCAGTATTGTGGTACCGATAAAATCGCTCCGCGCAAGAGATCCAACCATGCGTGTCTCCTTCTTCCTATCTAGGTAAGTACACCCTCATGCGTGGAAAGTTGGGATCAATCATAGAGCCTCCCCTCTCATGGAATTCATCTCTTTGGGATTGATTAGATTGGAAATAGCTCTCTCATTGATGTGATTTCTTCGGGCTTGGTGGTGGCAAAATTCTCGTCGAAAAATTACCGCGGTTTGTGATGAAAATTTGCATAACACAAAATCATTTTTAGAGATGAATTATTCAATATATCAATCTAAGATGAAAGCCAAGATGATATATTAATTACTATAGTGGCGATTAGACACCTGTAGCGACGGCTACAAAATGACTTCCCTTTTCTACAGCGATGCTCACGACTCCACGACTCATCGCAATGCCAACATAATACCTTCACAAATCCCCCCCAAAGCTCTTCTCTTATCAACCTTTACGGTGCAGGGACTCGATTGATAGACAACTAGCAAAGATACGCAAAGATCTTTTTCTTGTTTATGGCTCTCTTCTGGATGTTCAATGACATCTTCTTCTATTAGTTCAATCATAAGAAGTCTCCCATTATAATAATGATGCTCACGGCTTCACGGCTCATTGCAGTGTCAACATAATCCTTTCATAGATCGCTCACGAAGTTCTTCTCTCGTCAAACATTTTAATGCATGGACTTGGTTGACAGTAGGGGGTGCTAAGGGCATCAGCATTGCTTGTCCGGGAGCGAGCTTAGTCCTCCGGGCTTCATAATTCAATCGCTACTCTTAAAGTCGTGTGAAAGATATGGCTGCCGTAAGTGTGTACGGTTGTTACGCTTTAACTTCTCCCCGGATTTCCGGTTTCAAGCCCTCAATAAAGTTCCCTGATAGCTATTTTTTAGACCAATAACGATTTTGACTCGATAACATTTCAAACCTAGTTTGGTACCCCTAAATGGTGGAGGTTTTTTTGACCATTACTAGTTGTCCGTCAATGTTCATCTAATCAGTTGGACTGAACTGGGTGAGCAGTCCTATAAATTGTCGCCATGAGAGCACTCCATGACTGTGTTGAAACCAGTCAAACCACTATATGTCGTCCCCATAATGATATATAGCCATAATTTTCACCATTGATGCATTCGTAGTTTTGTGGTATTGATAAAATCGCTCCGCGTATGAGATCCAATCATGCGATTCTCCTTCTTCCCATATAGGGAAGTACACCCTTATACACGAAAAGTTGGGATCAATCATAGAGCCTCCCCTCTCATGGAATTCATCTCTTTGGGATTGGTGAGATTGGAGAATGCTCTCTCCTTGATGTTATTTATTCTGGCTTTGTGGTCGTCACAAATCGAGTTCGGTAAAGAGAGTCCGAATCTTATCCTTCATTCGTCCCTCGAAAGCATCGAATTTAGCTTTGAATACATCCTCAGATGCCATAGAATATGCCTCCAAATCTGTGAAGTTAAGGTCCTTTTTTTATTGATGGGTTAAAGGCATGTATAGGTTGAGAGAAGTGATCGTCGAAAGGGTTGTTGGATAGGTGGATGTTGTAGGTAGTGATTTAGGCTTGTTTTGTGACATTTTTGGGTACAGTTTGAGGGCGTGATTTGGTGGTATTTTTGGGCTTTGAATAAAAGTTTTAGGGCTACAAAATGGCTTCCCTTTTCTACAGCGATGCTCACGGCTCCACGACTCATCGCAATGCCAACATAATACCTTCACAAATCCCTCCCGAATCTCTCCTCTTATCAACCATTACGGTGCAGGGAATCGATTGACGGACAACTAGCAAAGATACGCAAAGATCTTCTTCATGTTCATGGCTCACCTCTGGATGTTCAATGACATCTTCTTCTACTAGTTCAATGATAAGAAGTCTCCCATTACAATAATGATGCTCACGGCTCCACGGTTCGTAGCAGTGCCAACATATTTCTTTTGCAGATCGCCCCCGAAGGTCTTCTCTCATCAAACATTTTATTGTATGGACTCGGTTGACAGTAGGAGGAGCTAAGGACAACCGTATTGCTGGTATGGGGGTGAGCTTAGTCCTCCAGGCGTCATAGTTCAATCGCTCCTCTTATAGTCGTGCGAAAGATGTCTGCCATAAGCGTGTACGGTTGTCGTGCTTTAACTTCTACCCGGATCTCCGGCTTCAAGCCCTCAATAAAGATCCCCAAAAGTTGTTCTTTAGATCAATCATGATTTTGACTAGATAACATTTCAAACCTAGTTTGGTACCCCTAAATGGTGGAGGTTTTTTTGACCATTACTAGTTGTCCGTCAATGTTCATCTAATCAGTTGGACTGAACTGGGTGAGCAGTCCTTTAAATTGTCGCCATGAGAGCACTCCATGACTGTGTTGAAACCAGTCAAACCACTATATGTCGTCCCCATAATGATATATAGCCATAATTTTCACCATTGATGCATTCGTAGTTTTGTGGTATTGATAAAATCGCTCCGCGTATGAGATCCAATCATGCGATTCTCCTTCTTCCCATATAGGGAAGTACACCCTTATACACGAAAAGTTGGGATCAATCATAGAGCCTCCCCTCTCATGGAATTCATCTCTTTGGGATTGGTGAGATTGGAGAATGCTCTCTCCTTGATGTTATTTATTCTGGCTTTGTGGTCGTCACAAATCGAGTTCGGTAAAGAGAGTCCGAATCTTATCCTTCATTCGTCCCTCGAAAGCATCGAATTTAGCTTTGAATACATCCTCAGATGCCATAGAATATGCCTCCAAATCTGTGAAGTTAAGGTCCTTTTTTTATTGATGGGTTAAAGGCATGTATAGGTTGAGAGAAGTGATCGTCGAAAGGGTTGTTGGATAGGTGGATGTTGTAGGTAGTGATTTAGGCTTGTTTTGTGACATTTTTGGGTACAGTTTGAGGGCGTGATTTGGTGGTATTTTTGGGCTTTGAATAAAAGTTTTAGGGCTACAAAATGGCTTCCCTTTTCTACAGCGATGCTCACGGCTCCACGACTCATCGCAATGCCAACATAATACCTTCACAAATCCCTCCCGAATCTCTCCTCTTATCAACCATTACGGTGCAGGGAATCGATTGACAGTAGGAGGAGCTAAGGACAACCGTATTGCTGGTATGGGGGTGAGCTTAGTCCTCCAGGCTTCATAGTTCAATCGCTCCTCTTATAGTCGTGCGAAAGATGTCTGCCATAAGCGTGTACGGTTGTCGTGCTTTAACTTCTACCCGGATCTCCGGCTTCAAGCCCTCAATAAAGATCCCCAAAAGTTGTTCTTTAGATCAATCATGATTTTGACTAGATAACATTTCAAACCTAGTATGGGACACCTAAATGGTGGAGGTTTGTTCGATCATTACTTGTTGTCCTTCAATGTTCTTGTAATCGGTTGGTCCGAAGCGGGTGAGCAGTCCTTTAAATTGTCGCCATGAGAGGACTCAATGAGTGTGTTTTTTTTTTTTTTTTTTTTTTTTTTTTTACAAGTAAAAGTAAATTGAATTTGTGTAATGTAAAGTTTCTACAATTAGCTTTGTCTATACAAGTTATAGACGAAGCTAGGTAACTCGTAGAGTACTCATGCAGTAGTTTCATCTACAAATGCTGTAGACTATAACTCTTAACTATGGCCAACAAATAAAATGTAAAGTCTAGATATACCAAGGTTTCCTGTGGGTACAGCTTTTCAAATCATGCCCAAGATCTTTAGCTAATAGCAAAATTGAATTTGATAAAAATATAATTTTCTCTTTGTGTAAAGTGCTCCATTTTGAGATCATTCTCCATACATGATCTTGAGTTTCTAATGATCTCTGTCAAGAGCTAAGCATTGTTTGTATGTTGACACTCAAAGATTCTGCTACATATTTCCTTCCATATCCACCAAATAGCATATCTGAATATAACCTTTATCAATTGTGTAAGAGGCCCTTTTCTTGAATACTCCATGAGTGTGTTGAAACCAGTCAAATCACTATACGTCATCCCCTTCAATATGTATAACCGTAATTTCCACAATAGACGCATTCGCAGAATTGTGGGACCAATAAAATCGCTCCGTGCAAGAGATCCAACCATGCGGGTCTCCTTCTTCCTATCTAGGTAAGTACACCGTCATGCGTGGAAAGTTGGGATCGATCATAGAGCCTCCCCTCTCATGGAATTCATCTCTTTGGGATTGGTGAGATTGGAAATAGCTCTCTCATTGATGTGATTTCTTCGGGCTTGGTGGCAGAATTCTCGTCGAAAAATTATCGTGGTTTGTGATGAAAATTTGCCATAACACAAAATCATTTTTAGAGATGAATTATTCAATATATCAATCTTAGATAAAAGCTAAGATGATCTATTAATTACTGTAGTGGCGATCAGACACCTGTAGCGACGGGTACATAATGGCTTCCTTTTCTACAGCGATGCTCACGGCTCCATGACTCATCGCAATGCCAACAAAATACAATCACAAATCCCTCCCGAAGCTCTTCTCTTATCAACCTTTACGATGCAGGGACTCGATGACGGACAACTAGCAAAGATACGCAAAGATCTTCTTCATGTTTATGGCTCTCTTCTGGATGTTCAATGACCTCTTCTTCTAGTTCAATCATAAGAAGTCTCCCATTACAATAATGATGCTCACGGCTCCACGACTCATCGCAATGCCAACAAAATACAATCACAAATCCCTCCCGAATCTCTCCTCTTATCAACCTTTACGATGCAGGGACTCGATTGACGGACAACTAGCAAAGATACGCAAAGATCTTCTTCATGTTTATGGCTCTCTTCTGGATGTTCAATGACCTCTTCTTCTAGTTCAATCATAAGAAGTCTCCCATTACAATAATGATGCTCACGGCTCCACGACTCATCGCAATGCCAACAAAATACAATCACAAATCCCTCCCGAAGCTCTTCTCTTATCAACCTTTACGATGCAGGGACTCGATTGACGGACAACTAGCAAAGATACGCAAAGATCTTCTTCATGTTTATGGCTCTCTTCTGGATGTTCAATGACCTCTTCTTCTAGTTCAATCATAAGAAGTCTCCCATTACAATAATGATGCTCACGGCTCCACGACTCGTCGCAATGCCAACAAAATACAATCACAAATCCCTCCCGAAGCTCTTCTCTTATCAACCTTTACGATGCAGGGACTCGATTGACGGACAACTAGCAAAGATACGCAAAGATCTTCTTCATGTTTATGGCTCTCTTCTGGATGTTCAATGACCTCTTCTTCTAGTTCAATCATAAGAAGTCTCCCATTACAATAATGATGCTCACGGCTCCACGACTCGTCGCAATGCCAACAAAATACAATCACAAATCCCTCCCGAAGCTCTTCTCTTATCAACCTTTACGATGCAGGGACTCGATTGACGGACAACTAGCAAAGATACGCAAAGATCTTCTTCATGTTTATGGCTCTCTTCTGGATGTTCAATGACCTCTTCTTCTAGTTCAATCATAAGAAGTCTCCCATTACAATAATGATGCTCACGGCTCCACGACTCGTCGCAATGCCAACAAAATACAATCACAAATCCCTCCCGAAGCTCTTCTCTTATCAACCTTTACGATGCAGGGACTCGATTGACGGACAACTAGCAAAGATACGCAAAGATCTTCTTCATGTTTATGGCTCTCTTCTGGATGTTCAATGACCTCTTCTTCTAGTTCAATCATAAGAAGTCTCCCATTACAATAATGATGCTCACGGCTCCACGACTCGTCGCAATGCCAACAAAATACAATCACAAATCCCTCCCGAAGCTCTTCTCTTATCAACCTTTACGATGCAGGGACTCGATTGACGGACAACTAGCAAAGATACGCAAAGATCTTCTTCATGTTTATGGCTCTCTTCTGGATGTTCAATGACCTCTTCTTCTAGTTCAATCATAAGAAGTCTCCCATTACAATAATGATGCTCACGGCTCCACGACTCGTCGCAATGCCAACAAAATACAATCACAAATCCCTCCCGAAGCTCTTCTCTTATCAACCTTTACGATGCAGGGACTCGATTGACGGACAACTAGCAAAGATACGCAAAGATCTTCTTCATGTTTATGGCTCTCTTCTGGATGTTCAATGACCTCTTCTTCTAGTTCAATCATAAGAAGTCTCCCATTACAATAATGATGCTCACGGCTCCACGACTCGTCGCAATGCCAACATAATACCATCACAAATCCCTCCCGAACTCTCCTCTTGTCAACCTTTACGGTGCAAGGACTCGATTGACGGACAACTAGCAAAGATACGCAAAGATCTTCTTCATGTTCATGGCTCACTTCTGGATGTTCAATGACCTCTTCTTCTAGTTCAATCATAAGAAGTCTCCCATTACAATAATGATGCTCACGGCTCCACGACTCGTCGCAATGCCAACATAATTCTTTTGCAGCCCTGAATGGTGGAGGTTTTTCGACCATTACTAGTTGTTTGTCAATGTTCTTGTAATCGGTTGGTCCGAAGTGGGTGAGCAGTCCTTTAAATTGTCACCATGAGAGGACTCCATGAGTGTGTTTTATTTTATAAGTAAAAGTAAATTGAATTTGTGTAAAGTTTCTATAATTATCTTTGTCTATACAAATTATAGACGAAGCTAGGTAACTCGTAGAGTTCTCATGCAGTAGTTATGACTACACATGCTGTAGACTATAACTCTTAACTGTGGCCAACAAATAAAATGTAATGTCTAGATATGCCAAGATTTCCTGTGTGAATAGCTTTTGACATCATGCCCAAGATCTTTAGCTAATAACAAAATTGAATTTAATAAAAATATCTTTTTCTCTTCGTGTAAAGTGCTCCATTTTGAGATCATTCTCCATACATGATCTTGAGTTTCTAATGATCTCTGTCAAGAGCTGAGCATTGTTTGTATATTGACACTCAAAGATTTTGCTACATATTTCCTTCCATATCCACCAAATAGCACATCCGAATATAACCTTTATCAATTGTGTAAGAGGCCCTTTACTTGAATACTCCATGAGTGTGTTTTATTTTATAAGTAAAAGTAAATTGAATTTGTGTAAAGTTTCTATAATTATCTTTGTCTATACAAATTATAGACGAAGCTAGGTAACTCGTAGAGTTCTCATGCAGTAGTTATGACTACACATGCTGTAGACTATAACTCTTAACTGTGGCCAACAAATAAAATGTAATGTCTAGATATGCCAAGATTTCCTGTGTGAATAGCTTTTGACATCATGCCCAAGATCTTTAGCTAATAACAAAATTGAATTTAATAAAAATATCTTTTTCTCTTCGTGTAAAGTGCTCCATTTTGAGATCATTCTCCATACATGATCTTGAGTTTCTAATGATCTCTGTCAAGAGCTGAGCATTGTTTGTATATTGACACTCAAAGATTTTGCTACATATTTCCTTCCATATCCACCAAATAGCACATCCGAATATAACCTTTATCAATTGTGTAAGAGGCCCTTTACTTGAATACTCCATGAGTGTGTTTTATTTTATAAGTAAAAGTAAATTGAATTTGTGTAAAGTTTCTATAATTATCTTTGTCTATACAAATTATAGACGAAGCTAGGTAACTCGTAGAGTTCTCATGCAGTAGTTATGACTACACATGCTGTAGACTATAACTCTTAACTGTGGCCAACAAATAAAATGTAATGTCTAGATATGCCAAGATTTCCTGTGTGAATAGCTTTTGACATCATGCCCAAGATCTTTAGCTAATAACAAAATTGAATTTAATAAAAATATCTTTTTCTCTTCGTGTAAAGTGCTCCATTTTGAGATCATTCTCCATACATGATCTTGAGTTTCTAATGATCTCTGTCAAGAGCTGAGCATTGTTTGTATATTGACACTCAAAGATTTTGCTACATATTTCCTTCCATATCCACCAAATAGCACATCCGAATATAACCTTTATCAATTGTGTAAGAGGCCCTTTACTTGAATACTCCATGAGTCTGTAGAAACCAGTCAAACCACTATATGTTGTCCCCTTAAAGACATATAGCCGTAATTTTCTCCATTTATGCATTCGTAGTTTTGTGGTACCGAAAAAATCACACCGCGTATGAGATCCAACCATTCGGTTCTCCTTCTTCCCATCTAGGGAAGTACACCCTTATACGCGGAAAGTTGGGATCAATCATAGAGCCTCCCCTCTCATGGAATTCATCTCTTTGGGATTGGTGAGATTGGAGAAAGCTCTCTCCTTGATGTGATTTCTTCTGGCTTGGTGGTCGTCACAAACCGTGTTCGATAAAGAGAGTCCGAATCTTATTCTTCATTCGTCCCTCGAAAGCATCGAATTTAGCATTGAATACATCCTCAGATGGGTTAAAAGCATGTATAGGTTGAGAGAAGTGATCGTTGAAAGGGTTGTTGGATAGGTGGATGTTGTAGGTAGTGGTTTAGGCTTGTTTTGTGACTGTTTTGGGTGCAGTTTGAGGGCGTGATTTGGTGGTGTTTTAGGGCTTTGAATAAAAGTTTTACAGCGATGCTCACGGCTCCACGGCTCGTAGCAGTGCCAACATAATTCTTTTGCAGATCGCCCCCGAAGGTCTTCTCTTCATTAAACATTTATTGTATGGACTCGGTTGATAGTAGGAGGAGCTGAGGCAACAGTATTGCTGGTCCGGGAGCGAGTTTAGTCCTCCAGGCTTCATAGTTCAATCGCTCCTCTTAAAGTCGTGCGAAAGATATGTCTGCCATAAGCGTGTACGATTGTCGCGCTTTAACTTTTACCTGGATCTCCGCTTTAAGCCCTCAATAAAGGTCCCCAATCGCTGTTTTTTAGATCAATCATGATTTTGACTAGATAACATTTCAAACCTAGTATGGGACACCTAAATGGTGGAGGCTTGTTCGATCATTACTTGTTGTCTGTCAATGTTCTTGTAATCGGTTGGTCCGAAGTGGGTGAGCAGTCCTTTAAATTGTCGCCATGAGAGGACTCCATGAGTGTGTTTTATTTTATAAGTAAAAAGTAAATTGAATTTGTGTAAAGTTTCTATAATTATCTTTGTCTATACAAATTATAGACGAAGCTAGGTAACTCGTAGAGTTCTCATGCAGTAGTTATGACTACACATGCTGTAGACTATAACTCTTAACTGTGGCCAAACAAATAAAATGTAATGTCTAGATATGCCAAGATTTCCTGTGTGAATAGCTTTTGACATCATGCCCAAGATCTTTAGCTAATAACAAAATTGAATTTAATAAAAATATCTTTTTCTCTCGTGTAAAGTGCTCCATTTGAGATCATTCTCCATACATGATCTTGAGTTTCTAATGATCTCTGTCAAGAGCTGAGCATTGTTTGTATATTGACACTCAAAGATTTTGCTACATATTTCCTTCCATATCACCAAATAGCACATCCGAATATAACCTTTATCAATTGTGTAAGAGGCCCTTTACTTGAATACTCCATGAGTCTGTAGAAACCAGTCAAATCACTATATGTCATCCCCTTCAAGATGTATAACCGTAATTTCCACAATAGATGAATTCGCAGTATTGTGATACCGATAAAATCACTCCGCGCAAGAGATCCAACCAAGCGGGTCTCCTTCTTCCTATCTAGGTAAGTACACCTTCATGCGCGGAAAGTTGGGATCAATCATAGAGCCTCCCCTATCATGGAATTCATCTCTTTAGGATTGGTGAGATTGGAAATAGCTCTCTCATTGATGTGATTCTTCGGGCTTGGTGGTAGCAGAATTCTCGTCGAAAAATTACCGCGGTTTATGATGAAAATTTGCCATACACAAAATCATTTTTAGAGATGAATTCTTCAATATATCAATCTTAGATGAAAACCAAGATGATCTATTAATTACTGTAGTGGCGATCAGACAGCTATAGCGACGGCTACAAAATGGATTCCCTTTTCTACAGCGATGCTCATGGCTCCACGACTCGTCGCAAAGCCAACATAATACCTTCACAAATCCCTCTCGAAGCTTTTCTCTTATCAACCTTTACAGTGAAGGGACTCGATTGACGAACAACTAGCAAAGATACGCAAAGATCTTCTTCATGTTTATGGCTCTCTTCTGGATGTTCAATGACCTCTTCTTCTACTAGTTCAATCATAAGAAGTCTCCTATTCCAATAATGATGCTCACGGCTCCACGGCTCGTAGCAGTGCCAACATAATTCTTTTGCAGATCCCTCTCGAAGCTTTTCTCTTATCAACCTTTACAGTGAAGGGACTCGATTGACGAACAACTAGCAAAGATACGCAAAGATCTTCTTCATGTTTATGGCTCTCTTCTGGATGTTCAATGACCTCTTCATCAACTAGTTCAATCATAAGAAGTCTCCTATTCCAATAATGATGCTCACGGCTCCACGACTCGTCGCAAAGCCAACATAATACCTTCACAAATCCCTCTCGAAGCTTTTCTCTTATCAACCTTTACAGTGAAGGGACTCGATTGACGAACAACTAGCAAAGATACGCAAAGATCTTCTTCATGTTTATGGCTCTCTTCTGGATGTTCAATGACCTCTTCATCAACTAGTTCAATCATAAGAAGTCTCCTATTCCAATAATGATGCTCACGGCTCCACGACTCGTCGCAAAGCCAACATAATACCTTCACAAATCCCTCTCGAAGCTTTTCTCTTATCAACCTTTACAGTGAAGGGACTCGATTGACGAACAACTAGCAAAGATACGCAAAGATCTTCTTCATGTTTATGGCTCTCTTCTGGATGTTCAATGACCTCTTCTTCTACTAGTTCAATCATAAGAAGTCTCCTATTCCAATAATGATGCTCACGGCTCCACGACTCGTCGCAAAGCCAACATAATACCTTCACAAATCCCTCTCGAAGCTTTTCTCTTATCAACCTTTACAGTGAAGGGACTCGATTGACGAACAACTAGCAAAGATACGCAAAGATCTTCTTCATGTTTATGGCTCTCTTCTGGATGTTCAATGACCTCTTCTTCTACTAGTTCAATCATAAGAAGTCTCCTATTCCAATAATGATGCTCACGGCTCCACGACTCGTCGCAAAGCCAACATAATACCTTCACAAATCCCTCTCGAAGCTTTTCTCTTATCAACCTTTACAGTGAAGGGACTCGATTGACGAACAACTAGCAAAGATACGCAAAGATCTTCTTCATGTTTATGGCTCTCTTCTGGATGTTCAATGACCTCTTCATCAACTAGTTCAATCATAAGAAGTCTCCTATTCCAATAATGATGCTCACGGCTCCACGACTCGTCGCAAAGCCAACATAATACCTTCACAAATCCCTCTCGAAGCTTTTCTCTTATCAACCTTTACAGTGAAGGGACTCGATTGACGAACAACTAGCAAAGATACGCAAAGATCTTCTTCATGTTTATGGCTCTCTTCTGGATGTTCAATGACCTCTTCATCAACTAGTTCAATCATAAGAAGTCTCCTATTCCAATAATGATGCTCACGGCTCCACGACTCGTCGCAAAGCCAACATAATACCTTCACAAATCCCTCTCGAAGCTTTTCTCTTATCAACCTTTACAGTGAAGGGACTCGATTGACGAACAACTAGCAAAGATACGCAAAGATCTTCTTCATGTTTATGGCTCTCTTCTGGATGTTCAATGACCTCTTCATCAACTAGTTCAATCATAAGAAGTCTCCTATTCCAATAATGATGCTCACGGCTCCACGACTCGTCGCAAAGCCAACATAATACCTTCACAAATCCCTCTCGAAGCTTTTCTCTTATCAACCTTTACAGTGAAGGGACTCGATTGACGAACAACTAGCAAAGATACGCAAAGATCTTCTTCATGTTTATGGCTCTCTTCTGGATGTTCAATGACCTCTTCATCAACTAGTTCAATCATAAGAAGTCTCCTATTCCAATAATGATGCTCACGGCTTGGTGGTCGTCACAAACCGAGTTCGATAAAGAGAGTCCGAATCTTATTCTTCATTCGTCCGTCGAAAGCATCGAATTTAGCATTGAATACATCCTCAGATGGGTTAAAAGCATGTATAGGTTGAGAGAAGTGATCGTTGAAAGGGTTGTTGGATAGGTGGATGTTGTAGGTAGCGGTTTAGGCTTGTTTTGTGACTGTTTTGGGTGCAGTTTGAGGGCGTGATTTGGTGGTGTTTTAGGGCTTTGAATAAAAGTTTTAGGGCTACAAAATGGCTTCCCTTTTCTACAGCGATGCTCACGGCTCCACGACTCGTCGCAATGCCATTAAAATAACGATGTTCAATGACCTCTTCATCAACTAGTTCAATGATAAGAAGTCTCTCATTATAATAACGATGCTCACGGCTCCACGACTTGTCGCAATGCCAAAATAATACCTTCACAAATCCCTCCTGGTGCAGGGACTCGATTGACGGACAACTAGCAATGATACGCAAAGATCTTCTTCATGTTCATGGCTCACTTTTGGATGTTTAATGACATCTTCTTCAACTAGTTCAATGATAAGAAGTCTCTCATTATAATAACGATGCTCACGGCTCCACGGCTCGTAGCAGTGCCAACATAATTCTTTTGCAGATCGCCCCCGAAGGTCTTCTCTCGTCAAACATTTTATTGTATGGACTCGGTTGACGGTAGGAGGAGTTGAGGGCAACAGTATTGCTGGTCCGGGAGCGAGCTTAGTCCTCCGGGCTTCATAGTTCAATCGCTCCTCTTAAAGTTGTGCGAAAGATATAGCTGCTATAAGTGTGTACAGTTGTCACGCTTTAACTTCTCCTCCGATCTCCGGTTTCAAGCCGTCAACAAAGGTCCCCGATAGCTATTTTTTAGACCAATCACGATTTTGACTCGATAACATTTCAAACCTAGTTTGGTACCCCTGAATGGTGGAGGTTTTTTTTTACCATTACTAGTTGTACATCAATGTTCTTGTAATCGTTGGTCCGAAGTGGGTGAGCAGTCCGTTAAATTGGTCACCATGAGAGGATCCATGAGTGTGTTGAAACCAATCAAAACCACTATATGTCAGCCCCTTAAAGATATATAGCCGTATTTTCACCATTGATGCATTCGTAGTTTTGTGGTACCGATAAATCGCTCTGCGTATGAGATCCAACCATGCGTTCTCCTTCTTCCCATCTAGGTAAGTACACCCTTATGCGCGAAAAGTTGGGATCAATCATATAGCCCCCCCCTCTCATGGAATTTATCTCTTTGGGTTGGGAGATTGGAAAAAACTCTCTCCTTGATGTGATTTCTTCTGGCTTGGTGGTCGTCACAAAACCGAGTTCGTAAAGAGAGTCCGAATCTTATCCTTCATTCGTCCGTCGAAAGCATCGAATTTAGCATTGAATACATCCTCAGATGCCATAGAATATGCCTCCAAATCTGTAAAGTTAAGGTCCCTTTTTTTATTAATGGGGTTAAAGGCATGTATAGGTTGAGAGAAGTGATCGTCGAAAGGGGTTGTTGGATAGGTGGATGTTGCTTGAAGAAAAGTTTTAGGGCTACAAGAATGGTTGCCCTTTCTACAGCTATGCTCAACGGCTCCACGACTCGTCGCATGCCAATTAAAAAACGATGTTCAATGACCTCTCATCACTATTCAATCCATAAGAAGTCTCCCATTATAAATAACTATGCTCACGGCGTGTTGGTCGTCCAACCGTGTTCGATAAAGAGAGTCGAGTATTCTCCATCGTCCTCGAAGCATCGAATTTAGCATTGATACATCCTCATGGGTTTAAAAGCATGTATAGGTTGAGAGAAGTGAATCGTTGAAATGGTTTTGGATAGAGTGAATTTGTAGGTTAGTTGGTTTAGAATTGTGTTGTGACTGTTTTGGGTGCATTGAGGGCGTGATTTGTGGTTTTTTTTAGGGCTGTGAATAAAATTTTACAGGGCTATCAAAATGGCTCCCTTTTCTACAGCGTGCTCCAGGCGCCACGACCTTGTCGCAATGCCAAAATAATACTGCACAAATCCCTCCCGAAGTCTCCGCTTCATCAAAGATACGCAACAACAAAGAACGCAACAGCAAAGATACCTTTCTGGTGCAACGATAGCAAACGAGGAAAGATACCTTCACAATCCCTCCTGGTGCAGGACTTCGATTGACTACAACGTAGGCAATGATCGCAAGATCTTCTTCATGTTTCATGGGCTCACTTTTTGGTATGTGTTAATTACCCTTCTTCAACTAGTTCAATGAGAAGAATCTCTCATTGATAAAACGATGCTCACTGCTACCACGGCTCTAGCATTGCCAACATAATTCTTTGCAATCGCCCCCTGTGAAGTCTTCTCTCGTCAAACATTTTATTGTATGGACTCGTGACGGAGGAGAGTTGCGGGCAACAGGTTGCTGGTCCGGGAGCGAGCTTAGTCCTCCGGCTTCATAGTTCAATCGCTCCTCTTAAAGTTGGTGCGAAAGATATAGCTGCTATAAGTGTGTACAGTTGTCAGCTTTAACTTGCTCCTCCGATCTCCGGTTTCAAGCCGTCAACAAAGGTCCCGATAGCTATTTTTTAGACCAATCGACGATTTTGACTCGATAACATTTCAAACCTAGTTTGGTACCCCTGAATGGTGGAGGTTTTTTTTTACCATTACTAGTTGTCCGTCAATGTTCTTGTAGTCGGTTGGTCTGAAGTGGGTGAGCAGTCCTTTAAATTGTCGCCATGAGAGCACTCCATGAGTGTGTTGAAACCAGTCAAACCACTATATGTCATCCCCTTAAAGATATATAGCCGTAATTTTCACCATTGATGCATTCGTAGTTTTGTGGTATCGATAAAATCGCTCCGCTTATGAGATCTAACCATGCGGTTCTCCATCTTCCCATCTAGGGAAGTACACCGTTATGCGCAGAAAGTTGGGATCAATCATAGAGCCTCCCCAGTTGGATGTTCAATGAATTAACTAGTTCAATGATAAGAAGTCTCCCATTACAATAACGATGCTCACGGCTCCACGGCTCGTAGCAGTGCCAACATAATTCTTTCGCAGATCGCCCCCGAAGGACTTCTCTCGTCAAACATTTTATTGTATGGACTCGGTTGATGGTAGGAGGAGCTGAGGGCAACAGTATTGCTGGTCCGAGAGCAAGCTTAGTCCTCCGGGCTTCATAGTTCAATCGCTCCTCTTAAAGTCGTACGAAAGATATGTCTGCCATAAGCGTGTACGTTTATCTCGCTTTAACTTTTACCCGGATCTCCGGCTTCAAGCCCTCAATAAAGGTCCCCAGTAGCTGTTTTTTAGATCAATCAAGATTTTGAATAGATAACATTTCAAACCTGTATGGGACACCTAAATGGTGGAGGTTTGTTCGTTCATTACTTGTTGTCAATCAATGTTCTTGTAATCGGTTGGTCCGAAGTGGGTGAGCAGTACTTTAAATTGTCACCATGAGAGGACTCCATGAGTGTGTTTTTTTTATAAGTAAAAGTAAATTGAATTTGTACAAAGTTTCTACAATTAGCTTTGTCTATACAAGTTATAGATGAAGGTAGGTAACTCGTAGAGTACTCATGCTGTAATTATGACTACACATGCTGTAGACTATGACTCTTAACTGTGGCCAACAAATAAAATGCAAAGTCTAGATATGCCAAGATTTCCTGTGGGTACAGCTTTTAACATCATGCCCAAGATCTTTAGCTAATAGCAAAATTGAATTTGATAAAAATATCTTTTTCTCTTCGTGTAAAGTGCTCCATTTTGAGATCATTCTCCATACATGATCTTGAGTTTCTAATGATCTCTGTCAAGAGCTGAGCATTGTTTGTATGTTAAAACTCAAAGATTCTGTAACATATTTCCTTCTATATCCACCAAATAGCACATCTGAATATAACCTTTATCAATTGTGTAGGAGGCCCTTTTCTTGAATACTCCATAAGTGTGTAGATACCAGTCAAATAACTATATTTCATCCCTTTCAAGATGTATATCCGTAATTTCCACAATAGATGCATTCGCAGTATTTTGGTACCGATAAAATCGCTCCGTGCAAGAGATCCAACCATGCGGGTCTCCTTCTTCCTATCTAGGTAAGTACACTCTCATGCACGGAAAGTTGGGATCAATCATCTCTTCTCATGGAATTCATCTCTTTGGGATTGGTGAGATTGGAAATAGCTCTCTTATTGATGTGATTTTTCGAGCTTGGTGGTAGCAGAATTCTCGTCGAAAAATTACCGCGGTTTGTGATGAAAATTTACCATAACACAAAATCATTTTTAGAGACAAATTCTTCAATATATCAATCTTAGATAAAAGCCAAGATGATCTATTAATTACTGTAGTGGCGATCAGACACCTGTAGCGATGGCTACAAAATGGATTCCCTTTTCTACAGCGATGCTCACGGCTCCACGACTCGTCGCAATGCCAACATAATACCTTCACAAATCCCTTCCGAAGCTCTTCTCTTATTAACCTTTACGGTGCAGGGACTCGATTGACAGACAACTAGCAAAGATCCGCAAAGATATTCTTCATGTTTATGGCTCTCTTCTGGATGTTCAATGACCTCTTTTTCTACTAGTTCAATCATAAGAAGTCTCTCATTCCAATAATCCTTTCACAGATAGCTCCCGAAGTTCTTCTCTCGTCAAACATTTTAATGCATGGACTCGGTTGACAGTAGGGGGTGCTAAGACCTCCGGGAGCGAGCTTAGTCCTCCGGGCTTCATAGTTCAATCGCTACTCTTAAAGTCGTGTGAAAGATATGGCTGCCATAAGTGTGTACGGTTGTCATGCTTTAACTTCTCCCCGGATCTCCGGTTTCAAGCCCTCAATAAAGGTCCCCAATAGCTATTTTTATACCAATCACGATTTTGACTCGATATCATTTCAAACCTAGTTTGGCACCCCTGAATAGTGGAGGTTTATTCGACCAATACTAGTTGTCCGTCAATGTTCTTGTAATCGGTTGATCCGAAGTGGGTGAGCAGTCTTTTAAATTGTCGCCATGAGAGGACTCCATGAGTGTGTTGAAACTAGTCAAACCACTATATGTCATCCCCTTAAAGATATATAGCTGTAATTTTCACCATTGATGCATTCATAGTTTTGTGGTACCGAAAAATCGCTCCGCGTATGAGACCCAACCATGCGGTTCTCCTTCTTCCCATCTAGGGAAGTACACCCTTATGTGCGGAAAGTTGGGATCAATCATAGAGCCTCCCTCTCATGGAATTCATCTCTTTGGAATTGGTGACATTGGAAAGTGCTCTCTCCTTGATGTGATTTCTTCTGGCTTGGTGGTCGTCACGAACCGAGTTTAGTAAAGAGAGTCTGAATCTTATCCTTCATTCGTCCCCGAAAATGGGTGAGCAGTCCTTTAAATTGTCACCATGAGAGGACTCCATGAGTGTGTTGAAACCAGGGGTGTCCTTTAAATTGTCACCATGAAGGACTCCATGAGTGTGTTGAAACCAGTGGGTGAGCAGTCCTTTAAATTGTCACCATGAGAGGACTCCATGAGTGTGTTGAAACCAGTGGGTGAGCAGTCCTTTAAATTGTCACCATGAGATGACTCCATGAGCGTGTTGAAACTAGTCAAACCACTATATGTCATCCCCTTAAAGATATATAGCTGTAATTTTTACCATTGATGCATTCGTAGTTTTGTGGTACCGATAAAATCACTCCGCGTATGAGATCCAACCATGCGGTTCTCCTTCTTCCCATCTAGGGAAGTACAACCCTTATGTGTGGAAAGTTGGGATCAATCATAGAGCCTCCCCTCTCATGGAATTCATCTCTTTGGGATTGGTGAGATTGGAGAGAGCTCTCTCCTTGATGTGATTTCTTTTGGCTTGGTAGTCGTCACAAACCGAGTTCGGTAAAAAGAGTCTGAATCTTATCCTTCATTCATCCCTCGAAAACATCAAATTTAGCATTAAATACATCCTCAGATGCCATAGAATATGCCTCCAAATCTGTGAAGTTAAGGTCCCTTTTTTATTGTTGGGTTAAATGCATGTATAGGTTGAGAGAAGTGATCATCGAAAGGGTTGTTGGATAGGTGGATGTTGTAGGTAGCGGTTTAGGCTTGTTTTGTGACTGTTTGGGTGCAGTTTGAGGGCGTGATTTGGTGGTGTTTTACGGCTTTGAATAAAAGTTTTAGGGCTACAAAATGGTTTCCCTTTTCTACAGCGATGCTCACGGCTCCACGACTCGTCGCAATGCCATTAAAATAACGATGTTCAATGACCTCTTCATCAACTAGTTCAATCATAAGAAGTCTCCCATTATAATAACGATGCTCACGGCTCCACAGCTCGTAGCAGTGCCGACATAATCCTTTCACAGATCGCTCCCGAAGCTCTTCTCTCATCAAACATTTTAGGGCATGGACTCGGTTGACAGTAATGGGTGCTAAGGACATCAATATTGCTGGTCTGGGAGCGAGCCTAGTCCTCCGGGCTTAGTTCAATCGCTCCTCTTAAAGTCGTGCGAAAGATATGGATGCCATAAGCGTGTACGGTTGTCGTGCTTTAACTTCTCCCGGTTCTCCAACTGCAAGCCCTCAATAAAGTCCCCAATATCTGTTTTAGACCATTCACGATTTTGACTCGATAACATTTCAAACCTAGTTTGGTACCCACTAAATGATGGAGGTTTGTTGGATCTTTGCTAGTTGTCCATCAATGTTCTTATAATTGGTTGGTCCGACGTGGATGAGCAGTCATTCTTTGAATTGTCACAATGAGGGGACTCCATGAGTGTGTTCAAACTAGTAAAACTACTATATCTCATCCCCTTCAAGATGTATAGCCACAATTTCCACCATAGATGTGTTTGTAGTTTTGTGGTATCGAGAAAATCACTCCTCGCATGATATCTAACCAAGCAAATCTCCATCTTCGCATGTAGGGTAGTCCACACTCATGCGCGGAATGTTGAGATCGATCATAGAGCCTCCCCTCTCATGGAATTCATCTCTTTGGGATTGGTGAGATTGGAGAGAGCTCTCTCCTTGATGTGATTTCTTTTGGCTTGGTAGTCGTCACAAACCGAGTTCGGTAAAGAGAGTCCGAATCTTATCTTTCATTCGTGCCTCGAAAGCTTCGAATTTAGCATTGAATGCGTCCTCAGATGCCATAGAATATGCCTCCAAATCTGTGAAGTTAAGGTCCCTTTTTTATTGTTGGGTTAAATGCATGTATAGGTTGAGAGAAGTGATCATCGAAAGGGTTGTTGGATAGGTGGATGTTGTAGGTAGCGGTTTAGGCTTGTTTTGTGACTGTTTTGGGTGCAGTTTGAGGGCGTGATTTGGTGGTGTTTTACGGCTTTGAATAAAAGTTTTAGGGCTACAAAATGGTTTCCCTTTTCTACAGCGATGCTCACGGCTCCACGACTCGTCGCAATGCCATTAAAATAACGATGTTCAATGACCTCTTCATCAACTAGTTCAATCATAAGAAGTCTCCCATTATAATAACGATGCTCACGGCTCCACAGCTCGTAGCAGTGCCGACATAATCCTTTCACAGATCGCTCCCGAAGCTCTTCTCTCATCAAACATTTTAGGGCATGGACTCGGTTGACAGTAATGGGTGCTAAGGACATCAATATTGCTGGTCTGGGAGCGAGCCTAGTCCTCCGGGCTTAGTTCAATCGCTCCTCTTAAAGTCGTGCGAAAGATATGGATGCCATAAGCGTGTACGGTTGTCGTGCTTTAACTTCTCCCGGTTCTCCAACTGCAAGCCCTCAATAAAGTCCCCAATATCTGTTTTAGACCATTCACGATTTTGACTCGATAACATTTCAAACCTAGTTTGGTACCCACTAAATGATGGAGGTTTGTTGGATCTTTGCTAGTTGTCCATCAATGTTCTTATAATTGGTTGGTCCGACGTGGATGAGCAGTCATTCTTTGAATTGTCACAATGAGGGGACTCCATGAGTGTGTTCAAACTAGTAAAACTACTATATCTCATCCCCTTCAAGATGTATAGCCACAATTTCCACCATAGATGTGTTTGTAGTTTTGTGGTATCGAGAAAATCACTCCTCGCATGATATCTAACCAAGCAAATCTCCATCTTCGCATGTAGGGTAGTCCACACTCATGCGCGGAATGTTGAGATCGATCATAGAGCCTCCCCTCTCATGGAAGTCACCTCTTCGGGATTGGATAGAGCTCTCTCCTTGATGTGATTTCTTTGGGCTTGGAGGTCGACCCAAACCGAGTTCGGTAAAGAGAGTCCGAATCTTATCTTTCATTCGTGCCTCGAAAGCTTCGAATTTAGCATTGAATGCGTCCTCAGATGCCATTGTATATGCCTCCAAATCTATGAAGTTAAGGCCTCTTTTTTATTGACAGGTTAAAGGCATGTATAGGTTGAGAGAAGTGATCATCGAAAGGGTTTTGGATAGGTTGATGTTGCAGGTTGCGGTTTAAGTTTGTTTTGTGACTGTTTTTGGTGCAATTTGAGAGCATGGTTTGGGGGTGCTTTTGGGTTATGAATGAATGTTTTTGATCTATGGAAGATGGCTGCAAATGGAAAACAGTGGAAGTTACTGCAAGTATTTGTTGTTTTGTAAGAGCAGAATCATCGTCGAAGAAACAGTTGTTTCATGATAAAATTTTCACCAAAAAACATGAGAGATTTGAGGAGGGAATAGACAGCGAAATCTCAGTTTATATGACAGCAAGTATGTCCAGTTTAATCAAGGGAATTTTGGAGTGAAGGGACTCGATTGACGGACAACTAGCAAAGATACGCAAAGATCTTCTTCATGTTTATAGCTCTCTTCTGGATGTTCAATGACCTCTTCTTCTACTATTTCAATTATAAGAAGTCTTCCTTTACAATAATGATACTCACGGCCCCACGGCTCGTTGCAGTGCCAACATAACCCCTTCGCAGATTGCTCCCGAAGCTCTTCTCTTATCAACCTTTACAGTGAAGGGACTCGATTGACGGACAACTAGCAAAGATACGCAAAGATCTTCTTCATGTTTATGCCTCTCTTCTGGATGTTCAATGACCTCTTCTTCTACTATTTCAATTATAAGAAGTCTTCCTTTACAATAATGATACTCACGGCCCCACGGCTCGTTGCAGTGCCAACATAACCCCTTCGCAGATTGCTCCCGAAGCTCTTCTCTCGTCAAACATTTTAGTGCATGGACTCGGTAGATAGTATGGTTGTGAGGGCATCAGTATTGTTAGTCGGGAAGCGAACTTAGTCCTTCACGCTACATAGTTCAATCGCTGCTATTGAAGTCGAGCAAAAGATACAGCTGTCATAAGCATGTACGGTTGTCACGCTTTAACTTCTCCCCGGTTCTCCAGCTTCAAGCCCTCAATAAAGGTCCCCAATATCTGTTTTAGACCAATCACGATTTTGACTCGATAACATTTCAAACCTAGTTTGGTACCACTGAACGATGGAGGTTTGTTGGATCTTAGCTAGTTGTCCGTCAATGTTCTTGTAATCGGTTGGTCCGATGTGGATGAGCAGTCTTTCTTTGAATTGTCGCCATGAGAGGACTCCATGAGTGTGTTCAAACTAGTCAAACCACTATATCTCATCCCCTTCAAGATGTATAGCCACAATTTCCACCATAGATGTGTTTGCAGTTTTGTGGTACCGATAAAATTGCTCCACGGACGATATCTAACCATGCGGGTCTCCAAATTCGCATCTACGATAGTCCACACTCATGCATAGAAAGTTGGGTTCGATAATAGAGCCTCCCCTCTAATGGAAGTCATCTCTTCGGGATTGGTGAGATTAGATAGAGCTCTCTCCTTGATGTGATTTCTTCGGGCTTGGAGGTCGACCCAAACCAAGTTCGGTAAAGAGAGTCCGAATGTTATCCTTCATTCATGCCTCGAAAGCTTCGAATTTAGCATTGAATGCATCCTCAGATGCCATAGTATATGCCTCCAAATCTGTGAAGTTAAGGTCTCTTTTTTATTGTCGGGTTAAAGGCATATATAGGTTGAGAGAAGTGATCATCGAAAGGGTTGTTGGATAGGTTGATGTTACAGGTTGCGGTTTAAGCTTGTTTTGTGACTGTTTTGGGTGCAGTTTGAGAGCGTAGATTGGGGGTGTTTTTGGGTTATGAATGAATGTTTTTGATCTATGGAAAATGGCAGCAAATAGAAATCAGTGGAAGTTACTGCAAGTATTTATTGTCTTCTAAGAGCAGAATCGTCATCGAAGAAACAGTTGTTTCACGATGAAATTTTCAACAAAAAACATGAGAGATTTGAGGAGGGAATTGACAACAAAATCTCAGTTTATATGACAGCAAGGATGTCCAGTTTAATCAAGAGAATTTTGGTAGTACAATAGCAATGAAATCGGTGCAAGTTGTGATAGCAAAATTCACGTCGAAAAATTTTGGCGGTTTGTGATGAAAATTTCCGTAACACAAAATTATTTTTAGAGATAAATTCTTTGATATATTTATCTTAGATGGAAGACAAGATGATCTATGAATTACTGTAGAGGGAAGACGAAATGGCTTCCCTTTTCTACAGCGATGCTCACGGCTCCACGAGTCATCGAAATGCCAACATAATCACTTCGCAAATCACTCATAAAGCTCTTTTCTTATCAACCTTTACGGTGCAGGGACTCGATTGACGGATAACTTGCCTCTTCATGTTCAAGGCTCTCTTTTGGATATTCAATGACCTGTTCTTCTACTGCTTCAATCATAAGAAGTCTCCCATTACAATAACAATGCTTACGACTCCATGGCTCGTCGAAGTGCTAACATAATCCCTTTGTAGATCGCTCTCGAAGCTCTTCTCACGTCAAACATTTTAGTGCATGGACTCGGTTAACAGTACGAGGAGCTGAGGGCATCAGTATTGAAGGTCTGGGAGCGAGTTTAGTTCTCTGAGTTTCATAGTTCAATCGCTCCTCTTAAATTCGTGCGAAAGATATTGCTGACAAAAGCGTGTACGGTTGTCGCACTTTAACTTCTCCACGGATCTCCAACTTCAAGCCCTCAATAAAGGTCCCCGACAGCTATTTTTTAGACCAATCACGATTTTGACTCGATAACATTTTAAATCTAGTTTGATACCTCCAAGGCTGGTGGAGGTTTGTTCAATCATAAAGGCTAGAGATCATGGCAAGGCAGAATGGAAAAGATGTTGTTGGTGAAGGTAGTGACCATGAAGATGACGCTGAGTCGTTGAGGCTGCAGCTATGAAAATTGCTGCATAGTCTACAAGAAAAAAATGAAGTAATCGACGAACTTCAAAGTAGAGACAACCAGCATGAAAATGATGTTTGAGAGTTTTCTTCTGATGATGATATACCTCGTCTTCTAAGGGAACCGAGAAGATGTCGGAGAAGAAATAAAGTCCAAGACGAGTGGCAGAATAAATATAATCCCAAATTAGATATTCCAGAATTTGAAGGTAAAATAAATGTTGATGATTTTATCGATTGGCTTAATACAGTAGAAAGAATTTTCGATTTTCATGAACCACCAGATCAAAAGAATGTCAAACTTGTGGCACTCAAACTCAGACGGAATGCATTTTTTTGGTGGGAAAATCTGAAGAAACAAAGAGAACATGAGGGGAAGAGTAAGATCGTTACATGGGAGAAAATGAAAAGGGAGCTGAAGAGAAAATATTTACCTCATAATTATAGGCAAGAGATCTTTCTCAAAATACATGATTTCAAGCAAAAATATCTTAGTGTGGAGGAGTACACTGTAGATTTTGATAATTTGATGTTGAAAGGAGAGCTTGTGGAACCGGAAGAGCAAACAATTGCAAGATACTTAGGAGGTCTGAAGTATGAGATTGCTAAAGTTGTTCAACTACAGCCATATTGGTCGTTAAATGATTTGAGCAAGCTGGCATTAAAAGTTGAAAAACAACATAAGTTTGAAAAGAGTTTTCGGTATAGCTCAAAAGAAGGCTATACAAAAGGAGGAAGCTCCAAGCCTACTATCCAAAGCAAGGTGATATCGAAGGTGCAAGAAAAGGGTAAAGAATCTGTTGGTAACAAAAAAACACCTAATTCTTCTACACCAAGTGGCCGAAAATGCTTCAAATGTCATGGTTTTAGGCATATTGCTTCAGATTGTCCAAATAGGAGGATTATAACTTTGGTTGAAGATCATAGTGATGGAGGAGAGGATGAAGCTAAGGACGAACCAAAATACGATGATGATGAGGAAGAGATTACTTATGTTGATCATGGTTTATCTATTGCATTGCAACGTAGTTTACAAGTGTCCTATGTGGCCGACGATGATAGTTGGGTGACAAAAAATGTGTTTAACACAAAATGCACTTCTCTTGGCAAGGTGTGCTTGGTGGATCATCGACAGCGGCAGCTTTGAGAATGTGGTATCTTTGGAGATGGTGCAGAATCTAAAGTTGGACAAAATCAATCATCCACATCCATACCAGTTATGTTGGCTAAAGAAAGGAAATGACATCAATGTAACTAAAAGATGTTTAGTTTCATTTTCTATTGGCAAGTAATATAAAGATGAAGTATGGTGTCATGTTGCTCCTATGGATGCTTGTCATTTGCTGTTAGGAAGACCTTGGTATTATGATAGAAGGGTGTTGTATGATTGCTACAAACATACTTATTCTTTTAAGGTGAATGAAAAGAAGATTATCTTAGCTCCATTACAACCATCCGAAATCAGTGCACCAAAGAAGAAAGTTAGTGCTTTTATGTCCTATGGTAAATGCAAAGGTGAATTAGACAAGGGTGGTCATATTATGGCTCTAGTAGTAGTAGAGGAAAATGAACAACACAAGGAGACACCAGCAATCATGAAACAAATCCTGGAAGAATTTGAAGATGTTATACCAGAAGAGATTCCACAAGGCCTTCCACCCTTGAGAGACATCCAACATCACATTGATCTCATTCCAGGGGCTGTTCTACCTAATAAGGCAGCATATAGAATGAGTCCTAAGGAGCATGAAGAACTTCAAAGGCAAGTTGATGAATTGGTGAAAAAAAGGTTAATTCGGGAGAGCATGAGTCCTTGTGCGGTTCCAGCCATGTTGGTGCCTAAGAAGGATGGTTCTTGGAGAATGTGCGTGGACAGTCGTACCATCAACAAAATCACAGTGGACTATCGCTTTCCTATTCCAAGATTAGATGATTTACTTTGATCAATTGTGTGGGGCTTATATTTTCTCTAAAATAAGAATGAGGCCTGGAGATGAGTGGAAAATAGTATTTAAAACTAGAGAAGGCTTATATGAATAGTTGGTTATTCCATTTGGGCTATCTAATGCTCCTAGCACCTTCATGAGATTTATGAATCACATACTTAAGCCATGCATTGGAATATTTGTTATAGTTTATTTTGATGACATATTGGTATACAGCAAGAGCAAAGAGGAGCATATGAATCATCTGAAAGAGATCTTTCTTATTTTGAGGCAGCAAAAGCTTTATGCTAATATAAAGAAGTGTGATTTCTTTACTTCTAGTATGGTATTTTTGGGGTATATTATTTCAAAAGATGGAATAATGATGGATTAAAGTAAGGTAGAGGCTATTCTCAGTTGGTCAGCACCTGCTTCATTGCATGATGTGAGGAGTTTCCATGGCTTAACTTCGTTTTACAGAAGATTTATCAAGGGTTTCAGCTCTATTGTCGCTCTAATCACCGAATGTCTGAAATATGATAAATTTAAATGGACTAGTGCAGCTAATGATGCTAGCTTTTAAAAAGAAAGATGACCGAAGCTCCTATTTTAGTTCTACCAAATTTTGACAATGTGTTTGAAGTTGAATGTGATGCATCTAATATGAGAATTGGTGCTGTTTTGAGTCAAGACGGAAAGCCTATTGCATTTTTTAGTGAAAAGCTGAATGATACAAGAAAGAAATACTCTACTTATGATAAGGAGTTTTTTGCGATTTTTCGAGCTTTGTCTCATTGGAGTCAATATCTTCTTGCCAAGCCATTTGTTCTATATTTTGATCATGAGGCATTAAAGTTCATTAATCACCAATACAAACTAAACAAGAGACATGCAGCTTGGGTGGAGTTTTTACAATCTTACAACTTTATAATCAAGCACAAATCTGGTGTTCAAAATGTAGTTGCTGACGCATTGAGCAGAAACCATTCTTTATTATCAGCAATGGAAGTCAAAGTGGTTGGATTTGAAACATTTAAAGATCTCTATGAGAATGATTTGGATTTTGGCTCAATATGGCAGAATTGTAAATCAGGTTCCTTTCAATAATTCTTTATCTTTGATGGTTTTCTTTTTCGAGCTAATGCTTTGTGTGTTCCATCTTGTTCTTTGAGACAAGTAATTCTAGCTGAAGCTCATGGTGGTGTTTTGGGAGGACATTTCGGTAGGGACAAGACTCTAGCTCTTGTTCAATCAAATTTCTACTAGCCTAAGATGTTTAGAGATGTGGATAGACATGTGAAGCGATGCCGATTGTGTCATTTGGCAAAAACAAGAAGTCAAAATTCTGGTCTGTACACTCCATTGCCAGTGCCAAATGCTCCATGGGAGGATGTGAGTTTTGATTTCGTTTTGGGACTGCCAAAAACTCAAAGGAACAAGGATTCTATCATGGTTGTTGTTGATAGATTTTCAAAAATGTCTCACTTTGTTCCATGCAGTAAATCAAATGATGCATCTCATATTGTTGATTTATATTTTAAGGAGATTGTTAAATTGCATGGTATTCCAAGAACTATGGTGTCTGATCGAGATTCAAAATTTGTAAGTCATTTTTGGAGAACTCTTTGGAGGAAGCTGGGTACTTCTTTGAATTTTAACAGCTCGCATCATCCACAAACCGATGGGCAAACTGAGGTAACAAACAGAAGCTTGGGAAATTTGCTTAGAAGCTATGTTGGCAAGAATATTAAGCAATGGGATTTCATTCTTCCACAAATTGAGTTTGCCTATAATCGTTCTATGCATCATAGTATTGGTAAGAGTCCTTTTGAGTTAGTTTACGATGTTAATCCTGCTTGTCCTTTGGACTTAATCCCTCATTCTACAACAAAGCAATTTAGTGGAGATGTTGATGAAAGAGCTAAGCAGATAAAGAAGCTGCATGAGGGTGTGAAAGCAACCATTGAGAAGCAAAATGAGAGGTACATGCAAGCTGCCAACAAACACAGAAAACATGTGGAGTTTAATGCAGGTGATTTGGTCTGTATTCATCTACTAAGGAAGGAGAGGTTTCCACCGAGCAAATTTGGAAAACTAAAACCAAAGGCTGATGGTCCATTCAAGGTGCTTAAAAGAATTGGCAAAAATGCTTATGAGATTGAGCTACCTAAAGATTACGGAGTATCCCCAACATTTAATGTAGCTGATTTAAGTCCTTTTCATAATCATATTGACGAAACAAATAAGGACTTGAGGACAAGTCTTTTTCAACCATGGGAGATTAACACGGGAGTGTCTAATTTGCTACAATCTGTTCATATGGACTATGCTAATAATATGATAATTTTTTAGCCAACAATATTGCCCCATAATCTTCAACTCAGTCAACTCAAATAAGACAGCTCATCAGCATATTCCCTACACAAAGGTAAAGCTGTGTCATGGTGCTTTTCTTCATGGCTAAAGAATACATTAAAGAAGGTGGTTGGCAGCATATTCCCTGCATAAAGGTAAAGCTGTGTCATGGTGCTTTTCTTCATGGCTAAGGAATACATTAAAGGAGGTGGTTAGCAGTTGTAAAGCACTTAATCTCGAAATTCCCTATGCATGAAGAGTTGTTTCATGCTTTAGTATTTATTTTCATGTTTAGGGCTTAGAAAGGGTTTTTAGAAAACTGAGAATATTGGAGAAGCTCTTTTGAAGTGCTCTTTTGAACTCTGTATCTCTTGGATGCATCCTTGAGTGGTGAGTCTTTTACTTTCAGTTCTGTATCCTTGTTTATTGTCATTAGGGTGGTGATCTTTCTGTATCCCTTTTGATTTAAAACTTGGTGGTGGGCTATTTTTCATTTTATCAAAGTTTCGTCAATAGTTCGTCCTTGTCTTCTACATTTCTATCTTAATCGGTTTTGTTTCAAGATCCATTCGTCAATAGTTCGTTCCTTGTCTTCATGCTGGTGGAGGTTTGTTTCGAATCTTATCCTTCATTCGTACATCAAAAGCATCAAATTTAGCATTGAATACATCCTCAGATGCCATAGTTAGTATATGCCTCCAAATATATGAAGTTAATGTCTCTTTTTTATTGACGGGTTAAAGGCATGTATAGGTTGAGAGAAGTGATCATCGAAAGGGTTGTTGAATAGGTGGATGTTGTAGGTAGGTAGCAGTTTAGGCTTGTTTTGTGACTGTTTTGGATGCAGTTTGAGGGTGTCGTTTGGTGGTATTTTAGGGCTTTGAATAAAAGTTTTTGATCAATGGAAGATGGCAGCAAAGGTTGATAGAAATCAGTGGAAGACACTGCAAGTATTTGTTATCTTGTAAGAGTAGACTCCTCGTCGAAGAAACAGTGGTTTCTCGACTAAATTTCCTCCAAAAACCATGAGAGATTTGAGGAAGGAAATGACAGCAAAATCTCAATTTATTTGACTGCTAGGATGTCCAATTTAATCAAGAGAATTTTGGCTGTACAATAGCAATGAAATCGGTGTAAGTTGTGATAGCAGAATTCTCATCAAAAAATTTTCACGGTTTGTGATGAAAATTTGCCGTAACACAAAATCATTTTTAGAGATGAATTTTCAATATACCAATCTTAGAAGAAAGCCAAGATGATCTATGCATTACTGTAGTGGCGATCAGACACCTGTAGCGACGGCTACAAAATGGCTTCCTATTAGAACCCTTGCAGATTCTAAGCTTGGGGTTGATCTTTTTAGGGGATTGGCCTCCTGGAACTCTATAGGGGTTCCTTCCTCCAAGTTGCTGCTCAAAGGCTGCAGAAAAGATTCATCTATTGCTTATGAAAAGAGGAGGAATAAATGGCTATTTATAGGGCTTCTAAACCTTAACTCCTAATAGGACTCCTACTCAAGACTCCTACTTCTAATTAACTCCTAATAGGACTCCTACTCAAGACTCCTATTCCTTTTCAACTCATAATTCTTCTCTAAGAAACAATCTCCTAAACTTAGCTGGCCTCTTCACCTTTTTAATAGGGGTCGGCTTAGGTAGGTTTTACATGAATGTCCCTCTAAATTAGGACTCTCCTAGCTAGAGTCCTAACAGACCAGCCCTCTTCAAATCAGCATTGTCCTCGAGGCTGACGATTCATGAATTCTGGAAATTTGATCTTCAAGTCGTCATAGTTCTCCCAAGTGGCATCTTTTGTCGGTAGGTTCGCCCACTGTATTAGCACTTCAGTAGTGGGTCGTCGTCGTCGAGTCACGATCCGTCGATCAATAATGGCACTTGGCTGGATTTGGAGTTCTCCTTGAGTAGTCATATTTGGTGGGTGGCTTTGGGCTATCTCCAAGCACCTATTTACAACTTCCGTCTGGCTGTCGGTTTGTGGGTGATATGCCATACTCCTTTCCAATTTAGTACCCTGCATATGGAATAACTTTGTCCAAAATCTGCTCGTGAAGATGCAAGTAGAATTTGTCATAAGCACAATGCATCCTCTATAGTGTAATTCTTTTGAGTCCCAATTGTAATGAGCCACGGAGCTTGATGCTTCCTCCAATTTTTTTATGATCTTGCTGGTCTTCGGATCTTCCTGCCATTCTATCATAATATCCCTCAAGGAAGTCACTGGTCGGAAGTGAAACGACCGAAAATTCAGCTTGCTCAGGTAGCTGCGAAAGCACATCTGCAACAACATTCTCTTTCCCATTTTTATAAGTTATTTCATAATCAAATCCAAGAAGTTTTGTTACCCATTTTTGCTGCTCAAGGGATGATATCTTTTGCTCCAAAAAGTACTTGAGGCTTTTATGGTTGGTTTTAATTTGAAATCGTCGACCGATCAAGTAGGGTCTCCACCTTGTTGCTGCGTGCATAATGGCGAGCATGTCCTTATCACATGTTGACATATTTTGATGGGAGGGAGATAATGCCTTGCCAGTGTATGCGAGTGGTCGACCATCTTGCATGAGAATGACTTCAATTCTAACTCCAGATGCGTCGGCCTCAATAATGAAGGGCCGGTTAAAATCTAGTAGTGCTAGCACCGGCGTCGTCGTCATGGCTACCTTAAGTTTGTCGAAGGCAGCGGAGGCTTTGTCCAACCATTGGAAGACATCTTTTTTCAGTAAGGAAGTAAGTGGTGCACTGATCTTTCCATAGTTTTTCACGAACTTGCAGTAGTAGCCTGTTAAACCCAGAAAGCCATGTAGCAATTTTATGTTCCTCAAGGTCAGCTAGTTCTACACTGCTTCTATTTTGGAGGGGTCCACCATCACACCTTCCTCTAGTATGATATGCCCAAGATATTCCACCTTTTGTTGAAGAAAGCAAAAATTCGTAGTGGTCGTTGTATGTTCGAAAGATGGTTTTCGGTATGTCTTTTTTGCACACTCATATTTGATGATACCCGGATCGAAGGTCCAGCTTTCTGAAGATTTCTGCTCCCTTTCATCTAGCAATTCATCTACTATTGGAATAGGATATTTATCCTTGATGGTTATGCCATTGAGAGCTTGGTAATCAATGCATATTCCCCATGTTCCATCCTTCTTGCGTACAAGTAGCACCGGTGAAGAGTAAAGGTTGCAACTTGGCCGAATAACTCCTGTTTTGAGCATCTCTTTTACAATCCTTTTTATTTCATCCTTCTGGAGATGTAGATATTGATATGGCCGAGTATTTGCTGGAGGTTTGCCTGGAAGAATCGTTATATAATGATCATGCCGACGGGTAAGAGGTAGGTTGTGCGGTTCGTCAAATATATCTGAAAATTCAGCAAGCAAAGGAAGTAGGTTTGGATCTTCAAATTCTATTGGCTCTCCCTTAGTTTGCTGCTTAAGTTGTACCAAAAAGTCGTTGCATGCTTTATGCAAAACCTTCTCCATTTGTTGTGTGCAAATCGTCGTTACGTCGCCCCCACGTTTCCCGTATATAATCACCTGTTTCCCTTTACTGTAAAATCTCAAAATTAGTTTCATAAAATTCCAAGAAACATCACCTAATGTCATCAACCATTCAATTCTGAGCATTGCCTCATAATCATCAAGAGGGAGGAGGAAGAAATATATAATTATCTCTTGTTCATGCAGTAATAGTTTCTCCCACGGGCGCCTACGATCACACTTCAAAATCCGTTCATCGGTGAACTTGACGTTAAACCTACTGTAATACTCGATAGGTAAGGCCATCCGAACAGCAACTTTACTATCTAGGAAGTTATTAGTGTTGCCCGTGTCGATGAGAACAGTGATTGATTGTTGTTTGAGAATGATACCGGAGAGGGTAAAAATGCAGAATGGATTTCGAAAGAAAACCGATAGAACAGTTGTTCAGATCGAAAATGTCACAGGAGACAAGGAATGAATTCTTGATAAAACTTTGATAAAATGAAAAATAGCTCACCACCCAGTTTAAAATCAAAAGGGATACAGAAAGATCACCACCCTAATGACAATAAACAAGGATACAGAACTGAAAGCAAAAGACTCACCACTCAAGGATGCATCCAAGAGATACAGAGTTCAAAAGAGCACTTCAAGAGAGCTTCTCTAATATTCTCAGTTTTCTCCAAACCCTTTCAAAGCTCGAAACATGAAAATAAATACTAGTGCATGAAACAACACTTCATGCATAGGGAATTTCGAAATTAAGTCCTTTACAGCTGCCAACCACCTCCTTTAATCGAAATTAAGTCCTTCACAGCTGCCAACCACCTCCTTTAATGTATTCCTTAGCCATAAAGAAAAGCACTATGAGACAGCTTTATTTTTGTGCAGGGAATATGCTGATGAGCTGTCTTATCTGAGTTGACTGAGTTGAAGATTATGGGGCAATATTGTTGGCTAAAAAAAATCATATTATCAGCATCATCCATATGAACAGATTGTAGCAAATTAGACACCCCCGTGTCAATCTCCCCTGGTTGAAAAAGACTTGTCCTCAAGTCCTTGTTTGTTTCGTCAATAAGATCATGAAAAGGACTTAAATCAGCTACATTAAATGTTGGGGATACTCCGTAATCTTTAGGTAGCTCAATCTCATAAGCATTTTTGCCAATTTTCTTAAGCACCTTGAATGGACCATCAGCCTTTGGTTTCAGTTTTCCAAATTTGCCCGGTGGAAACCTCTCCTTCCTTAGATGAATCCAGACCAAATCACCTACATTAAACTCCACATGTTTTCTGTGTTTGTTGGTAGCTTGCATGTATCTCTCATTTTGCTTCTCAATGGTTGCTTTCACACCCTCATGCAGCTTCTTTATCTGCTTAGCTCTTTCATCAGCATCTCCACTAAATTGCTTTGTTGTAGAATGAGGGATTAAATCCAAAGGACCAGCCGGATTAGCACCATAAACTACCTCAAAAGGACTCTTACCAATACTATGATGCATAGAACAATTATAGGCAAATTCAATTTATGGAAGAATGAGGTCCCATTGCTTAATATTCTTGCCAACATAGCTTCTAAGCAAATTTCCCAAGCTTCTGTTTATTACCTCAGTTTGCCCATCAGTTTGTGGATGATGCGAGCTGCTGAAATTCAAAGAAGTACCCAGCTTCCTCCAAAGAGTTCTCTAAAAATGACTTACAAATTTTGAATCTCGATCAGAAATCATAGTTCTTGGAATACCATGCAATTTAACAATCTCCTTAAAATATAAATCAGCAATATGCGATGCATCATTTGATTTATTGCATGGAACAAAGTGAGACATTTTTGAAAATCTGTCAACAACAACTATGATAGAATCCTTGTTCCTTTGAATTCTTGGCAGTCCCAAAACGAAATCAAGACTCACATCCTCCCATGGAGCATTTGGCACTGGCAATGGAGTGTACAAACCAGAATTTTGACTTCTTGTTTTTGCCAAATGACATAATCGGCATCGCTTCACATGTCTATCCACATCTCTGAACATTTTAGGCCAGTAGAAATTTGATTGAACAAAAGCTAGTCTTGTCCCTACCGAAATGTCCTCCCAAAACACCACCATGAGCTTCAGCTAGAATTACTTGTCTCAAAGAACAAGATGGAACACATAAAGCATTAGCTCGAAAAAGAAAACCATCAAAGATAAAAAATTGTTGAAAGGAACCTGATTTACAATTCTACCATATTGAGCCGAAATCCACATCATTCTCATAGAGATCTTTGAATGTTTCAAATCCAACCACTTTGACTTCCATTGCTGATAATAAAGAATGTTTTCTGCTCAATGCGTCAGCAACTACATTTTGAACACCAGATTTGTGCTTGATTGTAAAGTTGTAAGATTGTAAAAACTCCACCCAAGCTGCATGTCTCTTGTTTAGTTTGTATTGGTGATTAATGAACTTTAATGCCTCATGATCAGAATATAGAACAAATGGCTTGACAAGAAGATATTGACTCCAATGAGACAAAGCTCGATAAATCGCATAAAACTCCTTATCTTAAGTAGAGTATTTCTTTCTTGTATCATTCAGCTTTTCACTAAAAAATGCAATGGGCTTTCCGTCTTGACTCAAAACAGCACCAATTCCCATATTAGATGCATCACATTCAACTTCAAACACATTGTCAAAATTTGGTAGAACTAAGATAGGAGCTTCGGTCACCTTTCTTTTTAAAAGCTCAAAAGCATCATTAGCTTCACTAGTCCATTTGAATTTATCACATTTCAGACATTCGGTGATTGGAGCGACAATAGAGCTGAAACCCTTGATAAATCTTCTATAAAACGAAGTTAAGCCATGGAAACTCCTCACATCATGCAATGAAGCAGGTGTTGGCCAATTGAGAATAGCCTCTACCTTACTTTGATCCATCATGATTCCATCTTTTGAAACAACATACCCCAAAAACACAACACTAGAAGTAAAGAAATCACACTTCTTTAGATTAGCATAAAGCTTTTGCTGCCTCAAAATAAGAAAGATCTCTTTCAGATGATTCATATGCTCCTCTTTGCTCTTGCTGTACACCAATATATCATCAAAATAAATTACAACAAATATTCCAAAGCATGGCTTAAGTATGTGATTCATAAATCTCATGAAGGTGCTCAGAGCATTAGATAGCCCAAATGGCATAACCAACCATTCATATAAGCCTTCTCTAGTTTTAAATGTTGTTTTCCACTCATCTCCGGGCCTCATTCTTATTTGGTGATAGCCACTCCTCAAATCAATTTTAGAGAAAATATAAGCACCACACAATTGATCAAGCAAATCATCTAACCTTGGAATAGGAAAGCGATAGTCCACTGTGATTTTGTTGATGGTGCGACTGTCCACGCACATTCTCCAAGAACCATCCTTCTTAGGCACCAACAAGGCTGGAACCGCACAAGGACTCATGCTCTCCCGAATTAACCCTTTTTTCACCAATTCATCAACTTGCCTTTGAAGTTCTTCATGCTCCTTGGGACTCATTCTATATACTGCCTTATTAGGTAGAACAGCCCCTGGAATGAAATCAATGTGATGTTGGATGTCTCACAAGGGTGGAAGGCCATGTGGAATCTCTTCTGGTATAACATCTTCAAATTCTTCTAGGATTTGTTTCATGATTGCTGGTGTCTCCTTGTGTTGTTCATGTTCCTCTACTACTACTAGAGCCATAATTTGACCACTCTTGTCTAATTCACCTTTGCATTCACCATAGGACATAAAAACACTAACTTTCTTCTTTGGTGCACTGATTTCGGATGGTTGTAATGGAGCTAAGATAATCTTCTTTTCATTCACCTTAAAAGAATAAGTATGTTTGTAGCCGTCATACAACACCCTTCTATCATAATGCCAAGGTCTTCCCAATAGCAAATGACAAGCATCCATAGGAGCAACATCACACCATACTTCATCTTTATAATACTTGCCAATAGAAAATGAAACTAAACATCTTTTAGTTACATTGATGTCATTTCCTTTCTGTAGCCAGCATAACTAGTATGGATGAGGATGAGGGATGGTGTCCAACTTTAGCTTCTGCACCATCTCCAAAGATACTACATTCTCAAAGCTGCCGCTGTCGATGATCACCAAGCACACCTTGCCAAGAGAAGTGCATTTAGTGTGAAACACATTTTTCTCACCCAACTTTCATCGTCAGCCACATAGGACACTTGTAAACTACGTTGCAATACAATAGACAAACCATGATCAGCATAAGTAATCTCTTCCTCATCATCATTGTATTTTGGTTCATCCTCAGCTTCATCATCTCCTCCATCACTATGATCTTCAACCAAAGTTACAATCCTCCTATTTGGATAATCTGAAGCAATATGCCCAAAACTATGACATTTGAAGCATTTTCGGCCACTTGGGGTAGAAGAATTAGGTTTTTTTTGTTGCCAATAGATTCTTCACCCTTTTCTCGTACCTTCATTATCACCTTGTTTTGGACAGTAGGCTTGGAACTTCCTGCTCTTGTATAGCCTTCTTTTGAGCCGTACCGAATACTCTTTTCAAACTTCTGTTGCTTTTCAACTTTTAATGCCAGCTTGCTCACATCATTTAAAGACCAATATGGCTGTAGTTGAACAACTTTAGCAATTTCATAGTTCAGACCTCCTAGGTATCTTGCGATTGTTTGCTCTTCCGGTTCCACAAGCTCTCCTTTCAATATCAAATTATCGAATTCTGCAGTGTACTCCTCCACACTAAGATCTTTTTGCTTGAAATCATGTATTTTGAGAAAGATCTCTTGCCTATAATTATGAGGTAAATATTTTCTCTTCAGCTCCCTTTTCATTTTCTCCCATGTAACGATCTTACTCTTCCCCTCACGTTCTCTTTGTTTCTTCAGATTTTCCCACCAAAAAGATGCATTCCGTCTAAGTTTGAGTGCCACAAGTTTGACCTTCTTTTGTTCTGGTGGTTCATGAAAATCGAAAATTCTTTCTACTGTATTAAGCCAATCGATAAAATCATCAACATTTATTTTACCTTCAAATTCTGGAATATCTAATCTGGGGTTATATTTATTCTGCCACTCGTCTTGGACTTCATTTCTTCTCTGACATCTTCTCGACTCCCTTGGAAGACGAGGTATATCATCATCAGAAGTTAACTCTCGAACGTCATTTTCATGCTGGTTGTGTCTACTTTGAAGTTCGTCGATTATTTCATTTTTTTCTTGTAGACTACGCAGCAATTTTCGTAGCTGCAGTCTCAATGACTCAGCGTCATCTTCATGGTCACTACCTTCACCAACTACATCTTTTCCATTCCGCCTTGCCATGATCTCTAGCCTTTAGCTCTGATACCAAACTGATACCGGGGAGGGTAAAAATACAGAATGGATTTCGAAAGAAAACTGATAGAACAGTTGTTCAGATCGAAAATGTCACAGGAGACAAGGAATGAATTCTTGATAAAACTTTGATAAAATGAAAAATAGCTCACCACCCAGTTTAAAATCAAAAGGGATACAGAAAGATCACCACCCTAATGACAATAAACAAGGATACAGAACTGAAAGCAAAAGATTCACCACTCAAGGATGCATCCAAGAGATACAGAGTTCAAAAGAGCACTTCAAGAGAGCTTCTCCAATATTCTCAGTTTTCTCCAAACCCTTTCAAAGCCCTAAACATGAAAATAAATACTAGTGCATGAAACAACACTTCATGCATAGGGAATTTCGAAATTAAGTCCTTTACAGCTGCCAACCATCTCCTTTAATCGAAATTAAGTCCTTCACAGCTGCCAACCACCTCCTTTAATGTATTCCTTAGCCATGAAGAAAAGCACTATGAGACAGCTTTACTTTTGTGCAGGGAATATGCTGATGAGATGTCTTATCTGAGTTGACTGAGTTGAAGATTATGGGGCAATATTGTTAGCTAAAAAAAATCATATTATCAACATCGTCCATATGAACAGATTGTAGCAAATTAGACACTCCCGTGTCAGAGAAGGCCTTCAACTTTCATCGTTTGCGGGTTTGAGTAGCTGGCTAGTGCATGTACCATAACTTCGGTCGGTTGTGGCTCTTCTTCTACATCTTCTTCTTCATTATCAAGGCTCTCTTCTAGATGTTCAATGACCTCTTCTTCTACTGGTTAGTGCATGTACCATAACTTTCAATGCTCGCGGCTCCACGGTTCGTCGCGGTGCAAACATAACTCCTTTGTAGATCGCTTCCAAAGCTCTTCTCTTGTCATCATTTTTGGTGTCGGTACTCGGTTGATAGTAGAGGGGGCTGAGGGCTTCTGCATTACAGGTCGAAAAGCGATCCTAGTCCTCCAAGCTTCATGGTTCAATCGCTCCTCTTGATGTCGTGCGAAAGAGATGGCTGCCATAAGCGTGTACGATTGTCATGCTTTAACTTCTCCCCGGATCTCCGGCTTCAAGCCCTCAATGAAGGTCCCCAATAGTTGTTTTTGAGACCAATCACAAGTTTGATTAGATAACCTTTCAAACTTGGTTTGGTACTCCTGAACGGGTAGAGGTTTATCGGATCTTTGCTAGTTATTCGTCAATGTTCTCATAATCGATTGGTCCGAAGTGGATCAATAGTCCTTCTTTGAATTATCGCCATGAGAGGACTCCATGAGTATATTTAAACCAGTCAAACCATTGTATGACATCCCCTTCAAGATGTATAGCTGTAATTTCCACCATAGATGCATCCGTAGTTTTGTGGTACCGAAAATATTGCTCCGCGCACGAGATCCAACCAATTGGGTCTCCTTCTTCCCATCTAGGGAAGTCCACCCTCATGCATGGATAGTTAGGATCAATCATAGAGCCTCCCCTCCCTTGGAAGTCATCTTTTCAGGCTCGGTACGATTGGGCAGAGCTCTCTCCTTGATGTGATTTCTTTGGGCTTGGTGGTCTGCCCAATCTGAGTTCGGTAAAGAGTGTCCGAATCTTATCCTCCATTTGCGCCTCGAAGGCTTCGAATTTAGCATTGATTGCTACCTCAGATGCCATAGTACATGCCTCCAAATCTGTGATGTTAAGATCTCTCTTTTGTTGTCGGGTTAAAGACATGTATAGGTTAAGAGAAGTGGTGGTCGAAAGGGTTGGTGGATTGGTGGATGTAGGCTACGGTTTAGGCTTATTTTGTGGCTGTTTTTGGTGTAGTTTGAGGGTATGGTTTGGTGGAGTTTTAGGGCTGTGGATGAAAGTTTTAGATCTGTGGTAGATGGCAACAAAGGTTTGATAGAAATCAGTAGAAGTTTGCTACAGAATTGTGTTGTCTTGTAAGAGTAGAATTGTCGTCGAAGAAACAGCGATTTTTCAACAAAATTTCCACAAAAACCTTGAGAGATTTGAGGAGGGAATTGATAGCAAAATCTTAGTGTATATGACAGTAAGTATGTCCAATTTAATCAAGAAAATTTTGGCAGTATAACAGCAAAGAAATTGGTTCAAGTTGCGATGGCAGAATTCTCGTCGAAAAATTTCAGCGGTTTGCGACGAAAATTTACAGCAACACAAAATCGTTTTTAGAGGTGAATTCCTTAATAGATCAATTTTAGATGGAAGCCAAGATCATCTATGAAATATATAAGAAATTTTGTTTAAAAAGATTGCAAATAGATCGGTTAAGGCAACAATATGCTGCTGAAATTACAGCACAGATTTTCAAGTGTCACAGATTGGACGTAAAATATTAGTAGTTTATATTGAGAATTTTTCGACGAAACCAAAGGGAAATCCACTGTTAGGAAGTGCCAAAGCTATTATAAAAATTTCATAGAGATTTGGACAGAAAAATATAGTAGCAAGATTAAACAATTTGTACTATGCGGCTGGAATTTCACAGTGCAGATTTTCAAGTATAGCAGTTTAGACGTAAAAGATTAATGGTTTATATTAAGAATTTTTTGACAAAACCAAAGGGAAATCTGCTATTAGGATGTGTCAAAGCTGTCATAAAAATTTTGTAGAGATTTGGATAGAAAAAATGCAGTAGCAAGATCAAACAAACTGTGTTGTGCGGCTAAAATTTTACAGTGCAGATTTTCAAGTACAGCAGATTAGATGTAAAAGATCAATAGTTTATATTGAGAATTTTTTGATAAAACCAAAGGGAAATCTGCTGTTAGGAAGTGTCAAATCTGTCATAAAAATTTTGTAGAGATTTGGATAGAAAAAACGCAGTAGCAAGATCAAACAGACTGTGTTATGCGGTTAGAATTCTGCAATGTATCTTTCGTCGTAGAGATGAAAACTTTGCGACCAAAAGTTTATGCAGCAATATAGGAACAAATTTTTTTTGGATTTTTGAATAAGGATAACTAAATTGCAACAGCAGTAAGGTAGGAAACCAGAACCTGTTGCAATTCACGGGGAGATCAAAGAATGATCTGCGGTGGTGGAGATTATGGCGGAATTTAGCGACGATCTTTTTAAGCAATTGTGGGAATTGCTTTGGGCGGCTGTGGAGAGATGATGGATGGCTGTAGAAGGGCAGCGAGATGCCAAGAACGCTGCTCTGATACCAAGTGTTAGAACACTTGTAGATTCTAAGCTTGGGGTTGATCTTTTTAGGGGATCAGCCTCCTGGAACTCTATAGGGGTTCCTTCCTCCAAGTTGCTGCTCAAAGGCTGCAGAAAAGATTCATCTATTGCTTATGAAAAAAGGAGAAATACATGGCTATTTATAGGGCTTCTAAACCTTAACTCCTAATAGGACTCCTACTCAAGACTCCTACTTCTAATTAACTCCTAATAGGACTCCTACTCAAGACTCTTATTCCTTTTCAACTCCTAATTCTTCTCTAAGAAACAACCTCCTAACCCTAGCCGGCCTCTTCACCTTTTTAATAGGGGTCGGCTTAGGTAGGTTTTACATGAATGTCCATCTCAATTAGGACTCTCCTAGCTAGAGTCCTAACACTTCCCTTTTTTACAGCGATGCTCATGGCTCCATGACTCGTCACAATGCCAACATAATACCTTTGCAAATCCCTCTCGAAGCTCTTCTCTTATCAAGCATTACAGTGCAGAGACCCGATTGACGGACAACTAGCAAAGATACGCAAAGATCTTCCTCATGTTAATGGCTCTATTCTAGATATTCAATGACCTCTTCTTCTACTAGTTCAATCATAAGAAGTCTCCCATTACAATAACGATGCTCACGGCTCCACGGCTCGTCGCAGTGTCGACATAATCCTTTCGCAGATGGCTCCCGAAGCTCTTCTCTCGTCAAACATTTTAGTGCATAGACTCGGTTGACAGTAGGGGGTGCTAAGGGCATTAGTATTGCTGGTCCGGGAGCGAGCTTAGTCCTCCAGGCTTCATAGTTCAATTGCTCCTCTTAAAGTTGTGCGAAAGAAATGGCTGCCATAAGCGTGTACGATTGTCGCACTTTAACTTCTCCCTGGATCTCCGGCTTCAAGCCCTCAATAAAGGTCCCCGATAGCTGTTTTTTAGACCAATCACGATTTTGACTCGATAACATTTCAAACCTAGTTTAGTACCCCTGAATGATGGAGATTTGTATGATCATTACTAATTGTCTATCAATGTTCTTGTAATCGGTTGGTCTGAAGTGGGTGAGCAGTCATTTAAATTGTCGCCATAAGAGGACTCCATGAGTGTGTTAAAACCAGTCAAACCACTATATGTCATTCCCTTCAAGATGTATAGCCGTAATTTTCACCATAGATGCATTCGTAGTTTTGTGGTACCGATAAAATCGCTCCGCATATGAGATCCAACAATGCAGGCTCCTTCCCATCTAGGGATGTACACTCTCATGCACGGAAAGTTGGGATCAATCATAGAGCCTCCCCTCTCATGTCATCACTTTCGGATTGGTGAGATTGGAAAGAGCTCTCTCCTTGATGTGATTTCTTCGGGCTTGGTGGTCATCACAAACCGAGTTCGGTAAAGAGAGTACGAATCTTATCCTTCATTCGTCCCTCGAAAGCATCAAATTTATCATTGAATACATCCTCAGATACCATAGAATATGCCTCCAAATCTGTGAAGTTAAGGTATCTTTTTTATTGACGGGTTAAAGGCATGTATAGGTTGAGAGAAGTGATCGTCGAAAGGGTTGTTGGATAGGTGGATGTTATAGGTAACGATTTAGGCTTGTTTTGTGACTGTTTTGGGTGCAGTTTGAGGGCATGGTTTGGTGGTGTTTTAGGGCTTTGAATAAAAGTTTTTGATCAATGGAAGATAGCAGCAAAGGTTTGATAGAAATCAGTGGAATTTACTGCAAGTATTTGTTGTCTTGTAAGAGTAGAATTCTCATCGTAGAAACAGTGGTTTCTCGATAAATTTCTTCCAAAAACCATGGGAGATTTAAGGAAGGAAATGACAGCAAAATCTTAGTTTATATGACATCAAGGATGTCCAATTTAATCAAGGGAATTTTGGATGTACAATAGCAGTAAAATCGGTGCAAGTTGTGACAGCAGAATTCTCGTCGAAAAATTTTCGCGGTTTGTGATGAAAATTTGCCGTAACACAAAATCATTTTTAGAGATGAATTCTTCAATATATCAATCTTAGATTAAAGCCAAGATGATCTATGCATTACTATAGTGGTGATCAGATACCTGTAGCGACGGCTACAAAACGGCTTCCCTTTTCTACAGCAATGCTCACGGCTCCACGACTCGTCGCAATGCCAACATAATACCTTTGCAAATCTCGCCCCACGCTCTTCTCTTATCAACCTTTACGATGCTGGGACTCGATTGACGGACAACTAGTAAAGATACGCAAAGATCTTCTTCGTGTTCATGGCTCTCTTCTGGATGTTCAATGACCTCTTCTTCTACTAGTTCAATTATAAGAAGTCTCCCTTTATAATAACGATGCTCACGGCCCCACGGCTCGTTGCAGTGCCAACATAACCCCTTCGCAGATTGCTCCCAAAGCTCTTCTCTCGTCAAACATTTTAGTGCATGGACTCGGTAGACAGTAGGGTTGTGAGGGCATCGGTATTGCTGGTCGGGGAGCAAGCTTAGTCCTCGACGCTTCATAGTTCAATCGCTGCTATTGAAGTCGTGCGAAAGATATAGCTGTCATAAGCGTGTACGGTTGTCGCGCTTTAACTTCTCCCCGGTTCTCCAACTTCAAGCCCTCAATAAAGATCCCCAATATCTTTTTTTTGGTAAGTAAAAGTAAATTGATTATGTATAAAGTTTCTACAAATAGCTTTGTCTATACAAGTCATAGACAAAGTCAGGTAACTCATTGAATATACATGTGATAGTTATAACTACACATGCTGTAGACTTTAACTCCTAACTGTAGCCAACATGTTAAGATATGCCAAGACTACTAGTGGGTACAGCATTTAACATCATGCTCAAGATCTAATAGCAAAATTGTATTTGACAAAAATATTTTTTTCTTTTCGGGTAAAGTGATCCATTTTGAGATCGTGCTCAATGCATGATCTTGAGTCTCTAATAATCTCTATTAAGAGCTGAGTATTGTTTGTGTATTAACACTCAAAGATTCTTCTACATCTCTCTTTCCATATCCACCAAATAGCACATCTGAAAGTAACCTTTGCTAGTTGTGTAAGAGACCCTTTTCTTGAGAAACATTGCATGAGGTCGTCTAATTCTTGATGCAAGTTTGGTTGCGGCAGCCTATTAAGTTCAAATCGCTGGAGAATCTCCTTCCATATCTATTTGGTATAGTCACAAGTAAAATAGAGGTGGTCAACAGTTTCTTCTTGTTGCATGCAAAGGGAGCATCGGTTAACATGATAGATACCTCTTTTCTTCTTGTTGCATGCAAAGGGCCCGCCATGTACATAGGGAATGTCTCTATGATCCCGGTCGATCCCATGTCCAACTGCTTTGGATCCACTTGTTATTTTTTTTTCTAATTTGATTCCATGCGGATGTAGCACTAAATTTGCCATTGTCATGAGGCCAAATAAGTATATCTAAAAGGTTATTCCTGATTGGAATAGCTTTGATAATCGGCCAAAGTGATAACATTTCAGGGGAAATAGGATTAGGGAGACACTAGGTGCCATTAGCAGTGAACTCGGAAACCTTCCAATCTTTGAGAGCCCCAAGGTCTTTTCGTATTCTGTCACCATATAATTGAAATATACTCTTCCCATTTATCCAAGGATCGTACCACATATTAGTACTAGTTCCAGAAGAAATTGCATAAGAAATGTGTTTGATTAGGTAATTCCTTGCCTTTAAAATTCCTTTCGAAGTTGTAGAGTGATATGTTCTTGTTGAAATTTTCCAAATTGATTCCTTTGAAAGGTACCTAGCAGAAACCCAATGTGACTATAAGGAACATTTATTTTGCAAAAGATCCCACAATTATTGTACCAAACATGCTTTATTCCAATCTCTAATATTTCTCAAGTTCAGCCCCCCTTCATCTTTCGGTTTACATATGTTGTCCCAATTTTACCATATGCATTGCCTTATCATTGGCCATTCCAGAAGTTCTTTAATATCTGTTCAATATCTTGGATAAGTCCAACAGATAGAAGAAAAACATTAGACCAATATATAGAGTAAGAGTACAACACCGAACGGATGAGTTCAAGTCTGATAGAACCCTTGCAGATTCTAAGCTTGGGGTTGATCTCTTTAGGGGATCGGCCTCCTGGAACTCTATAGGGGTTCCTTCCTCCAAGTTGCTGCTCAAAGGCTGCAGAAAATATTCATCTATTGCTTATCAAAAGAGGATGAATACATGACTATTTATAGAGTTTCTAAACCCTAACTCCTAATAGGACTCATACTCAAGACTCTTACTCAATTAAGACTTCTACTCAAGACTCCTAATAGGACTCCTACTAAAGACTCATATTCCTTTACAACTCCTAATTCTTCTTTAAGAAATAACCTCCAAACCCTAGCCGGCCTCTTCACCTCTTTAATAAGGGTCGGCTTAGGTAGGTTTTACATGAATGCCCCAATCAATTAGGACTCTCCTAGCTAGAGTCCTAACAGACCCGCCCTCTTCAAATCAGCCTTGTCCTCAAGGCTAACAATCCATGAATTCTGTGAATTTGATCTTCAAGTCATCATAGTTCTCCCAAGTGACACCTTCTATTGGTAAGTTCACCCATTGTATTAGCACTTCAGTAATGGGTCGTCATCGTCGAGTCACGATTCGTCGATTAATAATGGTACTCAACTAGGTCTGGAGTTCTCTTTGAGTAGTCATATTTGGTGGGTGGCTTTGGGCTGTCTCCAAGCACCTGTTTATCACTTCCGTCTGGCCATCGGTTTATGGGTGATACGTTGTACTCCTTTTCAATTTAGCCCCCTGCATATGGAATAACTCTGTCCAAAATCTGCTCGTGAAGATGCAAGTAGAATTTGGCACAAGTACAATGCGTCCCTTATAGCATAATTCTTTTGAGTCCCAATTGTAATAAGCCACGGAGTTTAGTGCTTCCTCCAATTTTTTTATAATCTTACTAGTCTCTGGATCTTCTTGCCATTCCATCTTAATATCCTCAAGGAAGTTGCTAGTCGAAAGTGAAACGACCGAAAATTCAGCTTGCTCAGGTAGTTGTGAAAGCGCATCTGCAACAACATTGCTGCTCAGGGGATGATATCTTTTGCTCCAAAAAGTACTTGAGGATTTTATGGTTAGTTTTAATTTGAAATCGTCGACCGATCAATTAGGGTCTCCACCTCGTTGCTGCGCGCACAATGGCAAGCATCTCCTTGTCATATGTTGATATATTTTGATGGAAGGGAGATAATGCCTTGCTAGTGTATGTGAGTAGTCGACAATCTTGCATGAGAATGGCTCCAATTCCGATTCCAGATGCATCGACCTCAATAATGAAGGGTCGATTGAAATTTGGTAGTGCTAGCACCGGCGTCGTCATCATGGCTGCCATAAGTTTGTCGAAGGCAGCGGAGGCTTTGTCCATACATTGGAAGATATCTTTTTTCTGTAAGGGAATAAGTGGTGCACTGATCTTTCCATAGTTTTTCATGAACTTACGATTGTAGTCTATTAAACTGAGAAAGCCACGTAGCAATTTTATGTTCCTCGAGGTCAGCCAGTTTTGCATTGCTCCAATTTTAGAGGGGTCCACTATCACATGTTCCTCTGATATGATATTCCCAAGATATTCCACCTTCTGGTGAAGAAAACAAAAATTTGTAGTGGCCGTTGTATGTTCAAAAGGCGGTTTTCGGTATGTCTTCTTTGCACACTCATATTTGATGATACCCGGATCGAAGGTCCAGCTTTGTGAAGACTTGTGCTCTCTTTCATCTAGCAATTCATCTGCTATTAGAATAAGGTATTTGTCCTTGATGGTTATGCCATTGAGGGCTCGGTAATCAATACACATTCGCCATGTTTCATCCTTCTTTCGTATAAAGAGCACCAGTGAAAAGTAGGGGCTGCAACTTGGCCGAATAACTCCTGTTTCGGGTATCTCTTTTATAATCCTTTCTATTTCATCCTTCTGCAGATATGAATATTGATATAGCCAAGTATTTGCAGGAGGTTTGCCTAGAAGAATTGGTATACAATAATCATGCCGATGGGCAAGAGGTAGGTTGCGCGATTCGTCAAATATATCTGAAAATTCAGCAAACAAAGGAAGTAGGTTTGGATCTTCATATTCTATTGGCTCTCCCTTAGTTTGCTGCTCAAGTTGTACCAAAAAGCCGCTGCATGCTTTATGCAAAACCTTCTCCATTTGTTGTGTGCAAATCGTTATTACGTCGCCCCCACGTTTCCCGTGTAGAATCACCTGTTTCTCTTTACTGTAAAATCTCAAAATTAATTTGGAAAAGTTCCAAGAGACATCACCTAGTGTAGTCAGCCATTCTATGCCAAGCACGGCCTCATAGTCATCAATTGGTAGGAGGAAGAAGTCGGTCATAATTTCCTGGTCTTGCAGCAATAGTTTCACCTGCGGGCATCTTTGGTCGCACTTTAGGATTCTGCCGTCAGCAACCTTTACATCGAACTTGCTGCAACCTTCTATATGTAGTGCCATCCGAGCAGCAACCTTACTGTTTAGGAAGTTATTAGTGCTGCTCGTGTCGATGAGAACAGTGATCGGTTGTTGTTTGAGAAGGTCTCCAACTTTCATCGTTTGCGGGTTGGAGTAGCCAGCTAATGCGTGTACCGTAACGTCGGTTGATTGTGGCTCTTCTTCCACATCTTCTTCATTATGTTCAAAGCTCTCTTTTGGATGTTCAATGACCTCTTCTTCTACTGGTTCAATCATAAGAAGCCTTCCGTTTCTATAGCGATGCTCGCGGCTCCACGGCTCGTCGCAATGCCAACATAACTCCTTTGTAGATCGCTCCCGAAGCTCTTCTCTTGTCATCATTTTTGGTGCAAGAACTTGATTGATAGTAGGGGGGGGTGAGGGCTTCTGCATTGTAGGTTGAGAAGTGATCCTAGTCCTTCGGGCTTCATGGTTCAATCGCTCCTCTTGATGTCGTGCGAAAGAGATGGCTGCCATAAGTGTGTACGGTTGTCGTGCTTTAACTTCTCCCCGGATCTCCAGCTTCAAGCCCTCAATGAAGGTCCCCAATAGCTGTTTTTGAGACCAATCACGAGTTTGATTAGATAACATTTCAAACCTGGTTTGGTACTCCTGAACGGTAGAGGTTTGTCGGATCTTTGCTAGAACGTCAATGTTCTCGTAATCGATTCGTCCGAAGCGGATCAATAGTCCTTCTTTGAATTGTCGCCATGAGAGAACTCCATGAGTATATTTAAACCAGTGAAACCATTGTATGGCATCCCCTTCAAGATATATAGCTGCAATTTCTACCATAGATGCATCCGTAATTTTATGATACCGAAAATATCGCTCTGCGCACGAGATCCAACCAATCGGGTCTCCTTCTTCCCATCTAGGGAAGTCCACCCTCATGCGTGGATAGTTTGGATCAATCATAGAACCTCCCCTCTCTTGGAAGTCACCTCTTTGGGCTTGGTGTGATTGGTTAGAATTCTCTCCTTGATATGATTTCTTCGGGCTTAGTTGTCGGCCCAAACTGAGTTCGGTAAAGAGAGTCCGAATCTTATCCTCCATTCGTGCCTCCAAGGCTTCGAATTTAGCATTGATTGCCTCCTTAGATGCCATAGAATATGCTTCCAAATCTGTGATGTTAAGATCTCTCTTTTGTTGTCGAGTTAAAGGCAAGTATAGGTTGAGAGAAGTGATGGTCGAAAGGGTTGGTGGATTGGTGGATGTAGGCTGCGGTTTAGGCTTATTTTATGGCAGTTTTGGGTGCAGTTTGAGGGTGTGGTTTGGTGGAGTTTTAGGGCTATGGATGAAGGTTTTAGATCTATGGTAGATGGCAGCAAAGGTTCGATAGAAATCAGTGGAAGTTTGCTGCAGAATTGTGTTATCTTGTAAGAGCAGAATTGTCGTCGAAGAAACAGCGGATTCTCGATGAAATTTCCATCAAAAACTTGAGAGATTTGAGGATGGAATTGGCAGCAAAATCTCAGTTTATATGGCAGCAAGGATGTCCAATTTAATCAAGAAAATTTCAGCAGTATAACAGTAAGGAAATTGGTGTAAGTTGCGATAGCAGAATTCTCGTCGAAAAATTTCAGCGGTTTGTGATGAAAATTTGCAGCAACACAAAATTATTTTTAGAGATGAATTCCTCAATAGATCAATCTTAGATGGAAGCCAAGATGATCTATAAAGTGTAGAAGAAATTTCGTTCAAAAAAGATTACAAATAGATCGGTTAAGGCAACAATATGTGACTGAAATTTTCTGCAGCACAGATTTTCAAGTATAGCAGATTGGACGTAAAAGACCAGTGGTTTATATTGAGAATTTTTTGATAAAACCAAAAGAAAATCCTCTATTAGGAAGTATCAAATCTATCATAAAAATTTCATAGACATTTGGATAGAAAAAATGCAGTAGCAAGATCAAACAAACTATGCTATGCGGCTGAAATTTTATAGTGCAGATTTTTAAGTATAGCAGATTAGACGTAAAAGATCAATGGTTTATATTAGGAATTTTTTGACAAAACCAAAGAGAAATCTGCCTTTAGGAAGTGTCAAATATGTCATAAAAATTTTGTAGAGATTCGGATAGAAAAAATGAAGTAGCAAGATCAAACAGACTGTGCTATGCGGCTGAAATTCTGCAATGTATCTTTCGTCGTAGAGACGAAAACTTTACGACGAAAAGTTTATGTAGCAATATAGGAACAATTTTTTTTTTTGGATTTTCGAATAAGGATAACTAAATTGCAGCAGCAGTAAGGTAGGAAACCAGAACCTGTTGCAATTCACGGGGAGATCAAAAGATGTGGTGGAGATGATGGCGGGATTTGATTACGATCTTCTAAGCAATTGTGGGAATTGCTTTGGGCGGCTGTGGAGGGAAGATGGATGGCTGTGGAAGGGCAGCAAGATGCCAAGAACGCTGCACTGATACCAAGTGTTAGAACCCTTGCAGATTCTAAGCTTGGGGTTGATCTCTTTAGGGGATCGGCCTCCTGGAACTCTATAGGGGTTCCTTCCTCCAAGTTGCTGCTCAAAGGCTGCAGAAAATATTTATCTATTGCTTATCAAAAGAGGATGAATACATGACTATTTATAGAGTTTCTAAACCCTAACTCCTAATAGGACTCATACTCAAGACTCTTACTCAATTAAGACTTCTACTCAAGACTCCTAATAGGACTCCTACTAAAGACTCATATTCCTTTACAACTCATAATTCTTCTTTAAGAAATAACCTCCAAACCCTAGCCGGCCTCTTCACCTCTTTAATAAGGGTCGGCTTAGGTAGGTTTTACATGAATGCCCCAATCAATTAGGACTCTCCTAGCTAGAGTCCTAACAAAGTCGTCCTACATTTGATAGAAGCCTATTTTTCCTGGAAGAAATTCTATTCTTTATTTTTTGCAGGATAGGTTGATAGTGGGTTTTATGAATACTAGTGGATATGAGTAGGAGACCCAGATAAGGAACTGGAAGACTTCCCTCACTAACCCCTAGAGTGTGTATAATAAAGTCCTTGTCCTCAATGCAAGGGCCCATATATACTTTACTTTTCGCATGATTTAACTGAAGGCCAGAAACCATACCAAAGTTGTTCAGAATAGTAGCTAGGTTCCTCACTGAAGTTGGATCATTCTGGAGAAATATAAGTAAATCATCTGCAAAAGTTATGTGTGATATGTGAATAGAACCAGCATTTGGTATCTTAATGCTACCATTCGAGACTGCCTGTTCCAACATACAGCTAAGTCCTTCCATTGCAATAGTAAAAAGATATGGAGAGAGTGGATCACCTTGTTGGATGCCATTCGTGCTCCCAAAAAAGCCAATAGGTGAGCCATTAAAGAGTATCGAAAACTTTGGAGTTTCCAAGCAACTTTGAATCCAATTAACCCATTTATGTGGGAAATTCATATCAATTAGCATCTTATAGATGAATTTCCTATTGACTGAATCGAAGGCTTTCCATAAATCAGCTTTAAAACATATTTTCATCTCTTTTGTATTTGAGTGCAGATTCTTGACCAAGTCATTAGCAAAGCAGAATATTTTGATGTATACTTCTCCTTTTAATAAAAGCTGCCTGATTAGGACTAATGATCTTGTGTATTACCTTTAGTATATGCCTCCAAATATGTGAAGTTAAGGTCTTTTTTTATTAACGGGTTAAAGGCATATATAGGTTGAGAGAAGTGATCGTTGAAAGGGTTGTTGAATAGGTGGATGTTGTATGTAGCGGTTAAGGCTTGTTTTGTGACTGTTTCGGGTGCAGTTTGAGACCGTCGTTTGGTGGTATTTTAGGGCTTTGAATAAAAGTTTTTGATAAATGGAAGATGGCAGCAAAGGTTTGATAGAAATCAGTGGAAGATACTGCAAGTATTTGTTGTCTTGTAAGAGTAGAATCCTCGTCGAAGAAACAATGGTTTCTCGACGAAATTTCCTCCAAAAACCATGAGATATTTGAGGAAGGAAATGACAGCAAAATCTCAGTTTATTTGACTGCAAGGATGTCCAATTTAATTAAGAGAATTTTGGCTGTACAATAGCAATGAAATCGGTGCAAGTTGTGATAGCAGAATTCTCATCGAAAAATTTTAGATTAAAGCCATGAAAATTTGCCGTAAAACAACATCATTTTTAGAGATGAATTCTTCAATATATCAATCTTAGATTAAAGCCAAGATGATCTATGAATTACTGTAGTAGCAATCCAACACCTGTAGCGACGGCTACAAAATGGCTTCCCATTTCTACAGCGATGCTCATGGCTCCACGACTCGTCGCAATACCAACATAATACCTTCGCAAATCCCTCCTGAGGCTCTTCTCTTATCAAGCTTTATGGTGCTGGGACTTGATTGACGGACAACTAGCAATGACTCGGTTGACATTTTAGTGCATGGACTCGGTTGACAGTAGCGGGTGCTAAGGGCATCAGTATTGCTGGTCCGGGAGCGAGCTTAGTCCTCCAAGCTTCATAGTTCAATCACTCCTCTTAAAGTCGTGCGAAAGATATGGCTGCCATAAGAGTGTACAGTTGTCGCGCTTTAACTTCTCCTCGGATCTCTGGCTTCAAGCCCTCAATAAAGGTCCCTAATAGCTATTATTAGACCAATCATGATTTTGATTCGATAACATTTCAAACCTAGTTTGGTACCCCTAAATGGAGGAGGTTTGTTCGATCATTACTAATTGTTCAATCATAAGAAGTCTCCCATTACAATAACGATGCTCACGGCTCCACGGCTCATCACAATGCCGACATAATCCTTTCGTAGATTGCTCCCGAAGCTCTTCTCTCATCAAACATTTTAGTGCATGGACTCGGTTGACAGTAGGGGGTGCTAAGGGCTGATGTATTGCTAGTCCAGGAGCGAGCTTAGTCCTCCTAGCTTCATAGTTCAATCGCTCCTCTTAAAATCGTGCGAAAGATATGGCTGCCATAAGCGTGTACGGTTGTCGCGCTTTAACTTCACCCCGGATCTCTGGCTTCAAGCCCTCAATAAAGGTCCCCGATAGCTAATTTTAGACCAATCACAATTTTGACTCGATAACATTTCAAACCTAGTTTGGTACGCCTGAATGGTGGAGGTTTGTTCGATCATTATTAATTATCCGTCAATGTTCTTGTAATCGGTTGGTCCGAAGTGGGTGAGCAGTCATTTAATCGCTGCTATTGAAGTCGTGCGGGCATCAGTATTGCTGGTCGGGGAGCGAGCATAGTCCTCCACGCTTCATAGTTCAATCGCTACTATTGAAGTCGTGCGAAAGATACGGCTGTCATAAGCGTGTACGGTTGTCGCACTTTAACTTCTCCCCGGTTCTCCAGCTTCAAGCTCTCAATAAATATCCCCAATATCTGTTTTAGACCAATCATGATTTTGACTCGATAACATTTCAAACCTAGTTTGGTACCACTGAACGATGGAGTTTTGTTGGATCTTTGCTAGTTGTCCGTCAATGTTCTTGTAATCGGTTGGTCCGATGTGGATGAGCAGTCCTTCTTTGAATTTTCACTACGAGAGGACTCCATGAGTGTGTTTAAACTAGTCAAACCACTATATCTCATCCCCTTCAAGATGTATAGCCATAATTTCCACCATAGATGTGTTTGTAGATTTGTGGTGCTGATAAAATTGCTCCAAGCACGATATCCAACCAAGCGGGTCTCCATCTTCGCATCTAGGGTAGTCCACACTCATGCACGGAATGTTGGGATCGATAATAGAGCCTCCTCTCTCATGGAAGTCATCTCTTCAGGATTGGTGAGATTGGATAGAGCTCTCTCCTTGATGTGATTTCTTAGGTCTTGGAGGTCGACCCAAACCGAGTTCGGTAAAGAGAGTCCGAATCTTATCCTTCATTCGTGTCTCAAAAGCGTCAAATTTAGCGTTGAATGCATCCTCAGATGCCATAGTATCCAAATCTGTAAAGTTACGGTCTCTTTTTTATTGTCGGGTTAAAGGCATTTATAGGTTGAGAGAAATGATCATCGAAAGGGTTGTTGGATAGGTTGATGTTGCAGGTTGTGGTTTAAGCTTGTTTTGTGACTGTTTTGGGTGCAGTTTGAGAGCGTGGTTCGGGGGTGTTTTTCGATTATGAATGAATGTTTTTGATCTATGGAAGATGGCAGCAAATAGAAATCAGTGGAAGTTATTGCAAGTATTTGTTGTCTTGTAAGAGTAGAATCGTCGTCGAAGAAACAGTTGTTTCATGATGAAATTTTCAACAAAAGACATGAGAGATTTGAGGAGGGAATTGATAGCAAAATCTCAGTTTATATGACAGCAAGGATGTCCAGTTTAATCAAGTGAATTTTTGCAGTACAATAGCAATGAAATCGGTGCAAATTGTGATAGCAGAATTCACGTCGAAAATTTCGACGGTTTGTGATGAAAATTTCCGTAACACAAAATCACTTTTAGAGATAAATTCTTTGATATATTTATCTTAGATGGAAGACAAGATGATCTATGAATTATTGTAGCCGGAAGATGAAATGGCTTCCCTTTTCTACAGCGATGCTCATGGCTCCACAAATCATCGAAATGCTAACATAATCCCATCACAAATCACTCACGAAGCTCTTTTCCTATCAACCTCTATGGTGCAGGGACTCGATTGATGGACAACTTGCCTCTTCATGTTCAAGGCTCTCTTCTGAATATTCAATGACCTGTTCTTCTATTGCTTCAATCATAAGAAGTCTCCCATTACAATAACGATGCTCACGGCTCCACGGCTCATCGAAGTGCCAACATAATCCCGTCGCAAATCGCTCCCGAAGCTCTTCTCTCGTCAAACATTTTAGTGCATGGACTCAGTTGACAGTAGGAGGAGCTGAGGGCATCGGTATTGTAGGTCCGGGAGCGAGCTTAGTCCTCCGAGCTTCATAGTTCAATCGCTCCTCTTAAAGTCGTGCAAAAAATATAGCTGCCATAAGCGTGTACAATTGTCGCGCTTTAACTTCTCCCTGGATCTCTGACTTCAAGCCCTCAATAAAGGTCCCCGATAGCTATTTTTAGACCAATCACGATTTTGACTCGATAATATTTCCAACCTAGTTTGGTACCCCTGAATGGTGGAGGTTTGTTCGATCATTACTAATTGTCCGTCAATGTTCTTGTAATCGGTTGGTTCGAAGTGGGTGAGCAGTCCATTAAATTGTCCGTCAATGGATCTTCGGCTTCAAGCCCCCAATAAAGGTCCCCGATAGCTGTTTTTTAGACCAATCACGATTTTGACCCGATAACATTTTAAACCTAGTTTGGTACCCCTGAATGGTGGAGGTTTGTTCGATCATTACTAGTTGTCCGTTAATGTTCTTGTAATCGGTTGGTCCGAAGTGGGTGAGCAGTCCATTAAATTGTCGCCATGAGAGGACTCCATGAGTGTGTTGAAACCAGTCAAACCACTTTATGTCATCCCCTTCAAGATGTATAGCCGTAATTTCCACAATAGATGCATTCATAGTTTTGTGGTACCGATAAAATCGCTTCGTGCAAGAGATCCAACCATTAGGGTCTCCGTCTTCCCATCTAGGGAAGTACACCCTCACGTGCGGAAAGTTGGGATCAATCATAGAGCCTCCCCTCTCATGGAATTCATCTCTTTGGGATTGGTGAGATTGGAAAGAGCTCTCTCATTGATATGATTTCTTCGGGCTTAGTGGTCGTCGCAAACCGAGTCCGGTAAAGAGAGTATGAATCTTATCCTTCATTTGTACATCGAAAGAATCGAATTTAGTATTGAATACATCCTCAGATGCCTTAGTATATGCCTTCAAATATGTGAAGTTAAGGTGTCTTTTTTATTAACAGGTTAAAGGCATGTATAGGTTGAGAGAAGTGATCGATGAAAGAGTTGTTGAATAGGTGGATATTGTATGTTGGTTTAGGCTTGTTTTGTGACTGTTTCGGGTGCAGTTTGAGAGCGTCGTTTGGTGGTATTTTAGGGCTTTGAATAAAAGTTTTTGATCAATGGAAGATGGCAGCAAATGTTTGATAGAAATCAGTGGAAGATACTGCAAGTATTTGTTGTCTTATAAGAGTAGAATCCTCGTCGAAGAAACAGTGGTTTCTCGACGAAATTTCCTCGAAAAACCATGAGATATTTGAGGAAGGAAATGACAGCAAAATCTCAGTTTATTTGACTGCAAGTATGTCCAATTTAATGAAGAGAATTTTGGCTGTACAATAGCAATGAAATCGGTGCAAGTTGTGATAGCAGAATTCTCGTCGAAAAATTTTCGCGGTTTGTGATGAAAATTTGCTGTAACACAACATCATTTTTAGAGATGAATTCTTCAATATATCAATCATAGATTAAAGCCAAGATGATCTATGAATTACAGTAGCAGCAATACGACACCTGTAGCGACGGCTACAAAATGGCTTCCCTTTTCTACAGCGACGCTCATGGCTCCACGACTCGTTGCAATGCCAACATAACACCTTCGCAAATCCCTCCCGATGCTCTTCTCTTATCAAGCTTTATGGTGCAGGGACTCGATTGACGAACAACTAGGAAAGATACGCAAAGATCTTCTTCATGTTCATTGCTCTCTTCTAGAAGTTCAATGACCTCTTCTTCTACTAGTTCAATAATAAGAAGTCTCTCATTAAAATAACGATGCTCACGGCTCCACGGCTCGTCGCAGTGCCGACATAATCCTTTCGTAGATCGCTCCCGAAGCTCTTCTCTCATCAAACATTTTGTGCATGGACTCGGTTGACAGTAGGGGGTGCTAAGAGCATCAGTATTGCTGGTCCAGGAGCGAGCTTAGTCCTCCGAGCTTCATAGTTCAATCGCTCCTTTTAAAGTCATGCGAAAGATATGGCAGCGATAAGCGTGTACGGTTGTCGCGCTGTAACTTCTCCCCGGATCTCTGGCTTCAAGCCCTCAATCTTGTCTCCGATAGCTATTTTTAGACCAATCACGATTTTGACTCGATAACATTTCAAACCAAGTTTGGTACCCCTGAATGGTGCAGGTTTGTTCGATCATTACTAATTGTTCAATCATTAGAAGTCTCCCATTACAATAACGATGCCCACGGCTGCCCACGGCTCCACGGCTCGTCACAGTGCCGACATATCCTTTGTAGATCGCTTCCGAAGCTCTTCTCTCGTCAAACATTTTAGTGCATGGACTCGGTTGACAATCGGGGGTGCTAAGGGTTGATGTATTGCTGGTCCAGGAGCGAGCTTAGTCCTCCGAGCTTCATAGTTCAATCGCTCCTCTTAAAGTCGTGCAAAAAATATAGCTGCCATAAGCGTGTACAATTGTCGCGCTTTAACTTCTCCCTGGATCTCTGACTTCAAGCCCTCAATAAAGGTCCCCGATAGCTATTTTTAGACCAATCACGATTTTGACTCGATAATATTTCCAACCTAGTTTGGTACCCCTGAATGGTGGAGGTTTGTTCGATCATTACTAATTGTCCGTCAATGTTCTTGTAATCGGTTGGTCCGAAGTGGGTGAGCTGTCATTTAATCGCTGCTATTGAAGTCGTGCAGACATCAGTATTCCTGGTCGGGGAGCGAGCATAGTCATCCACGCTTCATAGTTCAATCGCTGCTATTGAAGTCGTGCGAAAGATACGGTTGTCATAAGCGTGTATGGTTGTCGTACTTTAACTTCTTCCCGGTTCTCTAGCTTCAAGCTCTCAATAAAGGTCCCCAATATCTGTTTTAGACCAATCACAATTTTGACTCGATAACATTTCAAACCTAGTTTGGTATCACTGAACGATGGAGGTTTGCTAGATCATTGCTAGTTGTCCGTCAATGTTCTTGTAATCGGTTGGTCCGATGTGGATGAGCTGTCCGTCTTTGAATTGTCACCATGAGAGGACTCCATGAGTATCTTCAAACTAGTCAAACCACTATATCTCATCCCCTTCAAGATGTATAGCCACAATTTCTACCATAGATGCGTTTGTAGATTTGTGGTACTGAAAAAAATCGCTCCACGCACGATATCCAACCAAGCGGGTCTCCATCTTCGCATCTAGGGTAGTCCACACTCATGCGCAGAAAGTTGGGATCGATAATAGAGCCTCCCCTCTCATGGAAGTCATCTCTTGGGGTTTGGTGAGATTGGATAGAGCTCTCTCCTTGATGTGATTTCTTAGGGCTTCGAGATCGCCCCAAACTGAGTTCAGTAAAGAGAGTCTGAATCTTATCCTTCATTCATGAATCGAAAGCTTCGAATTTAGTATTGAATGCATCCTCAATGCCATAGTATATGCCTCCAAATCTGTGAAGTTAAGGTCTCTTTTTATTATCGGGTTAAAGGCATTTATAGGTTGAGAGAAGTGATCATCGAAAGGGTTGTTGGATACGGTGATGGTTGCAGGTTGTGGTTTAAGCTTTTTTGTGACTGTTTTGGGTGCAGTTTGAGAGCGTGGTTCGGGGGTGTTTTGGGTTATGAATGAATGTTTTGATCTATGGAAGATGGCAGCAAATAGAAATCAGTAGAAGTTTTTGCAAGTATTTGTTGTCTTGTAAGAGTAGATCGTCGTCGAAGAAACAGTTGTTTCACATGAAATTTTCAAACAAAAAACATGAGAGATTGAGGAGGGGAATTGATAGCAAAATCTCAGTTTAATGACAGCAAGGATGTCCAGTTAATCAAATGAATTTTGGCAGTACAATAGCAATGAAATCGGTGCAAGTTTGATAGCAGAATTCACGTCGAAAATTTCGACGTTTTGTGATGAAAATTTCCCGTAACACAAAATCATTTTAGAGATAATTTTTGATATATTTATCTTAGATGGAAGACAAGATGATCTATGAATTACTGTAGCGGGAAGATGAAATGGCTTCCCTTTTCTACTGCGATGCTCACGGCTCCACGAGTCATCGAAATGCTAACATTATCCCTTCATAAATCTCTCACGAAGCTCTTCTCTCGTCAAACATTTTAGTGCATGGACTCGGTTGACAGTAGGGGGTGCTAAGAGCATCAGTATTGCTGGTCCAGGAGCGAGCTTAGTCCTCCGAGCTTCATAGTTCAATCGCTCCTCTTAAAGTCGTGCAAAAAATATAGCTGCCATAAGCGTGTACGGTTGTCGCGCTGTAACTTCTCCCCGGATCTCTGGCTTCAAGCCCTCAATAAAGGTCCCCGATAGCTATTTTTAGACCAATCACGATTTTGACTCGATAACATTTCAAACCTAGTTTGGTACCCCTGAATGGTGGAGGTTTGTTCGATCATTACTAATTGTCCGTCAATGTTCTTGTAATCGGTTGGTCCGAAGTGGGTGAGCTGTCATTTAATCGCTGCTATTGAAGTCGTGCAGACATCAGTATTCCTGGTCGGGGAGCGAGCATAGTCATCCACGCTTCATAGTTCAATCGCTCCTCTTAAAGTCGTGCAAAAAATATAGCTGCCATAAGCGTGTACGGTTGTCGCGCTGTAACTTCTCCCCGGATCTCTGGCTTCAAGCCCTCAATAAAGGTCCCCGATAGCTATTTTTAGACCAATCACGATTTTGACTCGATAACATTTCAAACCTAGTTTGGTACCCCTGAATGGTGGAGGTTTGTTCGATCATTACTAATTGTCCGTCAATGTTCTTGTAATCGGTTGGTCCGAAGTGGGTGAGCTGTCATTTAATCGCTGCTATTGAAGTCGTGCAGACATCAGTATTCCTGGTCGGGGAGCGAGCATAGTCATCCACGCTTCATAGTTCAATCGCTCCTCTTAAAGTCGTGCAAAAAATATAGCTGCCATAAGCGTGTACGGTTGTCGCGCTGTAACTTCTTCCCGGTTCTCTAGCTTCAAGCTCTCAATAAAGGTCCCCAATATCTGTTTTAGACCAATCACAATTTTGACTCGATAACATTTCAAACCTAGTTTGGTATCACTGAACGATGGAGGTTTGCTAGATCATGCTAGTTGTCCGTCAATGTTCTTGTAATCGGTTGGTCCGATGTGGATGAGCTGTCCGTCTTGAATTGTCACCATGAGAGGACTCCATGAGTATCTTCAAACTAGTCAAACCACTATATCTCATCCCCTTCAAGATGTATAGCCACAATTTCTACCATAGATGCGTTTGTAGATTTGTGGTACTGAAAAAATCGCTCCACGCACGATATCCAACCAAGCGGGTCTCCATCTTCGCATCTAGGGTAGTCCACACTCATGCGCAGAAAGTTGGGATCGATAATAGAGCCTCCCCTCTCATGGAAGTCATCTCTTGGGGTTTGGTGAGATTGGATAGAGCTCTCTCCTTGATGTGATTTCTTAGGGCTTCGAGATCGCCCCAAACTGAGTTCAGTAAAGAGAGTCTGAATCTTATCCTTCATAAATCTCTCACGAAGCTCTTTTCTTATCAACCTTGACGGTGCAGGGACTCGATTGACGGACAACTTGCCTCTTCATGTTCAAGGCTCTCTTCTGAATATTCAAAGACCTGTTCTTCTACTGCTTTAATCATAAAAAGTCTCCCATTACAATAACGATGCTCACGGCTCCACGAGTCATCGAAATGCTAACATTATCCCTTCATAAATCTCTCACGAAGCTCTTTTCTTATCAACCTTGACGGTGCAGGGACTCGATTGACGGACAACTTGCCTCTTCATGTTCAAGGCTCTCTTCTGAATATTCAAAGACCTGTTCTTCTACTGCTTTAATCATAAAAAGTCTCCCATTACAATAACGATGCTCACGGCTCCACGAGTCATCGAAATGCTAACATTATCCCTTCATAAATCTCTCACGAAGCTCTTTTCTTATCAACCTTGACGGTGCAGGGACTCGATTGACGGACAACTTGCCTCTTCATGTTCAAGGCTCTCTTCTGAATATTCAAAGACCTGTTCTTCTACTGCTTTAATCATAAAAAGTCTCCCATTACAATAACGATGCTCACGGCTCCACGAGTCATCGAAATGCTAACATTATCCCTTCATAAATCTCTCACGAAGCTCTTTTCTTATCAACCTTGACGGTGCAGGGACTCGATTGACGGACAACTTGCCTCTTCATGTTCAAGGCTCTCTTCTGAATATTCAAAGACCTGTTCTTCTACTGCTTTAATCATAAAAAGTCTCCCATTACAATAACGATGCTCACGGCTCCACGAGTCATCGAAATGCTAACATTATCCCTTCATAAATCTCTCACGAAGCTCTTTTCTTATCAACCTTGACGGTGCAGGGACTCGATTGACGGACAACTTGCCTCTTCATGTTCAAGGCTCTCTTCTGAATATTCAAAGACCTGTTCTTCTACTGCTTTAATCATAAAAAGTCTCCCATTACAATAACGATGCTCACGGCTCCACGAGTCATCGAAATGCTAACATTATCCCTTCATAAATCTCTCACGAAGCTCTTTTCTTATCAACCTTGACGGTGCAGGGACTCGATTGACGGACAACTTGCCTCTTCATGTTCAAGGCTCTCTTCTGAATATTCAAAGACCTGTTCTTCTACTGCTTTAATCATAAAAAGTCTCCCATTACAATAACGATGCTCACGGCTCCACGAGTCATCGAAATGCTAACATTATCCCTTCATAAATCTCTCACGAAGCTCTTTTCTTATCAACCTTGACGGTGCAGGGACTCGATTGACGGACAACTTGCCTCTTCATGTTCAAGGCTCTCTTCTGAATATTCAAAGACCTGTTCTTCTACTGCTTTAATCATAAAAAGTCTCCCATTACAATAACGATGCTCACGGCTCCACGAGTCATCGAAATGCTAACATTATCCCTTCATAAATCTCTCACGAAGCTCTTTTCCACGGCTCCACGGGCCTGTCGAAGTGCCAACATAATCCCTTCGCAAATCGCTCCCGATGCTCTTCTCTCATCAAACATTTTAGTGCTATCGGACTCGGTGACAGTAGGAGGAGCTGAGGGCATCAGTATGCAGGTCCGGGAGCGAGCTTAGTCCTCGAGCTTCATAGTTCAATCGCTCCTCTTAAAGTCGTACGAAAGATATGGCTGACAAAAGCATGTACGGTTGTCGCGCTTTAACTTCTCCATGGATCTCCGACTTCAAGCCCCCAATAAAGGTCTCCGATAGCTGTTTTTTAGACCAATCACGATTTTGACCCAATAACATTTCAAACTTAGTTTGGTACCCCTGAATGGTGGAGGCTTGTTCGATCATTACTAGTTGTCCGTCAATGTTCTTGTAATCGGTTGGTCCAAAGTGGGTGAGCAGTCCATTAAATTGTCGCCATGAGTACTCCATGAGTGTGTTGAAACCAGTCAAACCACTATATGTCATCCCCTTCAAGATGTATAGCCATAATTTCCACAATAGATGCATTCATAGTTGTGTGGTACTGATAAAATCGCTCCGCGCAAGAGATCCAACCATTAGGATCTCCTTCTTCCCATTTAGGGAAGTACACCCTCATGCGCGAAAAGTTCGGATCAATCATAGAGCCTCCTGTCTCTTGGAATTCATCTCTTTGGGATTGGTGAGATTGGAAAGAGCTCTCTCATTGATATGATTTCTTCGGGTTAGGTGGTCGTCGCAAACCGAGTCCGGTAAAGAGAGTCTGAATCTTATCCTTTATTCGTACATCGAAAGCATCGAATTTAGCATTGAATACATCCTCAGATGCCTTAATATATACCTCCAAATATGTGAAGTTAAGGTCTCTTTTTTATTAACGGGTTAAAGGCATGTATAGGTTGAGAGAAGTGATCGTTGAAAGGGTTGTTGAATAGGTGGATGTTGTATGTAGTGGTTTAGGCTTGTTTTGTGACTGTTTCGGGTGCAGTTTAAGGGCATCATTTGGTGGTATTTTAGGGCTTTGAATAAAAGTTTTTGGTCAATGGAAGATGGCAGCAAAGGTTTGATAGAAATCTGTGGAAGATACTGCAAGTATTTATTGTCTTGTAAGAGTAGAATCCTCGTCGAAGAAACAGTGGTTTCTCGACGAAATTTCCTCGAAAAACCGTGAGATATTTGAGGAAGGAAATGACAGCAAAATCTCAGTTTATTTGACTGCAAGGATGTCCAATTTAATTAAGAGAATTTTGGCTGTACAATAGCAATGAAATCGGTGCAAGTTGTGATAGCAGAATTCTCGTCGAAAAATTTTCGCGGTTTGTGATGAAAATTTGCCGTAACACAACATCATTTTTAGAGATGAATTCTTCAATATATCAATTTTAGATTAAAGCCAAGATGATAATTAGTGCATGGACTCGGTTGACAGTAGGGGGTGCTAAGGGCATCAATATTGCTGGTCCAGGAGCGAGCTTAGTCCTCCGAGCTTCATAGTTCAATCGCTCCTCTTAAAGTCGTGCGAAAGATATGGCTGCCATAAGCGTATACGGTTGACGTGCTTTAACTTCTCCCCGGATCTCTGGCTTCAAGCCCTCAATAAAGGTCCTTGATAGCTATTTTTAGACCAATCACGATTTTAACTCAATAACATTTCAAACCTAGTTTGGTACCCCTGAATGGTGGAGGTTTGTTCGATCATTACTAATTGTTCAATCATAAGAAGTCTACCATTACAATAACGATGCTTACGGCTCCACGGCTCGTCACAGTGCCGACATAATCCTTTCGTAGATTGCTCCTGTAACATCCCTTATTTTTAAATTTTCGTATAAATTTCTAGTTGTAGTGTAAGAACTCATTTTAATTTGATAAAAGAGACAAAGTATAAATATGAGAATTTATTTATATAATTTGGGGATCTGTTCAAAAAAAAAAAAAGGACCTATATGTAAACCCTAAGGACCTAATCGTAAATATAATAATACAAGGACTAAACTGAAAAATGTATAAAATTACAAATCCCACCATTTAAGCCTCTCTGCCTTCGTTCTCAAGGAACCAGAGAAGGCAGCTATGTGGAAGAACAGGGAAAGAAAGAAAAAAGAAGAGAAAAAAAAAGAGGAGAAGAAGAAGAAAAAAATTAGGGCTTTGAGGTTTCTTATTCAAATCTTCTCATTTAAGGTCATAATTCTCAAAGGCAAGTATTCTAACCCCATCCAACAGAATCCTAATCTCTGTTTTCTTTTCAATTCTACAAAATTTTGAAAGATTTCAGCTGAGAACCAAACATTTCTTTCGTTTTGATACAAAGCCATGAATCGGTAATATTTCGGTAATCTGACCTCCATGCATTGTTTTGGTCTTAACATTTTGTACTAAACTCTGATTTAGGCAAAACCTATTCCGTTTGAAAGTAGACTTGATGATCTTTATTTTGATACCTAGATCGAATGATTTGGAGTCGAAATGCCTAATATGACTTCTATTGCAATTAACCCTACAGATTCTACAAAATAGGGACTGTAATTTCGGACCTTCTGTTACTAAATTGCTCATAACTCTCTAGTGAAAATTCTGAATTATGCAAAACTTAATTCTTTGCGAACTAGATTCGCATATCTTTCTTTTGACACCTAGTTTGGAAATTTTGAAGTACGTTTGCCTTCAGAAACATCTATTTAAATTGATGCTATCTATTCTGCAAAATAGAGATGATCAATTCTGACCTTCTGTTACTAAATTGCTCATAACTCTCTAGTGAAAATTCTGAATTATGAAAAAACTTGATTCTTTGGGAACTAGATTCGCATATCTTTCTTTTAACACCTATTTTTAGTGAATTGGAGCATGCTTGGTCACTCAAACAAATCAGGAAATGTACCATTCGAATTCTGCCAGAATTGAAAACTTTGTTGAATTTTGCCTATTCAAGTCTCATTCTATTGGAAGTTCGATTTCTATTATATTCTTCTGCAGTCCTTTGAAAATTCTTTTATTATTCATCCTGAAATTGTTAAATGTCTGAAATTTATTATGTAATGTTTTGTTTGAATTTCCTTGTTTGATAAAGGCACATGCATATTTCCGTTGTTTCTGCATGTGCTTCCGATATGTGCCAATGTCATTGTTCATGCTACCCTTTTGGACTCTGGTGTCTTGTGGGATATTGTGAACCTTTGCCAGAAATGGTAAAGGGAGTTATGCATAGAGCCCGCGATGCTCTGCCGGCCCCATTGACTTTACTCAGACGTGGGTGGATGGAGCTCCCAGACGTGGGAGACTTATGCTTGGTGGTCATCCTGAAATGGATGAATCACATTATGTATGTGGTCCCACAGTGCCCTCTATGTTTTTGATATGATATCCAAAGCTTTGCTGATGAGTTTATATTTATGCTTTGGATAAAAATGAAATGCATACTATCTCAAAAATGACATTGTTATGCTCTCAAACACTTGTTATACTTTACTATTCGGTTCACTTGTTATACTTTGGAGTGTTTCGTATGTCATTGTTATGCTCTCAAACACTCTTATGCCTTTGATATACACTGAAATGCTTCAGGTGCCATTTGATACATGCCTAAATGCTTGTTTTGCCAATGAAATGCTCCAATTTCCTTTCTCGTATTGTTATGTCTAACGCTTGTTTTCGAATGAGGAAACCCTTTGTGATTTTTATACCAAATGAGATGATTTCAAATGAACACTTGTATTTCTGCTTTTGTTGTCTTGATACTAAGCCTGCTTGAATTTCTCCTGCCACCATGGATATGTTAGTCGCTTGCTGAGCTCTTTATGCTCACCCCGTTGTTCTATAAATTTTTCAGGGTAGCTTGTCACGCACTGAAAAGCTAGAATTGGGTTGAAGCACTGAAGGGCTAGAAGATTTTGGACTAATCTTTGTTGGTTGATAGGTTTTTGTTGTATAGTATACTTTACTTCTGATGTAATGTTAAGGATATATTTGATACTTATGTGTTGTAAAAGTTTAAAGGATTGCTCATGTTTATGGAATGATAAGTTTACGTTGTATAAGTATATAACTCATGGTGAATAATATTTTTATGATGGTATATATTTCTACGAATATGGATTTTTGTTGTGGTTGATATTTAGTTGAGTTGCCTTTGGAATTTATGAATCTCTAAGTGAAGTGGAGTATGATTTATGAAACGTACAGGTTTATGAATTGTGAATATTGATTTGAATGGTTCTTAGTATCCTTAAATGTTAGATAGGATCCTGGATTGATTTGTGATGATGAATTATAATATTATTGATTTTAGACAGGGTCACATCTCCTGAATGGATTAAATTCGGGGGGGCGTGACAGCTCCCGAAGCTCTTCTCTCGTCAAACATTTTAGTGCATGGACTCGGTTGACAGTAGGGGGTGCTAAGGGCTGATGTATTACTGGTCCAGGAGCGAGCTTAGTCCTCCGAGCTTCATAGTTCAATTGCTCTTCTTAAAGTCGTGCGAAAGATATGGCTGCCATAAGCGTGTACGGTTGTCGCGCTTTAACTTCTCCCCAGATCTCTGGATTCAATCCCTCAATAAAGGTCCCCGATAGCTATTTTTAGACCAATCACGATTTTGACTCGATAACATTTCAAACCTAATTTGGTACCCCTGTATGGTGGAGGTTTGTTCGATCATTACTAATTGTCCGTCAATGTTCTTGTAATCGGTTGGTCCGAAGTGGGTGAGCAGTCATTTAATCGCTGCTATTGAAGTCGTGCGGGTATCAGTATTGTTAGGGCGTCAGTATTGCTGGTCGGGGAGCGAGCATAGTCCTCCACGCTTCATAGTTCAATCGCTGCTATTGAAGTCGTACGAAAGATACGGCTGTCATAAGCGTGTACGGTTGTCACGCTTTAACTTCTCCCCGGTTCTCCAGCTTCAAGCTCTCAATAAAGGTTCTCAATATCTGTTTTACACCAATCATGATTTTGACTCGATAACATTTCAAACCTAGTTTGGTACCACTGAACGATGGAGATTTGTTGGATCTTTGCTAGTTGTCCGTCAATGTTCTTGTAATCGGTTGGTCCGATGTGGTTGTGCAGTCCTTCTTTGAATTGTCACCATGAGAAGACTCCATGAGTGTGTTCAAACTAGTCAAACCACTATATCTCATCCCCTTCAAGATGTATAGCCACAATTTCCACCATAAATGCGTTTGTAGATTTGTGGTACTGATAAAATCGCTCCACGCACTATATCCAACCAAGCGGGTCTCCATCTTCGCATCTAGGGTAGTCCACACTCATGCGCGGAAAGTTGGGATTGATAATAGAGCCTCTCCTCTCATGGAAGTCATCTTTTCGGGATTGGTGAGATTGGATAGAGCTCTCTCCTTGATGTGATTTCTTAGGGCTTCGAGGTTGACCCAAACCGAGTTCGGTAAAGAGAGTCCGAATCTTATCCTTCATTAGTGCCTCGAAAGCTTCGAATTTAGCATTGAATGCATCCTCAGATGCCATAGTATATGCCTCCAAATCTGTGAAGTTAAGGTCTCTTTTTTATTGTTGAGTTAAAGGCATTTATATGTTGAGAGAAGTGATCATCGAAAGGGTTGTTGGATAGGTTGATGTTGCAGGTTGTGGTTTAAGCTTGTTTTGTGACTGTTTTGGGTGCAGTTTGAGAGCGTGGTTCGGGGGTATTTTTGGGTTATGAATGAATGTTTTTGATCTATGGAAGATGGCAGCAAATAGAAATCAGTGGAAGTTATTGCAAGTATTTGTTGTCTTGTAAGAGTAGAATCGTCGTCGAAGAAACAATTGTTTCACGATGAAATTTTCAACAAAAAACATGGGAGATTTGAGGAGGGAATTGATAACAAAATCTCAGTTTATATGACAGCAAGGATGTCTAGTTTAATTAAGTGAATTTTGGCAGTACAATAGCAATGAAATCGGTGCAAGTTGTGATATCAGAATTCACGTTGAAAATTTCGACGGTTTGTGATGAAAATTTCTGTAACACAAAATTATTTTTAGAGATAAATTCTTTAATATATTTATCTTAGATGGAAGACAAGATAATCTATGAATTACTGTAACGGGAAGATGAAATGGCTTCCCTTTTCTACAGCGATGCTCACGGCTCCACGAGTCATCGAAATGCTAACATAATCCCTTCACAAATCTCTCACGAAGCTCTTTTCTTATCAACCTTTACGGTGCAGGGACTCGATTGAAGGACAACTTGCCTCTTCATGTTCAAGGCTCTCTTCTGAGTATTCAATGACCTGTTCTTCTACTGCTTCAATCATCAGTCTCCCATTACAATAACGATGCTCATGGCTCCACGGCTCGTCGAAGTGCCAACATAATCCCTTCGCAAATAGCTCCCGAAGCTCTTCTCTCGTCAAACATTTTAGTGCATGGACTCGGTTGACAGTAGGAGGAGTTGAGGGCATCGGTATTGCAGGTCCGGGAGCGAGCTTAGTCCTCCGAGCTTCATAGTTCAATCGCTCCTCTTAAAGTCGTGTGAATGATATGGCTGACAAAAGCATGTACGGTTGTCGCGCTTTAACTTCTCCATGGATCTTCGGATTCAAGCCCCTAATAAAGGTCCCCGATATTTGTTTTTTAGACCAATCACAATTTTGACCCGATAATATTTTAAACCTAATTTGGTACCCCTGAATGGTGGAGGTTTGTTCGATCATTACTAGTTGTCCGTCAATGTTCTTGTAATCGGTTGGTCCGAAGTGGGTGAGCACAGTCCATTAAATTGTCGCCATGAAAGGACACCATGAGTGTGTTGAAACCAGTCAAACCACTATATGTCATCCACATCGAGATGTATAGCCGTAATTTCCACAATAGATGCATTCATAGTTTTGTGGTACCGATAAAATCGCTCCGCGCAAGAGATCCAACCATTAGGGACTTCTTCCCATTTAGGGAAGTACACCCTTATGCGCGCAAACCGAGTCCGGTAAAGAGAGTCTGAATCTTATCCTTCATTTGTACATCGAAAGCATCGAATTTAGCATTGAATATATCCTCAGATGCCACGTAGTATATGCCTCCAAATATGTGAAGTTAAGGTCTCTTTTTTATTAATGGGTTAAAGGCATGTATAAGTTGAGAGAAGTGATCGTTGAAAGGGTTGTTGAATAGGTGGATGTTGTATGTAGTGGTTTAAGCTTGTTTTGTGACTGTTTCGGGTGCAGTTTGAGGGCATCGTTTGGTGGTATTTTAGGGCTTTGAATAATTGTTTTTGATCAATGGAAGATGGCAGCAAAGGTTTGATAGAAATCAGTGGATGATACTGCAAGTATTTGTTGTTTTGTAAGAGTAGAATCCTCGTCGAAGAAACAATGGTTTCTCGACGAAATTTCCTCCAAAAACCATGAGAGATTTGGGGAAGGAAATGACAACAAAATCTCAGTTTATTTGACTGCAAGGATGTCCAATTTAATTAAGAGAATTTTGGCTGTACAATAGCAATGAAATCGGTGCAAGTTGTGATAGCAGAATTCTCGTCGAAAAATTTTCACGGTTTGTGATGAAAATTTGCCGTAACACAACATCATTTTTAGAGATGAATTCTTCAATATATCAATTTTAGATTAAAGCCAAGATGATAATTACTGTAGCAGCAATCCGACACCTGTAGCGACGGCTACAAAATGGCTTCCCTTTTCTACAGCGATGCTCGTGGCTCCAAGACTCGTCGCAATGCCAACATAATACCTTCGCAAATCCCTCCCGATGGTCTTCTCTTATCAAGCTTTATGGTGCAGGTACTCGATTGACGGACAGCTAGCAAAGATACGCAAAGATCTTCTTCATGTTCATGGCTCTCTTCTGGAAGTTCAATGACCTCTTCTTCTACTAGTTCAATCATAAGAAGTCTCCCATTACAATAACGATGCTCACGGCTCCACAGCTCGTCGCAGTGCCAACATAATCCTTTCGTAGATCGCTCCCGAAGCTCTTCTCTCGTCAAACATTTTAGTGCATGGACTCGGTTGACAGTAGGGGGTGCTAAGGGCATCAGTATTGCTAGTCCAGGAGTGAGCTTAGTCCTCCGAGCTTCATAGTTCAATCGCTCCTCTTAAAGTCATGCGAAGATATGGCTGCCATAAGCGTATACGGTTGACACACTTTAACTTCTCCCCGGATCACTGGCTTCAAGCCCTCAATAAAGGTCCCCGATAGCTATTTTTAGACCAATCACGATTTTAACTCGATAACATTTCAAACCTAGTTTGGTACCCATGAATGGTGGAGGTTTGTTCGATCATTACTAATTGTTCAATCATAAGAAGTCTCCCATTACAATAACAATGCTCATGGCTCCACGGCTCGTCACAGTGCCGACATAATCCTTTCGTAGATCGCTCCCAAAGCTCTTCTCTCGTCAAACATTTTAGTGCATGGACTCGGTTGACAGAAGGGGGTGCTAAGGGCTGATGTATTCCTGGTCCAGGAGCGAGCTTAGTCCTCCGAGCTTCATAGTTCAATCGCTTCTCTTAAAGTCGTACGAAAGATATGGCTGCCATAAGCGTGTACGGTTGTCGCGCTTTAACTTCTCCCCGGATCTCTAGCTTCAAGCCCTCAATAAAGGTCCCCGATAGCTATTTTTAGACCAATCACGATTTTGACTCGATAACATTTCAAACCTAGTTTGGTACCCTTGAATGGTGGATGTTTGTTCGATCATTACTAATTGTCCGTCAATATTCTTGTAATCGGTTGGTCCGAAGTTGGTGAGCAGTCATTTAATCGGTGCTATTGAAGTCGTGCGGGCATCAGTATTGTTAGGGCATCAGTATTGCTGGTCGGGGAGCGAGCATAGTCCTCCACGCTTCATAGTTCAATCACTGCTATTGAAGTCGTGCGAAAGATACGGCTGTCATAAGCGTGTACGGTTGTCACGCTTTAACTTCTCCCCGGTTCTCCAGCTTCAATCTCTCAATAAAGGTCCCCAATATTTGTTTTAGACCAATCATGATTTTGACTCGATAACATTTCAAACCTAGTTTGGTACCACTAAACGATAGAGGTTTGTTGGATCTTTGCTAGTTGTCCGTCAATGTTCTTGTAATCAGTTGGTCCGATGTGGATGAGCAGTCCTTCTTTGAATTGTCACCATGAGAGGACTCCATGAGTGTGTTCAAACTAGTCAAACCACTATATCTCATCCCCTTCAAGATGTATAGCCATAATTTCCACCATAGATGCGTTTGTATATTTGTGGTACTGATAAGTGGGTCTCCATCTTCGCATAAGAGGGCTCCACGCACGATATCCAACCAAGCGGGTCTCCATCTTCGCATCTAGGGTAGTCCACACTCATGCGCGGAAAGATGGGATCGATAATAGAGTCTCCCCTCTCATGGAAGTCATCTCTTCGGGATTGATGAGATTGGATAGAGCTCTCTCCTTGATGTGATTTCTTGGGGCTAATAGGTCGACCCAAATCGAGTTCGGTAAAGAGAGTCCGAATCTTATCCTTCTTTCGTACCTCGAAAGCTTTGAATTTAGCATTGAATGCATCCTTAGATGCCATAGTATATGCCTCCAAATCTGTGAAGTTAAGGTCTCTTGTTTATTGTCGGGTTAAAGGCATTTATTGGTTGAGAGAAGTGATCATCGAAAGGGTTGTTGGATAGGTTGATGTTGCAGGTTGTGGTTTAAGCTTGTTTTGTGACTGTTTTGGGTGCAGTTTAAGAGCGTGGTTCGGGGGTGTTTTTGGGTTATGAATGAATGTTTTTGATCTATGGAAGATGGCAGCAAATAGAAATCAGTGGAAGTTATTGCAAGTATTTGTTGTCTTGTAAGAGTAGAATCGTTGTCAAAGAAACAGTTGTTTCAGGATGAAATTTTCAACAAAAAACATGAGAGATTTGAGGAGGGAATTGATAGCAAAATCTCAGTTTATATGACAGCAAGGATGTCCAGTTTAATCAAGTGAATTTTTGCAGTATAATAGCAATGAAATCGGTGCAAGTTGTGATAGCAGAATTCACGTCGAAAATTTCGACGGTTTGTGATGAAAATTTCCGTAACACAAAATCATTTTTAGAGATAAATTTTTTGATATATTTATCTTAGATGGAAGACAAGATGATCTATGAATTACTGTAGCGGGAAGATGAAATGACATCCCTTTTCTACAGCGATGCTCACGGCTCCACGAGTCATCAAAATGCTAACATAATCCCTTCACAAATCTCTCACGAAGTTGTTTTCTTATCAACCTTTACGGTGCAGGGACTCGATTGACAGACAACTTGCCTCTTCATGTTCAAGGCTCTCTTCTGAATATTCAAAGACCTATTCTTCTACTGCTTCAATCATAAGAAGTCTCTCATTACAATAACGATGCTCACGGCTCCACGGCTCGTCGAAGTGCCAACATAATCCCTTCGCAAATCGCTCCTGAAGCTCTTCTCTCGTCAAACATTTTAGTGCATGGACTCAGTTGACAGTAGGAGGAGCTGAGGGCATCAGTATTGCTGGTCCGGGAGCGAGCTTAGTCCTCCGAGCTTCATAGTTCAATCGCTCCTCTTAAAGTCGTGCGAAAGATATGGCTGACAAAAGCATGTACGGTTGTCGCGCTTTAACTTCTCCATGTACGGTTGTGCGAAAGATATGGCTGACAAAGATATGGCCCAGAACTCTCCGAAAAGCTATGGTCCAAAATGCTTGGAGAGCTAGGGAAAAGAATCAAGGAGGCGTTTGAAGCAAAGTACAGGGGAAACACTGGAGTAATCCCAAGGATACTCTTCTCCTACAAATACCTGGAAGCGGAATGCAAGGACGCTGCATTCAGAAGAGCATTAAAAGATTTATCATTTTGCAGCGAAATCCCTATCACAGGATATTACAATAAGCCTGAGAGGAAGTATGGGGTAAGAAGGTCAACAACCTACAAGGGTAAACCCCACTCATCCCACGCCAGAATTGAGAAAAGAAAACACTTGATAAGGAACAAGAAATGCAAGTGCTACCTATGCGGGGAAGAAGGGCACTTCGCAAGAGAATGCCCTAATGATCGCAAAAATATCAAGAGAGTCGCTATGTTTGAACAACTAGACATCCCGGATGACTACGAAATACTATCAGTACAAGAAGGGGAAAACCAGAGCAACGCAATCTATTCAATTTCCGAAGGAGATGACATAGAAGACCTACAGCATGGTATTCACTCCTTCACTCAAAAAGTTTTTGCACTAATAGAAGACAGTAGAACTTGGTGGATAAGACCCGAGTCAGGATACAGGGCAAAGATACAAGTTTCCCAAGCACAAGCCGAATGCAGACACATATGGGAAATCAACACCGAGCTGCCACCCAGTCTGGAAAGGTGTAAGTGCTGCAAAAGAGCATCACAAAGGAGGCACAGGAGGCATTGTCCCTTGTGCAAAATCACTTCATGCGGGATGTGTAGTATGTACAATTTTGACAAGAGAACCCCCGTCATGATGGAAGAACCCCCAAGGTATGAGCCCAAAAACTTGCTTCAGCAACAACAAGATTTCATTAATCATTGTGAAGCAGAGATAAGGAGGCTCAAGATGGCTGTAGAATCCGAACAACAAAAGACTAGAGAGCTAGAAGAAATGCACGTCCAATCCATAGGCAAAGCGAGTTACTAGAGCTAAAGGAAAAATATGACAAGCTGGAAATAGAAGCAATGAAAGTGGACAGACTAAGATTAGAGAAGGCTGATCTTTTGAAGAAAATACAAAGGTTAAAGGAAAGGGAAATGGAAGAAAGCGAGGAAGCCTTCGTCCTACTGGAAGAAGAAACTCAGAAAATCCTGTCCATGGAAACAAAGGAAACAAGTGGATCAAGAAGATCCAAGAATATACTCTTTAACTTGAAGGTACAAATTGAAATATTAAATATTCCCCCTTTTGAAGTTAATGTCATACTAGATACAGGTGCAACTACCTGCTGCATAGACGAAAAAGCTATACCAGATGCCGCGATGGAAGAAAACCCCTACATAGTACTCTGATACCATAAGTGGATGCGTGCTTCAAGAAAATAATTTCAGAGATAGGGGTTTTCTTACAGACTCTGACCTTGCTCTTGGGACTCAAAGTAGAACTTCATATGTTTTCTGCCTATTCTGCAATGAGCTGAACTAAGGCTTATATAGAGAAACAGAGAGAGGATCAGGTGGTCATTGGCCCCCATCGATGTCATTTCCTTGTTTTCTATTTTGCCTCTACCTAAAACCCCGGGCGCAAAACTGTGGGTGCCGGTGGTTTTTATTAAAACCAGGGGCGCAAAAGGCGCCGACACTAGGTTCCAATCTATGCACGGCTCCCCGAGGCTCAGTGCAAAGAGAGGTACTCACCTTTTCTCAAAGGCAGAAACTATTTATCCTTTGGGCGGAATCTTCGGTGAGTGCTAGCGCCCTTTCCAGCTGTTGTTGTTGCTGGAGGATAGTTGGCAGCCAGTCTCTGTACCAATTGTCCCTTCCTCCACTCCTCCTTTGGTACTCTCTTGCCTTTGCTGAGTGGATGCCGTGGAGGCAACGTAGCGCTTTACAGGCTTGTCGGGCGGCCTCCTTCTGAATGGCTCTGAGCTCTCCTTCGGTGGCTTGGACCTAGCTGAGAGGGATTCCTCTCTGCATCCCTGATCTGAGCTCCTCCAGTTTTTGTTGGTACTGTTGGATAGGGTCTTCAATAGTCGGTTGAGACATGCCGTTGCCTTCGGGTTTGGGTTTATTTGAACTTCCTGAGTGGCTTCCAGTAGTAAAAGTACTTGCTCGTTTGGCCATCCTGAAACTAAAATATATATTAGTCTGGATAAAGAATCAGCTAGGATATTACTTGCTCCTTCGATATGCTTGAATTTTATCTCTACGCCGCTTCCTGTTATATAGTCTACGAAAGCCATCCATCGTACTCTGGAGGGTTTGTTTTGGGCAGACTTGTTGAAGAAGCTGATAATTGCTTGACAGTCTGTCCTGATAATGATCTCCTTTTTATCCAGAAAATATATTTTTAAGGACTCCAGAGTCTTCATGACAGCATGCATCTCTGCATCAATAGTGGACTTGATGGGACTGAATTTTCCGCTGGCATATGCATAGACCTTCTCAGTGTTTCGGGGGTCATTTTCATGTTTTTTCCATTTGCATACCCCGCCCCATCCTTCCATACATCCGTCAGTTTCGAGGACGATAAAACTTCCTTCAGGAGGTACCTCCAGATCTGGGAGGTTCTTAACAAGATTTTTGATGTTTCTGATAAGCTTCCAATCCTGCTCATTAAGCCTCCTTTCTCTAGTTGGGCTGGTCTTTACGTAGAGTGGGCCAAGCAGTCTGCCCAAGTTAGGTATATAGTTTCGGGCATAGTTGAGTATTCCCAACCATGACCTGAGCCCCTTTTTGGTAGTGAGATCTTCCTCTTGATACTCCGTGATTTTCTTAATGATATGGGGTTGTAGTTTGATTTTTGAATTCCCCAATATTGCTCCGAGGAATTCTATCTCCTTGACTGCTATCTTCATCTTTGATGGGCTTAATACCAGGACATTTTCCTGGCAGATTTTTACCATTTGGGCCAAGTGTCGGGCATGGTCGCTTTCATTTTCAGAGAATACCAGGATATCATCAATGTATACTGCTATATATTCTTCTGTGCCCTTGAAGCATTCATCCATCTTTCTCTAGATTATTGCTGGTGCATTCTTTAGCTCGAATGGCATAGCAAGCCATTCGTATAGTCCATCAGGAACCCAAAAGGCAGTCCATTCAATTGAATCCGGGTGCATAGCAACCTGATGGAAACCAGACTTTAGGTCAAATTTCGAATATACTTTGCTATTGCTGACCTTCTTTAGGATGGTGTTGATTCCGGGAAGGCTATACTGGTCTTTCTCCGTAATGTCATTTAGCCTTTTGTAATTGAAAACCATCCTTTCTTTACCCTTTTTCTCTATTCCAGTGGTTGGATCAATAGTTGTTCCTGAGTTGACAATTATGGCCGTCGTTCGGTGCCTGCTCTTGTTGGGCCTTATCACACCTATTTCTAATAGGGCCCTTATATGTTTTGAAAATTCTTCCTTGGCATGTGGTGTGAGGTGTTTCAGGGGCTTGTCTTCTACTGTGAAATCAGGGTTTTTGATTTCTAGTTTGCACTGGATCTTGTTTTTTCCCCAGTGCTTAAGGGGGTCCTCTCCTATGTATCCTTGGGCCTTTAGTTGATCTAGTAGGCCCCCAAATTTTGCCCTGATGGTACTGTCGCTCTGTTGGATCTTTGATAGTTGTCCGTCAATGTTCTTGTAATCGGTTGGTCCGATGTGGATGAGCAGTCCTTTGAATTGTCACCAAGAGAGGACTCCATGAGTGTGTTTAAACTAGTCAAACCACTATATCTCATCCCTTTCAAGATGTATAGCCACAATTTCCACCAAAGATGCGTTTGTAGATTTGTGGTACTGATAAAATCGCTCCACGCAGGATATCCAACCAAGTGGGTCTCCATCTTCGCATCTAGGGTAGTCCACACTCATGCGCGGAAAGTTGGGATCGATAATAGAGCCTCCCCTCTCATGGAAGTCATCTCTTCGGGAATGGTGAGATTGGATAGAGCTCTCTCCTTGATGTGATTTCTTAGGGCTTGGAGGTCGACCCAAACCGAGTTCGGTAAAGAGAGTCCGAATCTTATCCTTCATTCGTGCCTCGAAAGCTTCGAATTTAGCATTGAATGCATCCTCAGATGCCATAGTATATGCCTCCAAATCTGTAAAGTTAATGTCCCTTTTTTATTATCGGGTTAAAGGCATTTATAGGTTGAGAGAATAGGATGTATTAGTTATAAAACATCCTCAGATGTTGCAGGTTGTGGTTTAAGCTTGTTTTGTGACTGTTTTGGGTGCAGTTTGAGAGCGTGGTTCGGGGGTATTTTTGGGTTATGAATGAATGTTTTTGATCTATGGAAGATGGCAGCAAATAGAAATCAGTGGAAGTTATTGCAAGTATTTGTTGTCTTGTAAGAGTAAAATCGTCGTTGAAGAAACAGTTGTTTCACGATAAAATTTTCAACAAAAAACATGAGAGATTTGAGGAGGGAATTGATAGCAAAATCTCAGTTTATATGACAGCATGGATGATCAGTTTAATCAAGTGAATTTTGGCTGTACAATAGCAATGAAATCGGTGAAAGTTGTGATAGCAGAATTCACGTCGAAAATTTCGACAGTTTGTAATGAAAATTTCCGTAACATAAAATCATTTTTAGAGATAAATTCTTTGATATATTTATCTTAGATGGAAGACAAGATGATCTATGAATTACTGTAGCAGGAAGATGAAATGGTATCCCTTTTCTACAACGATGCTCACGGCTCCACGAGTCATTGAAATGCTAATATAATCCATTCACAAATCTCTCACGAAGCTCTTTTCTTATCAACCTTTACGGTGCAGGGACTCGATTGACGGACAACTTGCCTCTTCATGTTCAAGGCTCTCTTCTGAATATTCAAAGACCTATTCTTCTACTGCTTCAATCATAAGAAGTCTCTCATTACAATAACGATGCTCACGGCTCCACGGCTCGTCGAAGTGCCAACATAATCCCTTCGCAAATCGCTCCCGAAGCTCTTCTCTCGTCAAGCATTTTAGTGCATGGACTCGGTTGACTGTAGGAGGAGCTGAGGGCATCAGTATTGCTGGTCCGGGAGCGAGCTTAGTCCTCCGAGCTTCATTGTTCAATCGCTCCTCTTAAAGTCGTGCGAAAGATATGGCTGACAAAAGCATGTACGGTTGTCGCGCTTTAACTTCTCCATGGATCTCCGGCTTCAAGCCCCCAATAAAGGTCCCCGATAGCTGTTTTTTAGACCAATCACGATTTTGACTCGATAACATTTCAAACCTGGTTTGGTACCCCTGAATGGTGCAGGTTTGTTCGATCATTACTAGTTGTCCGTCAATGTTCTTGTAATCAGTTGGTACGAAGTGGGTGAGCAGTCTATTAAATTGTCGCCATGAGAGGACTCCATGAGTGTGTTGAAACCAGTCAAACCACTATATGTTATCCCCTCTAAGATGTATAGCCGTAATTTTCACAATAGATGCATTCATAGTTTTGTGGTACCGATTAAATCGCTCCGCGTAAGAGATCCAACCATTAGGGTCTCCTTCCCATCTAGGGAAGTACTCCGTCATGCGCGGAAAGTTAGGATCAATCATGGAGCCTCCCCTCTCATGGAATTCATCTCTTTGGGATTGGTGAGATTGGAAAGAGCTCTCTCATTGATATGATTTCTTCGGGCTTGGTGGTCGTCGCAAACCGAGTTCGGTAAAGAGAGTCTGAATCTTATCCTTCATTCGTACAGCGAAAACATCTAATTTAGCATTGAATACATCCTCAGATGCCATAATATATGATTCCAAATATTTGAAGTTAAGGTCTCTTTTTTATTGACGGGTTAAAAGCATGTATAGGTTGAGAGAAGTAATCGTTGAAAGGGTTGTTGAATAGGTGGATGTTGTATGTAGCGGTTTAGGCTTTGTTTTGTGACTGTTTCGGGTGCAGTTTGAGGGCATCGTTTGGTGGTATTTTAGGTCTTTGAATAAAAGTTTTTGATCAATGGAAGATGGCAGCAAAGGATTGATAGAAATCAGTGGAAGATACTGCAAGTATTTGTTGTCTTGTAAGAGTAGAATCCTCGTCGAAGAAATTTGAGGATTTCCTCAATACCAGTGGTTTCTCGACGAAATTTCCTCCAAAAACCATGAGAGATTTGAGGAAGGAAATGACAGCAAAATCTCAGTTTATTTGACTGCAAGGATGTCCAATTTAATCAAGAGAATTTTGGCTGTACAATAGCAATGAAATCGGTGCAAGTTGTGATAGCAGAATTCTCGTCGAAAAATTTTCGCGATTTGTGATTAAAATTTGCCGTAACACAATATTTTTAGAGATGAATTCTTCAATATATGATTAAAGCCAAGATGATCTATGAATTACTGTAGCAGCAATCCGACAACTGTAGCGATGGCTAAAAAATGGCTTCCCTTTTCTACAGCGATGCTCATGGCTCCACGACTCGTCGCAATGCCAACATAATACCTTCGCAAATCCCTCCCGAAGCTCTTCTCCTATCAAGCTTTCCGGTGCCGGGACTTGATTGACGGACAACTAGCAAAGATACGCAAAGACTTCAAGCTCTCTTCTGGAAGTTCAATGATATCTTCTTCTACTAGTTCAATCATAAGAAGTCTCCCGTTACAATAACGATGCTCACGGCTCCACAGCTCATCGTAGTGCCGACATAATCCTTTCGTAGATCGCTCCCGAAGCTCTTCTCTCATCAAACATTTTAGTGCATGGACTCGGTTGACAGTAGGGGGCGCTAAGGGCATCAGTATTGCTGGTCCGGGAGCGAGCATAGTCCTCTGAGCTTCATAGTTCAATCGCTCCTCTTAAAGTAGTGCGAAAGATATGGCTGCCATAAGCGTGTACGGTTGTCGCACTTTAACTTCTCCCCGGATCTCTGGCTTCAAGCCCTCAATAAAGGTCCCCGATAGCTATTTTTAGACCAATCACGATTTTGACTCGATAACATTTCAAACCTAGTTTGGTACCCCTAAATGGTGGAGGTTTGTTCGATCATTACTAATTGTTCAATCATAAGAAGTCTCCCATTACAATAACGATGCTCACGGCTCCACGGCTCGTCACAGTGCCGACATAATCCTTTCGTAGATCGCTCCCGAAGCTCTTCTCTAGTCAAACATTTTAGTGCATGGACTCGGTTGATAGTAGGGGTGCTTAGGGGTGATGTATTGCTGGTCCAGGAGCGAGCTTAGTCCTCCGAGCTTCATAGTTCAATCGCTCCTCTTAAAGTCGTGCGAAAGATATGGCTGCCATAAGCGTGTCCGTTTGTCGCGCTTTAACTTCTCCCCGGATCTCTGGCTTCAAGCCCTCAATAAAGGTCCCCGTTAGCTATTTTTAAACCAATCAAGATTTTGACTCGATAACATTTCAAACCTAGTTGTGGAGGTTTGTTCGATCATTACTAATTGTTCAATCATAAGAAGTCTCCCATTACAATAACGATGCTCACGGCTCCACGGCTCGTCACAGTGCCGACATAATCCTTTCGTAGATCGCTCCCGAAGCTCTTCTCTAGTCAAACATTTTAGTGCATGGACTCGGTTGATAGTAGGGGGTGCTTAGGGGTGATGTATTGCTGGTCCAGGAGCGAGCTTAGTCCTCCGAGCTTCATAGTTCAATCGCTCCTCTTAAAGTCGTGCGAAAGATATGGCTGCCATAAGCGTGTACGGTTGTCGCGCTTTAACTTCTCCCCGGATCTCTGGCTTCAAGCCCTCAATAAAGGTCCCCGATAGCTATTTTTAGACCAATCACGATTTTGACTCGATAACATTTCAAACCTAGTTTGGTACCCCTGAATGGTGGAGGTTTGTTCGATCATTAGTAATTGACCGTAAATGTTCTTGTAATCGATTGGTCCGAAGTGGGTGAGCAGTCATTTAATCGCTGCTATTGAAGTCGTGCGGGCATCAGTATTGTGAGGGCATCAGTATTGCTGGTCGGGGAGCGAGCATAGTCATCCACGCTTCATAGTTCGATCGCTGCTATTGAAGTCATGCGAAAGATACGGCTGTCATAAGCGTGTACGGTTGTCGCGCTTTAACTTCTCCCCGGTTCTCCAGCTTCAAGATCTGTTTTAGACCAATCATGATTTTGACTCGATAACATTTCAAACCTAGTTTGGTACCACTGAACGATGGAGGTTTGTTGGATCTTTGCTAGTTGTCCGTCAATGTTCTTGTAATCAGTTGGTCCGATGTGGATGAGCAGTCCTTTGAATTGTCACCATGAGAGGACTCCATGAGTGTGTTCAAACTAGTCAAACCAATATATCTCATCCCCTTCAAGATGTATAGCCACAATTTCCACCATAGATGCGTTTGTAGATTTGTGGTATTGATAAAATCACTCCACGCAGGATATCCAACCAAGTGGGTCTCCATCTTCACATCTAGGGTAGTCCACACTCATGCGCGGAAAGTTGGCATCAATAATAGAGCCTCCCCTCTCATGGAAGTCATCTCTTCAGGATTGGTGAGATTGGATAGAGCTCTCTCCTTGATATGATTTCTTAGGGCTTGGAGGTCGACCCAAACCGAGTTCGGTAAAGAGAGTCCGAATCTTATCCTTCATTCGTGCCTCGAAAGCTTCGAATTTAGCATTGAATGCATCCTCAGATGCCATAGTATATGCCTCCAAATCTGTAAAGTTAAGGTCTCTTTTTGTATTGTCGGATTAAAGGAATTTATAGATTGAGAGAAGTGATCATCGAAAGGGTTGTTGGATAGGTTGATGTTGCAGGTTGTGGTTTAAGCTTGTTTTGTGACTGTTTTGGGTGTAGTTTGAGAGCATGGTTCGGGGGTATTTTTTGGTTATGAATGAATGTTTTTGATCTATGGAAGATGACAGCAAATAGAAATCAGTGGAAGTTATTGCAAGTATTTTATTTGTTGTCTTGTAAGAGTAGAATCGTCATCGAAAAAACAGTTGTTTCACGATGAAATTTTCAACAAAAGACATGAGAGATTTGAGGAGGGAATTGATAGCAAAATCTCAGTTTATATGACAGCAAGGATGTCCAGTTTAATCAAGTAAATTTTGGCAGTACAATAGCAATGAAATCGGTGCAAGTTGTGATAGCAGAATTCACGTCGAAAATTTCGACGGTTTATGATGAAATTTTCCATAACACAAAATCCTTTTTAGAGACAAATTCTTTGATATATTTATCTTAGATGGAAGACAAGATGATCTATGAATTACTGTAGCGGAAAGATGAAATGGCTTCCCTTTTCTACAGCGATGCTCACGGCTCCCCAAGTCATCGAAATGCTAGCATAATCCCTTCACAAATCGCTCACGAAGCTCTTTTCTTATCAACCTTTATGGTGCAGGGACTCGATTGACGGACAACTTGCCTCTTCATGTTCAAGCTTTCTTCTAGAAGTTCAATGACCTCTTCTTCTACTAGTTCAATCATAACAGGTCTCCCGTTACAATAACGATGCTCACGGCTCCACAGCTCGTCGCAGTGCCGACATAATCCTTTCGTAGATCTCTCCCGAAGCTCTTCTCTCGTCAAACATTTTAGTGCATGGACTCGGTTGACAGTAGGGTGTGCTAAGGGCATCAGTATTGCTGGTCCGGGAGCGAGCTTAGTCCTCTGAGCTTCATAGTTCAATCGCTCCTCTTAAAGTCGTGCGAAAGATATGGCTGCCATAAGCGTGTACGGTTGTCGCACTTTAACTTCTCCCCGGATCTCTGGCTTCAAGCCCTCAATAAAGGTCCCTGATAACTATTTTTAGACCAATCACGATTTGACTCGATAACATTTCAAACCTAGTTTGGTACCCCTAAATGGTGGAGGTTTGTTCGATCATTACTAATTGTTCATCATAAGAAGTCTCCCATTACAATAACGATGCTCACGGCTCCACGGCTCGTCACAGTGCCGACATAATCCTTTCGTAGATCGCTCCCGAAGCTCTTCTCTAGTCAAACATTTTAGTGCATGGACTCGGTTGATAGTAGGGGGTGCTTAGGGGTGATGTATTGCTGGTCCAGGAGCGAGCTTAGTCCTCCGAGCTTCATAGTTCAATCGCTCCTCTTAAAGTCGTGCGAAAGATATGGCTGCCATAAGCGTGTCCGTTTGTCGCGCTTTAACTTCTCCCCGGATCTCTGGCTTCAAGCCCTCAATAAAGGTCCCCGTTAGCTATTTTTAAACCAATCAAGATTTTGACTCGATAACATTTCAAACCTAGTTTGGTACCCCTGAATGGTGGAGGTTTGTTCGATCATTAGTAATTGACCGTAAATGTTCTTGTAATCGATTGGTCCGAAGTGGGTGAGCAGTCATTTAATCGCTGCTATTGAAGTCGTGCGGGCATCAGTATTGTGAGGGCATCAGTATTGCTGGTCGGGGAGCGAGCATAGTCATCCACGCTTCATAGTTCGATCGCTGCTATTGAAGTCGTGCGAAAGATATGGCTGCCATAAGCGTGTACGGTTGTCGCGCTTTAACTTCTCCCCGGATCTCTGGCTTCAAGCCCTCAATAAAGGTCCCCGTTAGCTATTTTTAAACCAATCAAGATTTTGACTCGATAACATTTCAAACCTAGTTTGGTACCACTGAACGATGGAGGTTTGTTGGATCTTTGCTAGTTGTCCGTCAATGTTCTTGTAATCGATTGGTCCGAAGTGGGTGAGCAGTCATTTAATCGCTGCTATTGAAGTCGTGCGAAAGATATGGCTGCCATAAGCGTGTCCGTTTGTCGCGCTTTAACTTCTCCCCGGATCTCTGGCTTCAAGCCCTCAATAAAGGTCCCCGTTAGCTATTTTTAAACCAATCAAGATTTTGACTCGATAACATTTCAAACCTAGTTTGGTACCCCTGAATGGTGGAGGTTTGTTCGATCATTACTAATTGTTCAATCATAAGAAGTCTCCCATTACAATAACGATGCTCACGGCTCCCGGATCGTCACAGTGCCGAACTAATCCTTTCGTAGATCGCTCCCGAAGCTCTTCTCTAGTCAAACATTTTAGTGCATGGACTCGGGTTGATAGTTAGGGGGTGCTTAGGGGTGATGTATTGCTGGTCCAGGAGCGAGCTTAGTCCTCCGAGCTTCATAGTTCAATCGCTCCTCTTAAAGTCGTGCGAAAGATATGGCTGCCATAAGCGTGTCCGTTTGTCGCGCTTTAACTTTCTCCCCGGATCTCTGGCTTCAAGCCCTCAATAAAGGTCCCCGTTAGCTATTTTTAAACCAATCAAGATTTTGACTCGATAACATTTCAAACCTAGTTTGGTACCCCTGAATGGTGGAGGTTGTTCGATCATTAGTAATTGACCGTAAATGTTCTTGTAATCGATTGGTCCGAAGTGGCGTGAGCAGTCATTTAATCGCTGCTATTGAAGTCGTGCGGGCATCAGTATTGTGAGGGAATCAGTATTGCTGGTCGGGGACGCGGCATAGTCATCCACGCTTCATAGTTCGATCGCTGCTATTGAAGTCGTGCGAAAGATACGGCTGTCAATAAGCGTGTACGGTTGTCGCGCTTTACTTCTCCCCGGGTTCTTTGCTAGTTGTCCGCAATGTTCTTGTAATCGGTTGGTCCGATGTGGATGAGCAGTCCTTTGAATTGTCACCATGAGAGGACTCCATGAGTGTGTTCAAACTAGTCAAACCATATATCTCATCCCCTTCAAGATGTATAGCCACAATTTCCACTATAGATGCGTTTGTAGATTTGTGGTATTGATAAAATCACTCCACGCAGGATATCCAACCAAGTGGGTCTCCATCTTCACATCTAGGGTAGTCCACACTCATGTGCGGAAAGTTGGCATCAATAATAGAGCCTCCCCTCTCATGGAAGTCATCTCTTCAGGATTGGTGAGATTGGATAGAGCTCTCTCCTTGATATGATTTCTTAGGGCTTGGAGGTCGACCCAAACCGAGTTCGGTAAAGAGAGTCCGAATCTTATCCTTCATTCGTGCCTCGAAAGCTTCGAATTTAGCATTGAATGCATCCTCAGATGCCATAGTATATGCCTCCAAATCTGTCAAGTTAAGGTCTCTTTTTGTATTGTCGGATTAAAGGAATTTATAGGTTGAGAGAAGTGATCATCGAAAGGGTTGTTGGATAGGTTGATGTTGCAGGTTGTGGTTTAAGCTTGTTTTGTGACTGTTTTGGGTGTAGTTTGAGAGCATGGTTCGGGGGTATTTTTTGGTTATGAATGAATGTTTTTGATCTATGGAAGATGACAGCAAATAGAAATCAGTGGAAGTTATTGCAAGTATTTGTTGTCTTGTAAAAGTAGAATCGTCGTCGAAAAAACAGTTGTTTCACGATGAAATTTTCAACAAAAGACATGAGAGATTTGAGGAGGGAATTGATAGCAAAATCTCAATTTATATGACAGCAAGGATGTCCAGTTTAATCAAGTAAATTTTGGCAGTACAATAGCAATGAAATCGGTGCAAGTTGTGATAGCAGAATTCACGTCGAAAATTTCGACGGTTTATGATGAAATTTTCCATAACACAAAATCCTTTTTAGAGATAAATTCTTTGATATATTTATCTTAGATGGAAGACAAGATGATCTATGAATTACTGTAGCGGAAAGATGAAATGGCTTCCCTTTTCTACAGCGATGCTCACGGCTCCCCAAGTCATCGAAATGCTAGCATAATCCCTTCACAAATCGCTCACGAAGCTCTTTTCTTATCAACCTTTATGGTGCAGGGACTCGATTGACGGACAACTTGCCTCTTCATGTTCAAGCTTTCTTCTAGAAGTTCAATGACCTCTTCTTCTACTAGTTCAATCATAAGAAGTCTCCCGTTACAATAACGATGCTCACGGCTCCACAGCTCGTCGCAGTGCCGACATAATCCTTTCGTAGATCGCTCCCGAAGCTCTTCTCTCGTCAAACATTTTAGTGCATTGACTCGGTTGACAGTAGGGTGTGTAAGGGCATCAGTATTGCTGGTCCGGGAGCGAGCTTAGTCCTCCGAGCTTCATAGTTCAATCGCTCCTCTTAAAGTCGTGCGAAAGATATGGCTGCCATAAGCGTGTACGGTTGTCGCGCTTTAACTTCTCCCCGGATCTCTGGCTTCAAGCCCTCAATAAAGGTCCCCGATAACTATTTTTAGACCAATCACGATTTTGACTCGATAACATTTCAAACCTAGTTTGGTACCCCTGAATGGTGGAGGTTTGTTCGATCATTACTAATTGTTCAATCATAAGAAGTCTCCCATTACAATAACGATGCTCACGGCTCCACAGCTCGTCGCAGTGCCGACATAATCCTTTCGTAGATCGCTCCCGAAGCTCTTCTCTCGTCAAACATTTTAGTGCATGGACTCGGTTGATAGTAGGGGGTGCTTAGGGGTGATGTATTGCTGGTCCGGGAGCGAGCTTAGTCCTCCGAGCTTCATAGTTCAATCGCTCCTCTTAAAGTCGTGCGAAAGATATGGCTGCCATAAGCGTGTACGGTTGTCGCGCTTTAACTTCTCCCCGGATCTCTGGCTTCAAGCCCTCAATAAAGGTCCCCGATAACTATTTTTAGACCAATCACGATTTTGACTCGATAACATTTCAAACCTAGTTTGGTACCCCTGAATGGTGGAGGTTTGTTCGATCATTACTAATTGTTCAATCATAAGAAGTCTCCCATTACAATAACGATGCTCACGGCTCCACAGCTCGTCGCAGTGCCGACATAATCCTTTCGTAGATCGCTCCCGAAGCTCTTCTCTCGTCAAACATTTTAGTGCATGGACTCGGTTGATAGTAGGGGGTGCTTAGGGGTGATGTATTGCTGGTCCGGGAGCGAGCTTAGTCCTCCGAGCTTCATAGTTCAATCGCTCCTCTTAAAGTCGTGCGAAAGATATGGCTGCCATAAGCGTGTACGGTTGTCGCGCTTTAACTTCTCCCCGGATCTCTGGCTTCAAGCCCTCAATAAAGGTCCCCGTTAGCTATTTTAAACCAATCAAGATTTTGACTCGATAACATTTCAAACCTAGTTTGGTACCCCTGAATGGTGGAGGTTTGTTCGATCATTAGTAATTGACCGTAAATGTTCTTGTAATCGATTGGTCCGAAGTGGGTGAGCAGTCATTTAATCGCTGCTATTGAAGTCGTGCGGGCATCAGTATTGTGAGGGCATCAGTATTGCTGGTCGGGGAGCGAGCATAGTCATCCACGCTTCATAGTTCGATCGCTACTATTGAAGTCGTGCGAAAGATACGGCTGTCATAAACGTGTACGGTTGTCCGCGCTTTAACTTCTCCCCGGTTCTCCAGCTTCAAGATCTGTTTTAGACCAATCATGATTTTGACTCGATAACATTTCAAACCTAGTTTGGTACCACTGAACGATGGAGGTTGTTGGATCTTTGCTAGTTGTCCGTCAATGTTCTTTTAATCGGTTGGTCCGATGTGGATGAGCAGTCCTTTGAATTGTCACCATGAGAGGACTCCATGAGTGTGTTCAAACTAGTCAAACCAATATATCTCATCCCCTTCAAGATGTATAGCCACAATTTCCACCATAGATGCGTTTGTAGATTTGTGGTATTGATAAAATCACTCCACGCAGGATATCCAACCAAGTGGGTCTCCATCTTCACATCTAGGGTAGTCCACACTCATGCGCGGAAAGTTGGCATCAATAATAGAGCCTCCCCTCTCATAGAAGTCATCTCTTCGGGATTGGTGAGATTGGATAGAGCTCTCTCCTTGATATGATTTCTTAGGGCTTGGAGGTCGACCCAAACCGAGTTCGGTAAAGAGAGTCCGAATCTTATCCTTCATTCGTGCCTCGAAAGCTTCGAATTTAGCATTGAATGCATCCTCAGATGCCATAGTATATGCCTCCAAATCTGTAAAGTTAAGGTCTCTTTTTGTATTGTCGGGTTAAAGGAATTTATAGGTTGAGAGAAGTGATCATCGAAAGGGTTGTTGGATAGGTTGATGTTGCAGGTTGTGGTTTAAGCTTGTTTTGTGACTGTTTTGGGGTGCAGTTTGAGAGCATGGTTCGGGGGTATTTTTTGGTTATGAATGAATGTTTTGATCTATGGAAGATGACAGCAATAGAAATCAGTGGAAGTTATTACAAGTATTTGTTGTCTTGTAAGAGTAGAATCGTCGTCGAAAAAACAGTTGTTTCACGATGAAATTTTCAACAAAAGACATGAGAGATTTGAGGAGGGAATTGATAGCAAAATCTCAGTTATATGACAGCAAGGATGTCCAGTTTAATCAAATAAATTTGGCAGTACAATAGCAATGAAATCGGTGCAAGTTGTGATAGCAGAATTCACGTCGAAAATTTCGACGGTTTATGATGAAAATTTCCATAACACAAAATCCTTTTTAGAGATAAATTCTTTGATATATTTATCTTAGATGGAAGACAAGATGATCTATGAATTACTGTAGCGGGAAGATGAAATGGCTTCCCTTTTCTACAGCGATGCTCACGGCTCCCCAAGTCATCGAAATGCTAGCATAATCCCTTCACAAATAGCTCACGAAGCTCTTTTCTTATCAACCTTTATGGTGCAGGGACTCGATTGACGGACAACTTGCCTCTTCATGTTCAAGGCTCTCTTCCGGATATTCAATGACCTCTTCTTCTACTGCTTCAATCATTAGAAGTCTCCCATTACAATAACGATGCTCACGGCTCCATAGCTCGTCGAAGTGCCAACATAATTCCTTTGCAAATCGCTCCCGAAGCTCTTCTCTCGTCAAACATTTTAGTGCATGGACTCGGTTGACAGTAGGAGGAGCTAAGGGCATCAGTATTGCAGGTCCGGGAGCGAGCTTAGTCTTCCGAACTTCCTAGTTCAATTGCTTCTCTTAAAGTCGTGCGAAAGATATGGCTGACAAAAGCATGTACGGTTGTCGCGTTTTAACTTCTCCATGGATCTTCGGCTTCAAGCCCTCAATAAAGGTCCCCGATAGCTGTTTTTTAGACCAATCACGATTTTGACTCGATAACATTTCAAACCTGTTTGGTACCCCTGAATGGTGCAGGTTTGTTCGATCATTACTAGTTGTCCGTCAATGTCTTGTAATCAGTTGGTACGAAGTGGGTGAGCAGTCTATTAAATTGTCGCCATGAGAGGACTCCATGAGTGTGTTGAAACCAGTCAAACCACTATATGTTATCCCCTCTAAGATGTATAGCCGTAATTTTCACAATAGATGCATTCATAGTTTTGTGGTACCGATTAAATCGCTCCGCGTAAGAGATCCAACCATTAGGGTCTCCTTCCCATCTAGGGAAGTACTCCGTCATGCGCGGAAAGTTAGGATCAATCATGGAGCCTCCCCTCTCATGGAATTCATCTCTTGGGATTGGTGAGATTGGAAAGAGCTCTCTCATTGATATGATTTCTTCGGGCTTGGTGGTCGTCGCAAACCGAGTTCGGTAAAGAGAGTCTGAATCTTATCCTTCATTCGTACAGCGAAAACATCTAATTTAGCATTGAATACATCCTCAGATGCCATAATATATGATTCCAAATATTTGAAGTTAAGGTCTCTTTTTTATTGACGGGTTAAAAGCATGTATAGGTTGAGAGAAGTAATCGTTGAAAGGGTTGTTGAATAGGTGGATGTTGTATGTAGCGGTTTAGGCTTTGTTTTGTGACTGTTTCGGGTGCAGTTTGAGGGCATCGTTTGGTGGTATTTTAGGTCTTTGAATAAAAGTTTTGATCAATGGAAGATGGCAGCAAAGGATTGATAGAAATCAGTGGAAGATACTGCAAGTATTTGTTGTCTTGTAAGAGTAGAATCCTCGTCGAAGAAATTTGAGGATTTCCTCAATACCAGTGGTTTCTCGACGAAATTTCCTCCAAAAACCATGAGAGATTTGAGGAAGGAAATGACAGCAAAATCTCAGTTTATTTGACTGCAAGGATGTCCAATTTAATCAAGAGAATTTTGGCTGTACAATAGCAATGAAATCGGTGCAAGTTGTGATAGCAGAATTCTCGTCGAAAAATTTTCGCGATTTGTGATTAAAATTTGCCGTAACACAATATTTTTAGAGATGAATTCTTCAATATATGATTAAAGCCAAGATGATCTATGAATTACTGTAGCAGCAATCCGACAACTGTAGCGATGGCTAAAAAATGGCTTCCCTTTTCTACAGCGATGCTCATGGCTCCACGACTCGTCGCAATGCCAACATAATACCTTCGCAAATCCCTCCCGAAGCTCTTCTCCTATCAAGCTTTCCGGTGCCGGGACTTGATTGACGGACAACTAGCAAAGATACGCAAAGACTTCAAGCTCTCTTCTGGAAGTTCAATGATATCTTCTTCTACTAGTTCAATCATAAGAAGTCTCCCGTTACAATAACGATGCTCACGGCTCCACAGCTCATCGTAGTGCCGACATAATCCTTTCGTAGATCGCTCCCGAAGCTCTTCTCTCATCAAACATTTTAGTGCATGGACTCGGTTGACAGTAGGGGGCGCTAAGGGCATCAGTATTGCTGGTCCGGGAGCGAGCATAGTCCTCTGAGCTTCATAGTTCAATCGCTCCTCTTAAAGTAGTGCGAAAGATATGGCTGCCATAAGCGTGTACGGTTGTCGCACTTTAACTTCTCCCCGGATCTCTGGCTTCAAGCCCTCAATAAAGGTCCCCGATAGCTATTTTTAGACCAATCACGATTTTGACTCGATAACATTTCAAACCTAGTTTGGTACCCCTAAATGGTGGAGGTTTGTTCGATCATTACTAATTGTTCAATCATAAGAAGTCTCCCATTACAATAACGATGCTCACGGCTCCACGGCTCGTCACAGTGCCGACATAATCCTTTCGTAGATCGCTCCCGAAGCTCTTCTCTAGTCAAACATTTTAGTGCATGGACTCGGTTGATAGTAGGGGGTGCTTAGGGGTGATGTATTGCTGGTCCAGGAGCGAGCTTAGTCCTCCGAGCTTCATAGTTCAATCGCTCCTCTTAAAGTCGTGCGAAAGATATGGCTGCCATAAGCGTGTCCGTTTGTCGCGCTTTAACTTCTCCCCGGATCTCTGGCTTCAAGCCCTCAATAAAGGTCCCCGTTAGCTATTTTTAAACCAATCAAGATTTTGACTCGATAACATTTCAAACCTAGTTTGGTACCCCTGAATGGTGGAGGTTTGTTCGATCATTAGTAATTGACCGTAAATGTTCTTGTAATCGATTGGTCCGAAGTGGGTGAGCAGTCATTTAATCGCTGCTATTGAAGTCGTGCGGGCATCAGTATTGTGAGGGCATCAGTATTGCTGGTCGGGGAGCGAGCATAGTCATCCACGCTTCATAGTTCGATCGCTGCTATTGAAGTCATGCGAAAGATACGGCTGTCATAAGCGTGTACGGTTGTCGCGCTTTAACTTCTCCCCGGTTCTCCAGCTTCAAGATCTGTTTTAGACCAATCATGATTTTGACTCGATAACATTTCAAACCTAGTTTGGTACCACTGAACGATGGAGGTTTGTTGGATCTTTGCTAGTTGTCCGTCAATGTTCTTGTAATCAGTTGGTCCGATGTGGATGAGCAGTCCTTTGAATTGTCACCATGAGAGGACTCCATGAGTGTGTTCAAACTAGTCAAACCAATATATCTCATCCCCTTCAAGATGTATAGCCACAATTTCCACCATAGATGCGTTTGTAGATTTGTGGTATTGATAAAATCACTCCACGCAGGATATCCAACCAAGTGGGTCTCCATCTTCACATCTAGGGTAGTCCACACTCATGCGCGGAAAGTTGGCATCAATAATAGAGCCTCCCCTCTCATGGAAGTCATCTCTTCAGGATTGGTGAGATTGGATAGAGCTCTCTCCTTGATATGATTTCTTAGGGCTTGGAGGTCGACCCAAACCGAGTTCGGTAAAGAGAGTCCGAATCTTATCCTTCATTCGTGCCTCGAAAGCTTCGAATTTAGCATTGAATGCATCCTCAGATGCCATAGTATATGCCTCCAAATCTGTAAAGTTAAGGTCTCTTTTTGTATTGTCGGATTAAAGGAATTTATAGATTGAGAGAAGTGATCATCGAAAGGGTTGTTGGATAGGTTGATGTTGCAGGTTGTGGTTTAAGCTTGTTTTGTGACTGTTTTGGGTGTAGTTTGAGAGCATGGTTCGGGGGTATTTTTTGGTTATGAATGAATGTTTTTGATCTATGGAAGATGACAGCAAATAGAAATCAGTGGAAGTTATTGCAAGTATTTGTTGTCTTGTAAGAGTAGAATCGTCATCGAAAAAACAGTTGTTTCACGATGAAATTTTCAACAAAAGACATGAGAGATTTGAGGAGGGAATTGATAGCAAAATCTCAGTTTATATGACAGCAAGGATGTCCAGTTTAATCAAGTAAATTTTGGCAGTACAATAGCAATGAAATCGGTGCAAGTTGTGATAGCAGAATTCACGTCGAAAATTTCGACGGTTTATGATGAAATTTTCCATAACACAAAATCCTTTTTAGAGACAAATTCTTTGATATATTTATCTTAGATGGAAGACAAGATGATCTATGAATTACTGTAGCGGAAAGATGAAATGGCTTCCCTTTTCTACAGCGATGCTCACGGCTCCCCAAGTCATCGAAATGCTAGCATAATCCCTTCACAAATCGCTCACGAAGCTCTTTTCTTATCAACCTTTATGGTGCAGGGACTCGATTGACGGACAACTTGCCTCTTCATGTTCAAGCTTTCTTCTAGAAGTTCAATGACCTCTTCTTCTACTAGTTCAATCATAACAGGTCTCCCGTTACAATAACGATGCTCACGGCTCCACAGCTCGTCGCAGTGCCGACATAATCCTTTCGTAGATCTCTCCCGAAGCTCTTCTCTCGTCAAACATTTTAGTGCATGGACTCGGTTGACAGTAGGGTGTGCTAAGGGCATCAGTATTGCTGGTCCGGGAGCGAGCTTAGTCCTCTGAGCTTCATAGTTCAATCGCTCCTCTTAAAGTCGTGCGAAAGATATGGCTGCCATAAGCGTGTACGGTTGTCGCACTTTAACTTCTCCCCGGATCTCTGGCTTCAAGCCCTCAATAAAGGTCCCTGATAACTATTTTTAGACCAATCACGATTTTGACTCGATAACATTTCAAACCTAGTTTGGTACCCCTAAATGGTGGAGGTTTGTTCGATCATTACTAATTGTTCAATCATAAGAAGTCTCCCATTACAATAACGATGCTCACGGCTCCACGGCTCGTCACAGTGCCGACATAATCCTTTCGTAGATCGCTCCCGAAGCTCTTCTCTAGTCAAACATTTTAGTGCATGGACTCGGTTGATAGTAGGGGGTGCTTAGGGGTGATGTATTGCTGGTCCAGGAGCGAGCTTAGTCCTCCGAGCTTCATAGTTCAATCGCTCCTCTTAAAGTCGTGCGAAAGATATGGCTGCCATAAGCGTGTCCGTTTGTCGCGCTTTAACTTCTCCCCGGATCTCTGGCTTCAAGCCCTCAATAAAGGTCCCCGTTAGCTATTTTTAAACCAATCAAGATTTTGACTCGATAACATTTCAAACCTAGTTTGGTACCCCTGAATGGTGGAGGTTTGTTCGATCATTAGTAATTGACCGTAAATGTTCTTGTAATCGATTGGTCCGAAGTGGGTGAGCAGTCATTTAATCGCTGCTATTGAAGTCGTGCGGGCATCAGTATTGTGAGGGCATCAGTATTGCTGGTCGGGGAGCGAGCATAGTCATCCACGCTTCATAGTTCGATCGCTGCTATTGAAGTCGTGCGAAAGATACGGCTGTCATAAGCGTGTACGGTTGTCGCGCTTTAACTTCTCCCCGGTTCTCCAGCTTCAAGATCTGTTTTAGACCAATCATGATTTTGACTCGATAACATTTCAAACCTAGTTTGGTACCACTGAACGATGGAGGTTTGTTGGATCTTTGCTAGTTGTCCGTCAATGTTCTTGTAATCGGTTGGTCCGATGTGGATGAGCAGTCCTTTGAATTGTCACCATGAGAGGACTCCATGAGTGTGTTCAAACTAGTCAAACCAATATATCTCATCCCCTTCAAGATGTATAGCCACAATTTCCACTATAGATGCGTTTGTAGATTTGTGGTATTGATAAAATCACTCCACGCAGGATATCCAACCAAGTGGGTCTCCATCTTCACATCTAGGGTAGTCCACACTCATGTGCGGAAAGTTGGCATCAATAATAGAGCCTCCCCTCTCATGGAAGTCATCTCTTCAGGATTGGTGAGATTGGATAGAGCTCTCTCCTTGATATGATTTCTTAGGGCTTGGAGGTCGACCCAAACCGAGTTCGGTAAAGAGAGTCCGAATCTTATCCTTCATTCGTGCCTCGAAAGCTTCGAATTTAGCATTGAATGCATCCTCAGATGCCATAGTATATGCCTCCAAATCTGTCAAGTTAAGGTCTCTTTTTGTATTGTCGGATTAAAGGAATTTATAGGTTGAGAGAAGTGATCATCGAAAGGGTTGTTGGATAGGTTGATGTTGCAGGTTGTGGTTTAAGCTTGTTTTGTGACTGTTTTGGGTGTAGTTTGAGAGCATGGTTCGGGGGTATTTTTTGGTTATGAATGAATGTTTTTGATCTATGGAAGATGACAGCAAATAGAAATCAGTGGAAGTTATTGCAAGTATTTGTTGTCTTGTAAAAGTAGAATCGTCGTCGAAAAAACAGTTGTTTCACGATGAAATTTTCAACAAAAGACATGAGAGATTTGAGGAGGGAATTGATAGCAAAATCTCAATTTATATGACAGCAAGGATGTCCAGTTTAATCAAGTAAATTTTGGCAGTACAATAGCAATGAAATCGGTGCAAGTTGTGATAGCAGAATTCACGTCGAAAATTTCGACGGTTTATGATGAAATTTTCCATAACACAAAATCCTTTTTAGAGATAAATTCTTTGATATATTTATCTTAGATGGAAGACAAGATGATCTATGAATTACTGTAGCGGAAAGATGAAATGGCTTCCCTTTTCTACAGCGATGCTCACGGCTCCCCAAGTCATCGAAATGCTAGCATAATCCCTTCACAAATCGCTCACGAAGCTCTTTTCTTATCAACCTTTATGGTGCAGGGACTCGATTGACGGACAACTTGCCTCTTCATGTTCAAGCTTTCTTCTAGAAGTTCAATGACCTCTTCTTCTACTAGTTCAATCATAAGAAGTCTCCCGTTACAATAACGATGCTCACGGCTCCACAGCTCGTCGCAGTGCCGACATAATCCTTTCGTAGATCGCTCCCGAAGCTCTTCTCTCGTCAAACATTTTAGTGCATTGACTCGGTTGACAGTAGGGTGTGCTAAGGGCATCAGTATTGCTGGTCCGGGAGCGAGCTTAGTCCTCTGAGCTTCATAGTTCGATCGCTCCTCTTAAAGTCGTGCGAAAGATATGGCTGCTATAAGCGTGTACGGTTGTCGCACTTTAACTTCTCCCCGAATCTCTGGCTTCAAGCCCTCAATAAAGGTCCCCGATAACTATTTTTAGACCAATCACGATTTTGACTCGATAACATTTCAAACCTAGTTTGGTACCCCTAAAAGGTGGAGGTTTGTTCGATCATTACTAATTGTTCAATCATAAGAAGTCTCCCATTACAATAACGATGCTCACGGCTCCACGGCTCGTCACAGTGCCGACATAATCCTTTCGTAGATCGCTCCCGAAGCTCTTCTCTAGTCAAACATTTTAGTGCATGGACTCGGTTGATAGTAGGGGGTGCTTAGGGGTGATGTATTGCTGGTCCAGGAGCGAGCTTAGTCCTCCGAGCTTCATAGTTCAATCGCTCCTCTTAAAGTCGTGCGAAAGATATGGCTGCCATAAGCGTGTCCGTTTGTCGCGCTTTAACTTCTCCCCGGATCTCTGGCTTCAAGCCCTCAATAAAGGTCCCCGTTAGCTATTTTTAAACCAATCAAGATTTTGACTCGATAACATTTCAAACCTAGTTTGGTACCCCTGAATGGTGGAGGTTTGTTCGATCATTAGTAATTGACCGTAAATGTTCTTGTAATCGATTGGTCCGAAGTGGGTGAGCAGTCATTTAATCGCTGCTATTGAAGTCGTGCGGGCATCAGTATTGTGAGGGCATCAGTATTGCTGGTCGGGGAGCGAGCATAGTCATCCACGCTTCATAGTTCGATCGCTACTATTGAAGTCGTGCGAAAGATACGGCTGTCATAAACGTGTACGGTTGTCGCGCTTTAACTTCTCCCCGGTTCTCCAGCTTCAAGATCTGTTTTAGACCAATCATGATTTTGACTCGATAACATTTCAAACCTAGTTTGGTACCACTGAACGATGGAGGTTTGTTGGATCTTTGCTAGTTGTCCGTCAATGTTCTTTTAATCGGTTGGTCCGATGTGGATGAGCAGTCCTTTGAATTGTCACCATGAGAGGACTCCATGAGTGTGTTCAAACTAGTCAAACCAATATATCTCATCCCCTTCAAGATGTATAGCCACAATTTCCACCATAGATGCGTTTGTAGATTTGTGGTATTGATAAAATCACTCCACGCAGGATATCCAACCAAGTGGGTCTCCATCTTCACATCTAGGGTAGTCCACACTCATGCGCGGAAAGTTGGCATCAATAATAGAGCCTCCCCTCTCATAGAAGTCATCTCTTCGGGATTGGTGAGATTGGATAGAGCTCTCTCCTTGATATGATTTCTTAGGGCTTGGAGGTCGACCCAAACCGAGTTCGGTAAAGAGAGTCCGAATCTTATCCTTCATTCGTGCCTCGAAAGCTTCGAATTTAGCATTGAATGCATCCTCAGATGCCATAGTATATGCCTCCAAATCTGTAAAGTTAAGGTCTCTTTTTGTATTGTCGGGTTAAAGGAATTTATAGGTTGAGAGAAGTGATCATCGAAAGGGTTGTTGGATAGGTTGATGTTGCAGGTTGTGGTTTAAGCTTGTTTTGTGACTGTTTTGGGTGCAGTTTGAGAGCATGGTTCGGGGGTATTTTTTGGTTATGAATGAATGTTTTTGATCTATGGAAGATGACAGCAAATAGAAATCAGTGGAAGTTATTACAAGTATTTGTTGTCTTGTAAGAGTAGAATCGTCGTCGAAAAAACAGTTGTTTCACGATGAAATTTTCAACAAAAGACATGAGAGATTTGAGGAGGGAATTGATAGCAAAATCTCAGTTTATATGACAGCAAGGATGTCCAGTTTAATCAAATAAATTTTGGCAGTACAATAGCAATGAAATCGGTGCAAGTTGTGATAGCAGAATTCACGTCGAAAATTTCGACGGTTTATGATGAAAATTTCCATAACACAAAATCCTTTTTAGAGATAAATTCTTTGATATATTTATCTTAGATGGAAGACAAGATGATCTATGAATTACTGTAGCGGGAAGATGAAATGGCTTCCCTTTTCTACAGCGATGCTCACGGCTCCCCAAGTCATCGAAATGCTAGCATAATCCCTTCACAAATAGCTCACGAAGCTCTTTTCTTATCAACCTTTATGGTGCAGGGACTCGATTGACGGACAACTTGCCTCTTCATGTTCAAGGCTCTCTTCCGGATATTCAATGACCTCTTCTTCTACTGCTTCAATCATTAGAAGTCTCCCATTACAATAACGATGCTCACGGCTCCATAGCTCGTCGAAGTGCCAACATAATTCCTTTGCAAATCGCTCCCGAAGCTCTTCTCTCGTCAAACATTTTAGTGCATGGACTCGGTTGACAGTAGGAGGAGCTAAGGGCATCAGTATTGCAGGTCCGGGAGCGAGCTTAGTCTTCCGAACTTCCTAGTTCAATTGCTTCTCTTAAAGTCGTGCGAAAGATATGGCTGACAAAAGCATGTACGGTTGTCGCGTTTTAACTTCTCCATGGATCTTCGGCTTCAAGCCCTCAATAAAGGTCCCCGATAGCTGTTTTTTAGACCAATCATGATTTTGACTCGATGACATTTCAAATCTAGCGCGACATACTGTAGCGGCGTCGACACACTGTAGCAGCGACCAGATCTCCCTAGGGCGATCTGACTTCTGCAGCATCAGCTTTCTCCCACAGGCGACGGGCGACGGTACTGTAGCAACGAGCAGATCTCCCTAGGGCGATCTGAGTCCTGCAGCATCGGCTTTCTCCCACGGGCGAAGGGTGACGGTACTGTAGCGGCGACCAGATCTTCCTAAGGCGATGGTACTGTAGCGGCAATAAGATCTCCCTAGGGCGATCTGACTCCTGCAGCATTGCTTTCTCCCACGGGCGACGCATCGGCTTCTCCCCAAGGGTGACGATACTGTGGCGGCGACCAGATCTCCCTAGGGCGATGGTACTGTAACGGCAATCTGATATACTACAGCGGTGGCTCTGCCCTATGGCGACGATTCTGTAGCGGCGACCAGAAGAGGGATCAAACATGGCAGCGACGGCCCCTGGGGCTGGCGACGGTGGTGGGAGGGTTGATACGATGGCAAGACTCCCTACCGTTACCCCTCAAGTTGCTCCTCCACCATATCCTCTCTAGAGAGAAACTCCTTCGATGAAGCAGCATCGAAGCAGGTCGCGCTCTAGATCACGGTAGTTTGCTCTCATTTCCAGTGACCCTCGGCCTTGGACTAGCCTCTTCAAGGCTCCGGTTGGAAGTCCGGATCTAAGTTTGGAATTCTTTACTCCAGAAGTTCAAGCTGATAAGAAGATCGCTATATACGAGACTGCTGATTCAGCAGAGCTTATTGAGACATGGTCTATGGCTACTGTTGGCTATGTGGTAGGTCTCAAAACATCTTATTTCCCACTATCCTCATTTATCAAAACTCGATGGGGAATATCATCATTTGATCTCCATATGCTGGAGAACGGATTCTTTGTTTGCAAGATATACTCAGAAGAAGATTTACAACGGGTCCTCGAAGGATTCTGGACTATTCGCGGCCATCCAATGATTCTACGACGCTGGTCTCATGATGTCCGTTTGGAATTAGATAGCCTATAGTCTATTCCATTATGGGTATCTTTTCAAGGTCTTCCTCTACATCTTTGGAGTCGACGTTTTATTGCAAAGTTATGCAGCACTCTGGGACAGCCACTCTACATCGACAAAGCAACAGCAGCTCAAACGAGATTAGCATTTGCACGAGCATGTGTAATGGTTTCTTCTGACGATAATCTTCCTAATGAGGTTTTCTATCGTGATCTTGATGGGAACACTCAGAAGGTACATGTCTCATATTCCTGGAAGCCACAACGATGTCAGCGTTGCTTATCTTTTGGTCATGCAAATGGAGCTTGTCAGCAAACTCCAAAACTGATCACCAAGGTCTATCAACCACGTCAAGCGCCTCAGCAACAAAGCGAGTCTTCTCTAATGATAGTAGCACCGATGGTGGCGAAGACAATTGAGCATTCCGACTCGCAAGGACAGCACCGCGGACAGAAGGACAAATCCAAAACTTTATCCCTTCCTATAATGTCGGAGCCTTCCAAAACAGAAGTTCCCCATGGTACTAGTGGACAGGAGAAGCATAAGTCAGGAACTTCATCTCTTCCAATATCAACGGATCCGTCCATAATAGCTCAACGAACTCAGGCCCAAACAAATCTCGCTAACAAGGATATTCTTCCTCAACAAACTCAGGCCGCAACAAACATCGCCAACAAGGATATTCTGTTTCAACAAACTCATGCCCCAACAAGCCTCTCTAACCAGGCTGCTCCAACAAGTACTAACCAGGATATTGTGCTGCAACAATCTTATCATGCTTCAACAAACCCTGCCAATCAGTACCACATGAATCAAGGTATTTTAAAGTTTAAATATCTGCAAGCTGTAGATGAAGTGGATAAATATAGGAATAAAGCCATAAAAGGTAAGGATATTGTGCGGGAGGAAAATACAAAACCAAAGGATAAGAAAAAGGATGGTACAGTCCATCCAAAGTCGTAGGAAGAATACCTTACCACCTTTTCTATTTGTTTATCACTAATGAAAATAACATGCTGGAATGTTCGTGGACTTAACAAGCCTGAGAAATGTCGGGAGCTCAACAGAATAATTAAGTCTGCTGCATGTGATATTGTTATTCTAGTAGAAACGAAAATTAAACAATCGCGTGTTCAAGCTCAAAAGAATTTAATATGGCTGGACGCAGAACTGTTTACCAATGACTCAAATGAAACTTTTGGTAGAATATGGGTCTTTATGGCATCCTAACTCTATTAATGCTTGGCTTATTTCTGCTACTGATCAATTCATCCATCTTAAGGTAGAGGACAAAAAGAATGGCTATCAATTCAATTTCACTGGTATATATGCTTCAAACAGTATGCAAGAAAGAAATACACTGTGGTCTGATCTAACTAACATTGCAGATGGCTGTCTTAATGTACCTTGGATTGTTCTTGGTGACTTTAATACTGTTCGGTACATAAATGAAAAAGTGGGGGGTAGATAGCTTTCAGAAAGTCAGCTTCAAAGTTTTAATGATTACATAGATACTACTGCATTGACTGATATGAAATCTGTGGGTAATTGGCTCTCCTGGAGTAATCAAGGTGCTGCTAACAGAAAAATAATGGCTAGACTCGATAGATGTCTAATTAATCAAGAATGGTTAATAGTTTACCCTGATTCACTTCTTGAGTATGATGCTCCATTGTTTTCTGATCATTCTATAATGTACATATACACAGATAAAGCAACACCAAAAGGCAAGAAACCATTTAGATTCTTTAACATGTGGAGTACTCAACCTCAGTTCCTTGATGTTATCAGATCAGCTTGGAATGTTAATGTGCATGGATCCCCCCCTTACATCTTATGTCAAAAACTCAAAGCCTGCAAAGCAGCACTTAAGGAGTGGAATACAAATACCTTTGGCAATATTACCACCCGAGTTCAATTTTGCAGAAAGGAAATAATAGTAATGCAACATGAGCTGCAACTTCAGCCCCATGATGAGAAATCGACAAAGAGACGGAAGCACGAAATAACTTCTTGCAAGCCTTAAAGCAGGAGAAAAGTTTTGCAAAACAGAAGTCTCAACAGCATTGGCTTACTTTAGGGGATTCCAATACTAAGTTTTTTTATGCTTTCATTGCTACTCGAAGAGCCGTTAACCGCATCAAGAAATGCAGAGATAAAGATAACAACCTTATTGAGAATTTAGATGAGGTTAAAGCATTCACTGAGCAATTTTTTTATTCCTTACTCAACCAAGCGAGGAAACCTAATAATATTCATGTGGAGCCAACTAGAAAGCTTGATTCGGATGCCATTTCTATCCTCAATGCCCCAATTACAGATGACGAAATAGTAAGAGTTGTCTTTAAGTCACCAAAGCACAAAAGTCCTGGTCCAGACGGATTTCCTGTTGAATTTTACCAAATTACATGGTCTATTATTGGTAATGATGTGATTAAAGCTTGCCAACACTTTTTCTCTTCAGGTCATATTCTTAGAGAGATGAATTGCACTTTTATTTCTCTAATTCCCAAGAATGCAGGGGCTGATTCACTAGAGAACTATCGACCCATATCTTTATGTAACTTTATTTACAAGATCATCTCCAAAGTGCTAGCAGAAAGATTGCAAAAGGTAATACACAAGATAATTAGTCCAAATCAGGCTGCATTCATCAAAGGGAGAAGTATACATCATAATATTCTGCTGGCTAATGACTTGGTCAAGGATCTGCACTCAAAAGCAAGAGGGACAAAAATCTGTTTTAAAGCTGATCTACGAAAAGCCTTTGACTCAATTAATAGGAACTTTATCTATAAGATGCTCCTCGGTATGAACTTTCCTTAGCAATGGGTTAATTGGATTCAATGTTGCTTAGAAACTCCAAAGTTTTCAATACTCTTCAACGGCTCACCTATTGGTTTTTTTGGGAGCAAGAATGACATCCGACAAGGCGATCCACTCTCTCCATATCTCTTTACTATTGCAATGGAAGGACTTAGCTGTATGTTGGAATATGCGGTCTCTGATGGCAGTATTAAGGTACCCCATGCTGGCCCTATTCATATATCACATATAATCTTTGCAGATGATCTTCTTATCTTTCTTCAGAATGATTCAACTTCAGTAAGAAACTTGGCTACTATTCTGAATGATTTTGGTATAGTTTCTGACCTTCAGTTAAATCATGCGAAAAGTAAAGTCTACATGAGCCCTTGCATTGAAGACAAAGATGTTATTGCACATATTCTAGGGGTTAGTGAGGGAAATCTGCCAGTTACATATCTGGGTCTCCCACTCATATCCACTGGCATTCACAAAACTCACTGTCAGCCTATCCTGGAAAAAAATAAAGAACAGAATTTCCTCCTGGAAAAATAGGCTTCTTTCAAAAGCAGGACGACTTGAACTCATCCGTTCGGTGTTGAACTCTTACTCTATATATTGGTCAAATGCATTTCTTCTGCCTATTAGACTTCTCCAAGATATTGAACGGTTATTAATAAACTTCTTCTGGAATGACACAAATGATAAGACAATGCATATGGTAAATTGGGACAGCATCTGCAAACTGAAAGATGAAGGGGGGTTGAACTTGAGAAATACTAGAGATTGGAATAAAGCATGTTTGGTAAAGCAATTGTGGGACCTTTTGCAAAACAAGTGTTCCTTATAGTCACAATGGGTTTCTGCTAGGTATCTTTCAAAGAAATCGATTTGAGAAATTTCAACAAGAACATACCACTCTGCAGCTTGGAAAGGAATTTTAAAGGCAAGGAATTGGCTAATCAAACACATTTCGTACGCAATCTCTACTGAAACTAATACTAATATGTGGTACGATCCTTGGGTGAATTGGGAAAAGCATATTTCAATTATACGGTGACAGAATACGAAAAGACCTTGGGGCTCCAAAGACTGGAAGGTTTTCGAGTTCATTGCTAATGGTACCTAGTGTCTCCCTACTCCTATTTCTCTTGAAATGTTATCACTTTGGCCGACTATCACAGCTATTCCAATCAGGAACAACTCTTCAGATGTACTTATTTGGCTTCATGACAATGGCAAATTTAGTGTCACATCCGCATGGAATCAAATTAGGCAAAGAAATAACAAGTGGCTCCCAAGCAGTTGGACATGGGATCGACCGGGATCACAGAGACATTCCTTATGTACATGGCAGGCCCTTTTGAATAAACTACCTACAATAGACAATATGAAAAGAAGAGGTATCCATTATGTTAACCGATGCTCCCTTTGCATGCAACAAGAAGAAACTATTGACCATCTCTATTTTGCTTGTGACTATACTAAATGGATATGGAAGGAGATTCTCCAGCGATTCGAACTCAATAGAATGCTGCAACCAAACTTGCATCAAGAATTAGGTGACCTCTTACACAATTGACAAAGGGCCTCTTACAATGTTTTTCAAGCAAAGGGCCTCTTACACAATTGACAAATGTTATATTCAGATGTGCTATTTGATGGATGTGGAAGGAAAGATGTAGTAGAATCTTTGAGTGTCAACACACAAACAATGCTCATCTCTTGACAGAGATTATTAGAGACTCAAGATCATGTATGGAGAACGATCTCAAACGGAGCACTTTACACGAAGAGAAAAATATATTTTTATCAATACAATTTTGCTATTAGCTAAAGACCTTAGGCATGAAAAGCTATACCCACAGGAAATGTTGGCATATCTGGACTTTATATTTTATTTGTTGGCCACAGTTAAGAGTTATAGTCTACAGCATGTGTAGTCATAACTACCGCATGAGTACTCTACGAGTTACCTAGCTTCGTCTATAACTTGTATAGACAAAGTTATTTGTAGAAACTTTACACAAAATCAATTTACTTTTACTTATAAAAAAAACATTTCAAATCGCTCCATGCATGATATCCATAATTGTACGGATAAAATCACTCCATGCAAGATGTATAGTCGTAATTTCCACAATAGATGCATTCATAGTTTTGTGGTACCGATAAAATCGCTCCGGCAAGGCAAGAGATCCAACCATTAGGGTCTCCTTCCCATTTAGGGAAGTACACCCTCATGCGCGGAAAGTTGGGATCAATTATAGAGCCTCCCCTCTCATAGAATTCATCTCTTTGGGATTGGCGAGATTGGAAAGAGCTCTCTAATTGATATGATTTCTTCGGGCTTGGTGGTCGTCGCAAACCGAGTTCGGTAAAGAGAATCTAAATCTTATCCTTCATTCATACATCAAAAGCATCGAATTTAGCATTGAATACATCCTTAGATGCCATAGTATATTCCTCCAAATATGTGAAGTTAAGGTTTCTTTTTATTGACGGTTAAAAGCATGTATAGGTTGAGAGAAGTGATCGTTGAAAGGGTTGTTGAATAGGTGGATGTTGTTGGTAACGGTTTAGGCTTGTTTTGTGACTGTTTTGGGTGCAGTTTGAGGGCATCGTTTGGTGGTGTTTTAGGGCTTTGAATAAAAGTTTTTGATCAATGGAAGATAGCAGCAAAGGTTTGATAGAAATCAGTGGAAGATACTGCAAGTATTTGTTGTCTTGTAAGAGTAGAATCCTCGTCGAAGAAACAGTGGTTTCTCGACGAAATTTCCTCCAAAAACCATGAGAGATTTGAGGAAGGAAATGACAGCAAAATTTCAGTTTATTGACTGCAAGGATGTCTAATTTAATCAAGAGAATTTTGGCTGTATAATAGCAATGAAATCGGTGCAAGTTGTGATAACAGAATTCTCGTCGAAAAATTTTTACAGTTTGTGATGAAAATTTGCCGTAACACAAAATCATTTTTAGAGATGAATTCTTCCATATATTAATCTTAGATTAAAGCCAAGATGATCTATGAATTACTGTAGCAGCAATCCGACACCTGTAGCGACGGCTACAAAATGGCTTCCCTTTTCTACAGCGATGCTCACGGCTCCACGACTCTTCGCAATGCCAATACCTTCGTAACTCCCTCTCGAAGCTCTTCTCTTATCAAGCTTTACGGTGCAGGGACTCGATTGACGGACAACTAGCAAAGATACGCAAAGATCTTCTTCATGTTCATGGCTCTCTTCTGGAAGTTCAATGACATCTCTTCTACTAGTTCAATCATAAGAAGTCTCCCATTACAATAACGATGCTCACGACTCCCACGGCTCGTTGTAGTGCCGACATAATCCTTTCGTATTTTCACCTTCACTACAACACGAATGATGAGGAAACATTCAGTGAAGAGGAAGAAATCAGGAGCCACACCTTAGCAGTCGTAATCCAACTCACTGACGAAAAGAAGAAGACGAGGCAGAACAACTATGCAATAACCTGAATTTCTATTTTCAGATAATTACAATTTTGAGGGGAAAGGATGATGTCATACCCCCAAAGATTTCAAAAGGAGATAGGATCTAGCCGGAATAGAAAGAGTGGGGGAGGAAGGCTGTCGTTAAGTTCACCAAAGCACAAAAGTCCTGGTCCAGACGGATTTCCTGTTGAATTTTACCAAATTACATGGTCTATTATTGGTAATGATGTGATTAAAGCTTGCCAACACTTTTCTCTTCAGGTCATATTCTTAGAGAGATGAATTGCACTTTTATTTCTCTAATTCCCAAGAATGCAGGGGCTGATTCACTAGAGAACTATCGACCCATATCTTTATGTAACTTTATTTACAAGATCATCTCCAAAGTGCTAGCAGAAAGATTGCAAAAGGTAATACACAAGATAATTAGTCCAAATCAGGCTGCATTCATCAAAGGGAGAAGTATACATCATAATATTCTGCTGGCTAATGACTTGGTCAAGGATCTGCACTCAAAAGCAAGAGGGACAAAAATCTGTTTTAAAGCTGATCTACGAAAAGCCTTTGACTCAATTAATAGGAACTTTATCTATAAGATGCTCCTCGGTATGAACTTTCCTTAGCAATGGGTAATTGGATTCAATGTTGCTTAGAAACTCCAAAGTTTTCAATACTCTTCAACGGCTCACCTATTGGTTTTTTTGGGAGCAAGAATGACATCCGACAAGGCGATCCACTCTCTCCATATCTCTTTACTATTGCAATGGAAGGACTTAGCTGTATGTTGGAATATGCGGTCTCTGATGGCAGTATTAAGGTACCCCATGCTGGCCCTATCATATATCACATATAATCTTTGCAGATGATCTTCTTATCTTTCTCAGAATGATTCAACTTCAGTAAGAAACTTGGCTACTATTCTGAATGATTTTGGTATAGTTTCTGACCTTCAGTTAAATCATGCGAAAAGTAAAGTCTACATGAGCCCTTGCATTGAAGACAAAGATGTTATTGCACATATTCTAGGGGTTAGTGAGGGAAATCTGCCAGTTACATATCTGGGTCTCCCACTCATATCCACTGGCATTCACAAAACTCACTGTCAGCCTATCCTGGAAAAAAATAAAGAACAGAATTTCCTCCTGGAAAAATAGGCTTCTTTCAAAAGCAGGACGACTTGAACTCATCCGTTCGGTGTTGAACTCTTACTCTATATATTGGTCAAATGCATTTCTTCTGCCTATTAGACTTCTCCAAGATATTGAACGGTTATTAATAAACTTCTTCTGGAATGACACAAATGATAAGACAATGCATATGGTAAATTGGGACAGCATCTGCAAACTGAAAGATGAAGGGGGGTTGAACTTGAGAATACTAGAGATTGGAATAAAGCATGTTTGGTAAAGCAATTGTGGGACCTTTTGCAAAACAAGTGTTCCTTATAGTCACAATGGGTTTCTGCTAGGTATCTTTCAAAGAAATCGATTTGAGAAATTTCAACAAGAACATACCACTCTGCAGCTTGGAAAGGAATTTTAAAGGCAAGGAATTGGCTAATCAAACACATTTCGTACGCAATCTCTACTGAAACTAATACTAATATGTGGTACGATCCTTGGGTGAATTGGGAAAAGCATATTTCAATTATACGGTGACAGAATACGAAAAGACCTTGGGGCTCCAAAGACTGGAAGGTTTTCGAGTTCATTGCTAATGGTACCTAGTGTCTCCCTACTCCTATTTCTCTTGAAATGTTATCACTTTGGCCGACTATCACAGCTATTCCAATCAGGAACAACTCTTCAGATGTACTTATTTGGCTTCATGACAATGGCAAATTTAGTGTCACATCCGCATGGAATCAAATTAGGCAAAGAAATAACAAGTGGCTCCCAAGCAGTTGGACATGGGATCGACCGGGATCACAGAGACATTCCTTATGTACATGGCAGGCCCTTTTGAATAAACTACCTACAATAGACAATATGAAAAGAAGAGGTATCCATTATGTTAACCGATGCTCCCTTTGCATGCAACAAGAAGAAACTATTGACCATCTCTATTTTGCTTGTGACTATACTAAATGGATATGGAAGGAGATTCTCCAGCGATTCGAACTCAATAGAATGCTGCAACCAAACTTGCATCAAGAATTAGGTGACCTCTTACACAATTGACAAAGGGCCTCTTACAATGTTTTTCAAGCAAAGGGCCTCTTACACAATTGACAAATGTTATATTCAGATGTGCTATTTGATGGATGTGGAAGGAAAGATGTAGTAGAATCTTTGAGTGTCAACACACAAACAATGCTCATCTCTTGACAGAGATTATTAGAGACTCAAGATCATGTATGGAGAACGATCTCAAAACGGAGCACTTTACACGAAGAGAAAAATATATTTTTATCAAATACAATTTTGCTATTAGCTAAAGACCTTAGGCATGAAAAGCTATACCCACAGGAAATGTTGGCATATCTGGACTTTATATTTTATTTGTTGGCCACAGTTAAGAGTTATAGTCTACAGCATGTGTAGTCATAACTACCGCATGAGTACTCTACGAGTTACCTAGCTTCGTCTATAACTTGTATAGACAAAGTTATTTGTAGAAACTTTACACAAAATCAATTTACTTTTACTTATAAAAAAAACATTTCAAATCGCTCCATGCATGATATCCATAATTGTACGGATAAAATCACTCCATGCAAGATGTATAGTCGTAATTTCCACAATAGATGCATTCATAGTTTTGTGGTACCGATAAAATCGCTCCGTGCAAGAGATCCAACCATTAGGGTCTCCTTCCCATTTAGGGAAGTACACCCTCATGCGCGGAAAGTTGGGATCAATTATAGAGCCTCCCCTCTCATAGAATTCATCTCTTTGGGATTGGCGAGATTGGAAAGAGCTCTCTAATTGATATGATTTCTTCGGGCTTGGTGGTCGTCGCAAACCGAGTTCGGTAAAGAGAATCTAAATCTTATCCTTCATTCATACATCAAAAGCATCGAATTTAGCATTGAATACATCCTTAGATGCCATAGTATATTCCTCCAAATATGTGAAGTTAAGGTTTCTTTTTTATTGACGGTTAAAAGCATGTATAGGTTGAGAGAAGTGATCGTTGAAAGGGTTGTTGAATAGGTGGATGTTGTTGGTAACGGTTTAGGCTTGTTTTGTGACTGTTTTGGGTGCAGTTTGAGGGCATCGTTTGGTGGTGTTTTAGGGCTTTGAATAAAAGTTTTTGATCAATGGAAGATAGCAGCAAAGGTTTGATAGAAATCAGTGGAAGATACTGCAAGTATTTGTTGTCTTGTAAGAGTAGAATCCTCGTCGAAGAAACAGTGGTTTCTCGACGAAATTTCCTCCAAAAACCATGAGAGATTTGAGGAAGGAAATGACAGCAAAATTTCAGTTTATTTGACTGCAAGGATGTCTAATTTAATCAAGAGAATTTTGGCTGTATAATAGCAATGAAATCGGTGCAAGTTGTGATAACAGAATTCTCGTCGAAAAATTTTTACAGTTTGTGATGAAAATTTGCCGTAACACAAAATCATTTTTAGAGATGAATTCTTCCATATATTAATCTTAGATTAAAGCCAAGATGATCTATGAATTACTGTAGCAGCAATCCGACACCTGTAGCGACGGCTACAAAATGGCTTCCCTTTTCTACAGCGATGCTCACGGCTCCACGACTCTTCGCAATGCCAATACCTTCGTAAATCCCTCTCGAAGCTCTTCTCTTATCAAGCTTTACGGTGCAGGGACTCGATTGACGGACAACTAGCAAAGATACGCAAAGATCTTCTTCATGTTCATGGCTCTCTTCTGGAAGTTCAATGACATCTTCTTCTACTAGTTCAATCATAAGAAGTCTCCCATTACAATAACGATGCTCACGACTCCACGGCTCGTTGTAGTGCCGACATAATCCTTTCGTATTTTCACCTTCACTACAACACGAATGATGAGGAAACATTCAGTGAAGAGGAAGAAATCAGGAGCCACACCTTAGCAGTCGTAATCCAACTCACTGACGAAGAAGAAGAAGACGAGGCAGAACAACTATGCAATAACCTGAATTTCTATTTTCAGAATAATTACAATTTTGAGGGGGAAAGGGAGATGTCATACCCCCAAAGATTTCAAAAGGAGATAGTAGCTGCCGGAATAGAAAATGAGTGGGAAATGGATTACCCGCAACTAGCAAAATTATCTCAGCAGGTATATTCCTCATCAGCTGTATCAAACTACAGACCACCTGCAGAGTCTACGATGGGACCCGCAAACTACCCACCAGCGGTCAACATTGAGTCAACAAGTCAAAGGCCAACCTTCGAAGGATATAATAGACAAAATCAACCGAGGTTTAAGGCAAAGGACTTTTCGGAAGCTTGGAACCTTCCATCGGCGTTCCAACAGCAAGGGGCAATGTTTATAATCCCGTCGCAACTAGGAAGGTTCGACGAAGTATTTATGAGATAGGAATTAATTACAAAAAACCTGGTCTCATTACAAGGATTCACGGACCCCCAATCAAAGATGGAATTCATCGAAAATCTCTTAGGGGAATCGGAAAAATTGGCTTGGATACAATGGCGAATGGCGTATCCAGACGAATACCAGCTGCTGCTAGCAATGCAGATGGAGCAGGAGGTACTCAAAACATCCTCTCTCAATTACGAACAATTTTTGTACTCGAAGATCCGTTCCAAGGATCTACAGGAGCACAAGAGGAGGCATACAGAGACCTCGAAAGGCTATCATGCAATAATCTGAAAAATATCATTCAATTCCTGAATGATTACATGAGATTGGCCTCGAAAACAGGAAGCTGTTCACAAGCCCGGAATTATCTGAAAAACTATGGTAAAAAATGCCCGGAGAATTGGGCAAAAGGATAAAAGAAGCCTTTGAAACAAAATACAGAGGCAATACAATAGGTGTAATTCCAAGAGTATTATTCTCCTACAAGTACCTAGAAACAGAGTGCAAAGACGCTGCTTTCAAAAGAGCACTAAAGGACCTATCGTTCTGCAGCGAGATACCCATCCCAGGGTACTACAACAAACCAGAGAAGAAGTATGGGGTAAGAAAATCTATCACGTACAAAGGAAAACCCCACTCATCTCATGCAAGGATTGAAAAGAGGAAGCACCTCATCAGGAATAAGAGGTGCAAATGCTATCTATGCGGGGAAGAAGGACATTTTGCCCGAGAATGCCCCAATGATCGCCAAAATACAAGAAGGGTGGCCATGTTCGAACAAATGGACCTACCTGAAGATTATGAAATTATCTCAGTCCAAGAAGGCGAAGATCAAAGTGACGCTATCTACTCTATCTCAGAGGGAGAAGATGTGGAAGACCTACACCATGGTACAAACTCTCTCACCCACAAAATATTTGTGTTAATTGAAGATAGCAGAACATGGTGGATAGGACCAAATGCAGGCTACAGAGCAAAGGTCCAAGTATCCCAAAAACAAGCAGAATGCCAACACATCTGGAGGGTAAACGAAGATCTACCAGCAAATCTGGAAGGATGCATCTGCTGCAAAAAGACATCACAAAGGAGACACAGATGTCACTGCCCACTGTGCGAAGTCACCTCGTACGGAATGTGCAGTATGTACTATTTCGACAAGAGGACCCCAGTAGACTTGGAAGAGCGGCCAAGGTATGAACCCAGGAACCTCATGCTTCAGCAAACTGATTACATCCCACTGTGAAGCAGAAATAAAAAGGTTGAAGGGGGCACTGGAAGCCGAAAGGGAGAAGGGGAAAGAGTCGGAACAAGTACAAAATCAGGCCATACTTATTGCCCAAGAGAACTTCCAACTAAAGCATGAATTGGAAGAAATAAGGAAGAAATATCAGCAACTGAAGCAAGAAGGACTGGAGATGGATAGGCTCAGAATGGAGAAGGCAGACCTACAAAGAGAGATCCAGATCCTAAGGGAAAAGGGCAAGGCCAAAGAAGAAGAAGCATACGTTCTCATGGAAGAAGAAGCACAGAAAATCCTATCTGCTGGAACAGACAACCAAAAGGGAACAAAAATATACTATTCAACCTAACGGTGCAAATAGAAATACCTGGCGCACCGATATTCAAAGTAAATGCAATACTAGATACGGGGGCAACAACGTGCTGCATTGATGACAGGGCAGCCCCAGGAGTAGCTCTGGAGAAAAGCCCATACCTCGTACATTTCAGCGGGATAACCTCAAAAGCAACCGCTGATAAGAAGTTAAAAGGAGGGAAGATGACACTAGGAGACAACTCCTTCAGAATTCCCTACACGTATGCATTCCCCATGAAGTTAGGGGACGACATACAAATGATAATAGGCTGCAACTTCATACGAGCGATGCAAGGAGGGGTCAGAATTGAAGGTAACATGGTTACTTTCTATAAAAATCTAACTACAATCAGCACCCTTCCATACACTCCAGCAGCAGCAGCAATAGAAGAACTGGATTTAGACGAGGAGGATTATATCCAGATCCAAGAGTTGGTGTGTTACTCAGCAGAGCCACAAAAGGATGAGGCAAGCCTGAGAGCCTAATTCGGAAATCTCCTCGAAGAACTAAAGGCCCAGGGTTATGTTGGGGAAAACCCACTCCAACACTGAGAGAAAAATAAGGTCACGTGCAAATTGGAAATAAAGAACCCAGACTTCACAATTGAGGATAAATCCATCAAGCACCTCACACCTCAAGCAAAAGAGTCGTTTTCCAAGCATGTCAGGGCGCTATTAGACCTAGGTGTAATCAGACCAAGTCAAAGCCGACACCGAACAACAGCTATAATGGTCAATTCAGGAACAACAAGTGACCCAACAACAGGGCAGGAGACGAAAGGAAAGGAGCGAATGGTGTTCAACTACCGCAGGCTAAACGACATCACAGAAAAGGACCAATACAACCTCCCTGGAATAAACACCATATTAAGAAAGGTCAGCACCAGCAAAATATATTCCAAATTCGATTTAAAATCAGGCTTTCATCAGGTAGCAATGCACCTTGAGTCCATAGAATGGACTGCGTTCTGGGTACCAGAAGGCCTTTATGAGTGGGTGGTCATGCCGTTTGGGTTGAAAAACGCCCCAGTGATATTTCAGAGAAAAATGGATGACTGCTTCAGAGGTACGGAACAATTTATAGCAGTTTACATAGATGACATATTAGTTTTCTCTGAAAATATGAAAGATCATGCTAAGCATCTGAAGAAAATGATCGAGATATGCCAGAAAATGGGCTAGTCCTGAGCCCTACCAAAATGAAGATTGCGGTCCGAGAGATCGAATTCCTTGGAGCAGTTCTGGGCAATTCAAGAATCAAACTCCAACCCCACATTATCAAGAAAATCATTGGATACAATGAAGAGGACTTAACAACAAAGAGGGGGTTGAGGTCATGGTTGGGAATACTAAACTATGCAAGGAGCTAAATACCCAACCTCGGTAAACTCCTAGGGCCTTTATACTCCAAAACAAGCCCAACAGGAGAAAGGAGGATGAACGAACAAGACTGGAAGCTTATCAAGGAAATTAAAGGAATGATAAACAAGCTGCCAGACCTAGAGGTCCCACCCCAAGAGTGTTTCATAATCCTAGAAGTGGACGGATGCATGGAAGGATGGGGAGGGGTGTGTAAATGAAAAAACAAAAGGAGTGACCCAAGAAACTCAGAAAGGGTCTGTGCGTACGCAAGCGGAAAGTTTAGCCCGATCAAATCAACCATTGATGCCGAAATGCACGCTGTAATGAAAACTCTAGAAGCTCTGAAAATATATTATCTTGACAAAAGGGAGATCCTCATCAGAACAGACTGTCAAGCCATCATCAGCTTCTTCAACAAATCAGCACAGAACAAACCATCAAGGGTTAGATGGATGACGTTTACGGACTATATCACCGGGAATGGGATAGAAGTCCAGTTTGAACATATTGAGGGCACAAGCAACATCCTGGCAGATTCACTGTCCAGATTAATAAACGTTTTAATAACTGCAGGATGGAAGGACGAACAGGAGGAGCAGCTATCATTAATAGCAGGGGCGACCAAAGAGCTAAAAGACAAGCCCAGCCCATGAGCAGAAGCCCTTCTAAGTCAGATAGCCCACAAAATTACGGACTATTCTCTGAGTATGCTGCCGAGCTTCATGAGATCAGAAGCAAAATGCGGGGAGGGATCTCACTCAACGACCTGGGTGCCGCCGAAAGAAGACTCAACCTACTACAGAAAGGAGCAGCACAACAAGCAATCCAAGCTCTACAACAGTACAAGGACATCCAATCACTCAAAGTGGATGAGTACCGAAGGAGTGGCGGGAACAATAACTGGTACAAAGACTGGCTGCCAGCCGTCCTCCAACAGCAACAACAGCTGGAAAGAGCACTGGCATTAGTTGAAGACACCTCCCAAAGGACACCTAGCTTCGGGATCTAAGAAGGTACGGGACAAACCCAAAGCAGGATCCGAAGCATGTGACCTACCCAGCTGGAAGGAACTACTGCACCGCCCCAGCTGGAATGCACTACCTTTACTTAGGCGGCAAGAAAAAGCTTTTTGGACTGAGCCTCGGGGAGCCGTCCAATAAGCGTCCAATAAAGTACACAACAGCTGGAGGGCACTATGGCGCCGCCCCAGCTGGAAGGCACTACCTTTACTTAGCTTAGAAGTTTAGAGCTAGGGGTCAGCAATTGTACTCAGGGGGTATAAAGAAGGAAAAGATAAGAATGCGATGGGGCTCAATAAAGAGCACCTGGTTCTTACAATCCCTCTATATAAACCCATAGGAAGCTCTTGCTAGAAGTCAGTCGAACACTGAAGTTCTACTTGAGTCAGTCCTAAGTTTCTCAAAGAAAACTTGAGCTGAACACTGAAGATCTGCTCGAGAAGTTTGAAGTTGGATAGTCAGTCTCTGGTTCTCTGTAAGCAATTTTTCTTCAACTCAACTGTTAGTTCTTTTTGTATTATAAGCAATTTTTCTTCAACTGTTAGTTGCTTTCGTATTATAAGCGCTTTCGCCTGTAGAAACCATGCGCTTTCGACTGTAGAAACCATGCGCTCCCGAAGCTCTTCTCTCGTCAAACATTTAAGTGCATGGACTCAGTTGACAGTAGGGGGTGCTAAGGGCATCAGTATTGCTTGTCCAGGAGCGAGCTTAGTCCTCCGAGCTTCATAGTTCAATCGCTCCTCTTAAAGTCGTGCGAAAGATATGGCTGTCATAAGCGTGTACGGTTGTCGCGCTTTAACTTCTCCCCGGATCTCTAGCTTCAAGCCCTCAATAAAGTCCCCGATAGCTATTTTTAGACCAATCACGATTTTGACTCGATAACATTTCAAACCTAGTTTGGTACCCTTGAATGGTGGAGGTTTGTTCGATCATTACTAATTGTCCGTCAATGTTCTTGTAATCGGTTGGTCCGAAGTGGGTGAGCAATCATTTAAATTGTCGCCATGAGATGACTCCATGAGTGTGTTGAAACCAGTCAAACCACTATATGTCATCCCCTTTATGATGTATAGCCGTAATTTCCACCATAGATGCATTCGCAGTTTTGTGGCACCGATAAAATCGCTCCGCGTATGAGATCCAACCCATGCGGGTCTCCTTCCCATCTAGGGAAGTACACCCTCATGTGTGGAAAGTTGAGATCAATCATAGAGCCTCCCCTCTCATGGAATTCATCACTTTGGGATTGGTGAGATTGGAAAGAGCTCTCTCCTTGATGTGATTTCTTTGGGCTTGGTAGTCATCACAATCCGAGTTCGGTAAAGAGAGTCTGAATCTTATCCTTCATTCGTCCCTTGAAAGCATCGAATTTAGCATTGAATACATACTCAGATGCCATAGAATATGCCTCCAAAACTGTGAAGTTAAGGTCTCTGTTTTATTGACGGGTTAAAGGCATGTATAGGTTAAGAGAAGTAATCGTCGAAAGGGTTGTTGGATAGGTGGATGTTATAGGTAGTGGTTTAGGCTTGTTTTGTGACTGTTTTGGGTGCAGTTTGAGGGCGTGATTTGTTGGTATTTTAGGGCTTTGAATAAATATTTTTGATCAATGGAAGATGGCAAGTTAGAATCAGGTTTGATAGAAATCAGTAGAATTTACTGCAAGTATTTGTTGTCTTGTAAGAGTAGAATCCTCATCGTAGAAATAGTGGTTTCTTGATGAAATTTCCTCCAAAAACTATGGAAGATTTGAGGAAGTAAATGACAGTAAAATCTCAGTTTATATGACAGTAAGGATGTCCAATTCAATCAAGAGAATTTTGGTGTACAATAGCAATGAAATCGGTGCAAGTTGTGATAGCAGAATTCTCGTCGAAAAATTTCCGCAGTTTGTGATGAAAATTTGCCGTAACACAAAATCATTTTTAGAGATGAATTCTTCAATATATCAAATCTTAGATGAAAGCCAAGATGATCTATGCATTACTATAGTGGCGATCAAACACCTGTAGCGACGGCTACAAAATGACTTCCCTTTTCTACAGCAATGCTCACGGCTCCACGACTCGTCGTAATGCCAACATAATATATTCGCAAATCCCTCCTCACGCTCTTCTCTTATCAACCTTTATGATGTAGGGACTCGATTGACGGACAACTAGCAAAGATTTTTTTTTTTATAAGTAAAAGTAAATTGATTTTGTGTAAAGTTTCTACAATTAGCTTTGTCTATATAAGTTATAGACGAAGCTAGGTAACTCGTAGAGTACTCACGCGGTAGTTATGACTACACATGTTGTAGAGTATAACTCTTAACTGTGGCCAACAAATAAAATGTAAAGTCTAGATATGCCAAGATTTCCTGTGGGTACAGCTTTTAACATCAGGCCCAAGATCTTTAGCTAATAGCAAAATTGAATTTGATAAAAATATCTTTTTCTCTTTGTGTAAAGTGCTCCATTTTGAGATCGTTCTCCATATATGATCTTGAGTCTCTAATAATCTCTATCAAGAGCTGAGCATTGATTGTGTGTTGACATTCAAAGATTCTGCTACATCTTTCCTTCCACATCCACCAAATAGTGCATCTGAATATAACCTTTATCAATAGTGTAAGAGGCCCTTTTCTTGAAAAACATTGCATGAAGTCACGTAATTCTTGATGCAAGTTTGGTTGCGGCATTCTATTGAGTTCGAATCGCTGGATGATACCGAGGAGGGTAAAAATGTAGAATGGATTTTGAAAGAAAACTGATAGAACACTAGTTCAGAGAGAAAATGTCACAAGAGACAAGGAGCGAATTCTTGACGAAACTTTGATAAAATGAAAAATAGCTCACCACCTAGTTTAAAATCAAAAGAGATACAGAAAGATCACCACCCTGATATGAATGAGCAAGTTGATCATAATTCTGCCAAAGACCCTTTAACTATTCGTGGAGGACCAATAACAAGAGCTAAAGCTAAAATGATGAAAGAAACCTTAACTTGTTTATTGGAAGGTATTTGGAAGGAGCAAGCTGGTCAAAACTTGGTCAAGGTTCTATGGATACAAGAAGAGCCTAAAATAGTCAACCTGATTCAAATAAGTCCAACCTTGAGAGAAGGATAAATTTTTAGCCTATTTTGAAGAATAAAAGTCATTCAGCCATATTAGACCATATTAAGAATTATGGGATTATTCATGTATAATCATTCAAATCATTTCAAGGTAAGATTCATGAGTAATCTGCATTCATGCATTAGGAATATGAATGTCATTTAATATATTTAATGGATTTATTCCCTTTGTACTTGGCCTTCGTACTATATAAACAAGGTTGATTCCCTTTGTAAGACAGAGATTGGAGAAAGCCAAAAATTATGTGATAAATATCGAATTGGGCTTTTAGTTGCCTCACCTTTGTATTTGGCCTTCGTACTATATAAACAAGGCTGATTCCCTTTGTAAGACAGAGATTGGAGAAAAGCCAAAAATTGTGTGAGAAACGCGTGGAGTGACTCAAATCTAGAGTAAAACACGTGAGGGAATGTTGGTGATGTTATTCTAACTTTGTTTTTCAGGTTGTATACATGTCTAAAGATAAAGAAGCGAGTTCTTCATCAAATAATCTTATAGTTCAAGCAATGCAGCAACAATTTGAACATATGTTCAAAGTGATAGGAGATGTGAGAGATCACCTAGAAAGGCATGATGATGTAATTAATAGATTGCAAGGTGAATCACGGTGTGGGAGACAACCAACCTTTATCCATGATGAATATGATGGTGGCGATGACGTGGATGATGACCAAGTTACTCTAATTGGTCAAGATGTTAATCCTAGGAGACAAACTAGGAGGGACGTTTTAATGGTGTTGACAGAAATATATGCAGCATCAAAATGAAAATTCCTTCTTTTCAAGGGAAGAATAATCCAGATGCTTATTTGGAGTGGGAACGAAAAGTGGAAATGATCTTTGAATGTCACAACTACTCCGAAGAGAAAAAGGTAAAATTAGTTATTGTTGAATTTTTTGATTACGCTATTATTTGGTGGGATCAATTGTGTAAAGATAGGCGTAAAAATGGTGAAAGGCCTGTGGAGACTTGGTTGGAGATGAAACAAATCATGAGGAGGAGATTTGTCCCTAGCTATTACTATAGGGATTTGCATCAACGGCTACAAACCTTGACACCCATGAGTGTTGATGAGTATCACAAGGAGATGGAGATAGCCATGATAAGGGCTAATGTGGAGGAAGACCGTGAGGCCACTATGGCTCGTTTCTTAAGTGGATTAAACAAGAACATTGCTGATCTTGTAGAGTTGCAACATTATGTGGAGATTGAGGACATGGTGAATGTGGCCATGAAGATTGAGAGGCAACTCAAAAGAAAAAGCACAAGGTATGATTCAAAACCTTATTTGGGTTCTTCTTCTTCTTGGAAACCGAATTTGAGTAAAAAGGATGATAAATCCATTATTAAGCCTAAAATTCATGAAACTAAAGGCGGAAATGATTAGGCAGCAAGGGTAAAGGTGAGAATCTACCTAATCATACTAGAGGTATTAAGTGTTTTAAATGCCTTGGGCATGGACATGTGGCACGTGAATGTCCTGATAAGAGAGTTATGATAATGAGAGATGGAATTGTGGAATCTGAAAGTGAGAAAGAGGATGATGATGACATTCCAAAAGATGCTAGTGATATAGAGTATGCTAAAGGTGAAAATCTAGTTGTTCAGCGCACACTTAGTGTGCAAAATAAAAATGATGAACATGGTGAACAACGTGAAAACTTGTTTCATACTCATTGTTTGATTGCTAACAAGTTGTGTAACGTGATTGTTGATAGTGGAAGTTGCACAAATGTGGCAAGCACCTTACTTGTGGAGAAACTAAAATTACCTACTATCAAGCATCCAAAACCTTACAAGCTACAATGGTTGAATGATAGTGGTGTAGTAACGGTAAATCGGCAAGTGTTAGTTTCTTTTTCAATTGGTAGATATAAGGATGAAGTTTGGTGTGATGTGGTACCTATGTATGCTGGTCATATGTTATTGGGGAGACCTTGGCAATATGATCGAAGGGTAACACATGATGGGTTCAAGAACCGTTATACTTTGATCATTGATGGACAGAAATATCAGCTTGGACCTTTGCCTCCAAAGATAATTTTTGAAGACCAAATGCGCATAAAACTACAATATGAGGAGCTCGAGTCTTCATTAACCAAAACTTTGGGAAGGGAAAAAGAAAGAGAGAACAAAAGAAAATAGTGAGTTGAGTGGTAAAAATGAGAGAAAACAAGGGGAGAGAAAACAAGGAAAGCTTGAGTGAAAGAAAAATGAGTGTTTATGCCAAAATGAGTGATGTGAAAAAAGCCTTAACCATGAGGCAGCCCTTACTTGTACTTATGGACAAGGATGTTTTGATTACTTTAACCAGGATGTTTTGATTACTTCTAACCAATTGACAAGAGTTTGCCTAGTGCTATTGTAATCTTTGCAGGAAAAAGAAGATCTCTTTCCCGAAGACGTTCCTAATGGTTTGCCACCAATTAGAGGAATTGAGCATCAAATTGATTTCATTCCAGGTGCAAGCATACCAACATAAACCAGCATATAGATGCAACCCCGAAGAGACTAGGAAAGTCCAAAAGCAAGTAAGTGAGCTTATGAAAAAAGGTATGTGCGAGAAAGCATGAGTCCATGTGCAGTTCCTGTTCTTTTAGTACTTAAGAAGGATGGATCTTGGAGAATGTGTGTTGATTGTAGAGCCATCAACAAAATTACGGTAAAGTATAGACATCCTATTCCTAGGTTAGATGATATTTTGGATGAATTGCATGGTTCTTATGTGTTTTCAAAAATTGATTTAAAATCTGGATATCATCAAATAAGAATGCATGAGGGAGATGAATGGAAAACCACTTTCAAAACTAAACATGGTTTATACGAATGGTTGGTTATGCCTTTTGGCCTAACTAACGCACCTAGTACTTTCATGAGATTGATGAATCATATTTTATGTGCTTACATTGGAAAGTTTGTAGTGGTTTATTTTGATGATATACTTATGTATAGCAAAAGTTTAGATGAGCAAGGCTTCTTTCAAAAGCAGGACGACTTGAACTCATCCGTTCGGTGTTGAACTCTTACTCTATATATTGGTCAAATGCATTTCTTCTGCCTGTTGGACTTCTCCAAGATATTGAACGGTTATTAATAAACTTCTTCTGGAATGACACAAATGATAAGACAATGCATATGGTAAATTGGGACAGCATCTGCAAACCGAAAGATGAAGGGGGGTTGAACCTGAGAAATACTAGAAATTGGAATAAAGCATGTTTGGTAAAGCAATTGTGGGACCTTTTGCAAAACAAGTGTTCCTTATGGTCACAATGGGTTTCTGCTAGGTATCTTTCAAAGAAATCGATTTGGGAAATTTCAACAAGAACATACCACTCTGTAGCTTGGAAAGGAATTTTAAAGGCAAGAAATTGGCTAATCAGACACATTTCGTACACAATCTCTACTGGAACTAATACTAATATGTGGTACGTCATAACTACCGCACGAGTACTCTACGAGTTATCTAGCTTCGTCTATAACTGGTATAAACAAAGCTATTTATAGAAACTTTACACAAAATCAATTTACATTTTACTTATAAAAAAAAAATGTGGTACGATCCTTGGGTGAATGGGAAAAGCATATTTCAATTACACGGTGACAGAATACGAAAAGACCTTGGGGCTCCCAAAGACTGGAAGGTTTCCGAGTTCATTGCTAATGGTACCTGGTGTCTCCCTACTCCTATTTCTCCTGAAATGTTATCACTTTGGCCAACTATCACAGCTATTCCAATCAGGAACAACTCTTCAGATGTACTTATTTGGCTTCATGACAATGGCAAATTTAGTGCCACATCCGCATGGAATCAAATTAGGCAAAGAAATAACAAGTTGCTCCCAAGCAATTGGACATAGGATCGACCGAGATCACAGAGACATTCCTTATGTACATGGCAGGCCTTTTTGAATAAACTACCTATAATAGACAATATGAAAAGAAGAGGTATCCATCATGTTAACCGATGCTCCCTTTGCATGCAACAAGAAGAAACTATTGACCATCTCTATTTTGCTTGTGACTATACTAAATGGATATGGAAGGAGATTCTCCAGCGATTCGAACTCAATAGAATGCCGCAACCAAACTTGCATCAAGAATTAGGTGACCTCATGCAATGTTTTTCAAGAAAAGGGCCTCTTACACAATTGACAAAGGTTATATTCAGATGCGCTTTTTGGTGGATGTGGAAAGAAAGATGTAGCAGAATCTTTGAGTGTCAACACACAAACAATGCTCAGCTCTTGATAGAGATTATTAGAGACTCAAGATCATGTATGGAGAACGATCTCAAAATGGAGCACTTTACACGAAGAGAAAAAGATATTTTTATCAAATTCAATTTTGCTATTAGCTAAAGACCTTGGGCATGAAAAGCTATACCCACAGGAAATCTTAGCATATTTGGACTTTACATTTTATTTGTTGGCCACAGTTAAGAGTTATAGTCTACAGCATGTGTAGTCATAACTACCCATGAGTACTCTACGAGTTACCTAGCTTTGTCTATAACTTGTATAGACAAAGCTATTTGTAGAAACTTTACACAAAATCAATTTACTTTTACTTATCAAAAAAAAAAGTTTAGATGAGCATGTAACACATTTAAAAGCTGTTTTTGATGTGCTTAGAAAAGAAAAGTTATATGCTAATATAAAGAAATGCACTTTTTGCACTAATGAAATTACTTTTCTTGGATATGTTGTTAATGATAAAGGAATACATGTTGATCAAGAAAAAGTGAATGTAATTAAGGAGTGGCCAAAACCTACTAGTGTCAGTGATGTTAGAAGTTTTCATGGTCCTTTGCTAGCTTTTATAGAAGATTTATTAAGGATTTTTCTACAATTGCTGCACCATTAACTGAATGCATAAAAAAGAATGTGGGATTTAGATGGGGTGAAAAACAAGATGATTTTTTTAACTTACTTAAAGACAAACTCAGTTCAGCACCTTTGCTTGCCTTACCAAATTTTGCTAAAACTTTTGAGATTGAGTGTGATGCAAGTGGAATAGGAATTGGAGGAGTCTTAATGCAAGAAGGCAGACCCATTGCATTCTTTAGTGAGAAGCTAAGTGGAGTAAGTCTTAACTACCCGACATAAGATAAGGAGTTTTACGCGTTGGTAAGAGTGTAGACATGGCAGCACTATCTTTGGTACAAGGAATTCATTATACACACCGATCATGAGTCCTTGAAATATCTCAAAGGACAAGGAAAGCTAAACCGTAGGCATGCAAAATGGGTGGAGTTTATTGAATCCTTTCCATACATCATCAAGTATAAACAAGGTAAGGAAAATGTGGTTGCCGATGCTCTTTCTAGAAGGTATACTCTAATTATCTCAACTTGATGCAAAATTATTGGGTTTTGAGTACATTAAAAACTTATACAATTCTGATCATGATTTTGATAATGTTTATGGGGCATGTGAGAAATGGAGTTTTAACAAGTTCTTCAAGCATGATGGTTTCCTTTTCAAAGAAAATAAGTTGTGTGTTCCTCGATGTTCAATGAGAGAATTACTTGTGAGAGAGGCACATAGTGGAGGTTTAATGGGGCATTTTGGGGTTAGAAAAACTTTAGATGTGTTAAGTGATCATTTCTTTTGGCCGCACATGAAAAGAGATGTTGAGAGATTGTGTGAGAAATGCATTACTTGTAAACAAGCTAAATACAAAGTAATGCCTCATGGATTGTATACTCCTCTTCCTATAACTAGTGAGCCTTGGGTTGATATATCCATGGACTTTGTCTTGGGTTTACCTAGGTCAAAAGGAGAGAGAGATTCTATTTTTGTTGTTGTTGACAGGTTTAGCAAGATGACACATTTTATTCTTTGCCACAAAACAGATGATGCAACACATGTTGTGGGGTTGTTCTTCAAAGAAATTGTAAGATTACATGGCATTCCAAAGACAATTGTGAGTGATAGAGATGTGAAATTCCTTAGCCACTTTTGGAAAACACTTTGGAGTAAGCTGGGTACAAGATTGTTGTATTCAACCACTTGTCATCCCCAAACAAATGGACAAATGGAGGTGGTAAATCGAACTTTATCAACACTTTTGAGGGCCATAATTCAAAAGAATTTAAAATTTTGGGAGGAATGTTTGCCACATGTGGAGTTTGCTTACAACAGAAGTGTGCATTCTACAACAAACCATTCCCCATTTGAAGTTGGGTACGGGTTCAATCCATTAACTCCTATGGATTTGCTACCTCTACCTTTGGAAAAGGCCAATTTGGATGGGTAAGCAAAAAGCTGATTTTGTCAAAGCATTGCATGAAAGAGTCCGGACACAAATTGAAAAGAAAACTATCCAATATGAGAAACAATACAACAAAGGCCAAAAGAAAGTTGTATTTGAACCTGGTGATTGGGTTTGGGTACACTTGAGGAAGGAAAGATTTCCTAACCAAATGAAGTATAAATTAATGCCAAGAGGAGATGGTCCCTTTTGAGTCTTTCAAAAAATCAATGACAATGCATACAAGCTGGAACTACCAGGTGAGTATGGCAATATTAGTGCAACCTTCAATGTTTCTGATTTATCTTTGTTTGATGCAGGTGATGAAGGCATTGATTCGAGGACAAATCCTTTCGAGGAAGGTGGGAATGATATGAATGAGCAAGTTGATCATAATTATGCCAAAGACCCTTTAACTATTCGTGGAGGACCAATAACAAGAGCTAAAGCTAAAATGATGAAAGAAACCTTAACTTGTTTATTGGAAGGTATTTGGAAGGAGCAAACTGGTCAAAACTTGGTCAAGGTTCTATGGATACAAGAAGAGCCTAAAATAGTCAACCTGATTCAAATAAGTCCAACCTTGAGAGAAGGATAAATTTTTAGCCTATTTTGAAGAATAAATGTCATTCAGCCATATTAGACCATATTAAGAATTATGGGCTTATTCATGAATAATCATTCAAATCAATTCAAGGCAGATTCATGAGTAATTTGCATTTATGCATTATGAATATGAATGTCATTTAATGTATTTAATGGATTCATTCCCTTTGTACTTGGCCTTCATAGGCTGATTCCCTTTGTAAGACAGAGATTGGAGAAGTGTATTCAAACTTCAACACTGGTGAGTGTTTTGTTTTTAAGTTCTTGCATAAACTTTGGAACTTATCAAGCTTTTCTGCTTGTGGCATTCAAAACCCAAAAATATTTCTTTTTCCTTTCAACTTATCAAGCTTCTTAGTTTGTGGCGTTTTAAGGGAATCAAAGTGCTGTTCTAATTACTTCATCAAATTCTCATTGATAAAGTGATTAGAATAGTTTCCTGAACTTCAATCTTGAACGATCCGTCTTGTTTCAATTTGTTGGAGGGGTTCAATTTGCATTCCATATGTATCATAGCTCTTTAGCTACCGGGGTGTATGGTTGCTAAGTTGAAGATTTTCATCACACCCTAATGATAATAAATAAGGATACATAATTAAAAGCAAAAGACTCACCACTCATGGATGCATCCAAGAGATACAGAGTTCAAAAGAGCACTCCAAGAGAGCTTCTGCCAATATCCTTAGTTTTCTAAAGACCCTTTCAAAGCCCTAAACATGAAAATAAATACTAGTGCATGAAACAACCCTTCATGTATAGGGAATTTCGAAATTAAGTCCTTTACAATTGCCAACCACCTCCTTTAATGTATTCCTTGGCCATGAAGAAAAGCACCATGAGACAGCTTTACTTTTGTGCAAGGAATATGCTGATGAGCTGTCTTATCTGAGTTGATTGAGTTGAAGATTATGGGGCAATATTGTTGGCTAAAAAAAATAGCATCGTCCATATGAATAGATTGTAGCAAATTAGACACTCCCGTGTCACTGGAGAATCTCCTTCCATATCCATTTAGTATAGTCACAAGCAAAATAGAGATGGTCAATAGTTTCTTCTTGTTGCATGCAAAGGGAGCATCGGTTAACATGATGGATACCTCTTCTTTTCATATTGTCTATTGTAGGTAGTTTATTCAGAAGGGCCTGTCATGTACATAAAGAATGTCTCTATGATCCCAGTCGATCCCATGTCTAACTGCTTAGGAGCCACTTGTTATTTCTTTGCCTAATTTGGTTCCATGCGGATGTGGCACTAAATTTGTCATTGTCATGAAGCCAAATAAGTACATTTGAAGAGTTGTTCCTGATTGGAATAGCTGTGATAGTCGGCCAAAGTGATAACATTTCAGGAGAAATAGGAGTAGGGAGACACTAGGTTCCATTAGCAATGAACTAGGAAACCTTCCAATCTTTGGGAGCCCGAAGGTCATTTCGTATTCTGTCACCATATAATTAAAATATACTTTTCTCATTCACCCAAGGATCGTACCACATATTAGTGTTAGTTCCAGTAGAGATTGTGTAAGAAATGTGTTTGATTAGCCAATTCCTTGCCTTTAAAATTCCTTTCCAAGTTGCAGAGTGGTATGTTCTTGTTGAAATTTTCAAAATCGATTCCTTTGAAAGATACCTAGTAGAAACCCATTGTGACCATAAGGAACATTTGTTTTGCAAAAGGTCCCACAATTGCTTTACCAAACATGATTTATTCCAATCTCTAGTATTTCTCAAGTTCAGACCCCTTCATCTTTCGGTTTACAGATGCTGTCCTAATTTACCATATGCATTGTCTTATCATTTGTACCATTCCAGAAGAAGTTTATTAATATCCATTCAATATCTTAGAGAAGTCCAACAGGCAGAAGAAATGCATTAGACCAATATATAGAGTAAGAGTACAACACCGAACGGATGAGTTCATGTCGTCCTGCTTTTGAAAGAAGCCTATTTTTCTAGGAGAAAATTCTGTTCTTTATTTTTTGCAGGATAGGCTGACATTGGGTTTTGTGAATGCTAGTGGATATAAGTGGAAGACCCAGATATGTAACTAGCAGATTGCCCTCACTAACCCCTAGGGTATGTGTAATAATATCTTTGTCCTCAATGCAAGGGCTCATGTAGACTTTACTTTTCGCATGATTTAGCTAAAGTCTAGAAATTATACCAAAATCATTCAGAATAGTAGCCAGGTTTCTTACTGAAGTTGAATCATTCTAAAGAAAGGTTCTTGAAGATCATATGCAAAGATTATATGTGATATATGAATATGGCCAGCATGGGGTACCTTAATACTGCCATCCAAGACCGAATATTCTAACATTCAGCTAAGTCCTTCCATTGCAATAGTAAAGAGATATGGAGAGAGTGGATTGCCTTGTCGGATGCCATTCTTGCTCCCAAAAAAGTCAATAGGTGAGCCGTTGAAGAGTATTGAAAATTTGGAGTTTCTAAGCAACATTGAATCCAATTAACCCATTACTGAGGAAAGTTCATATAGAGGAGCATCTTATAGATAAAGTTCATATTAACTGAGTCAAAGGCTTTTCGTAGATCAACATTAAAACAGATTTTTTATCCCTCTTGCTTTTGAGTGCAGATCCATGACCAAGTCATTAGCTAGCAGAATATTATGATGTATACTTCTCTCTATGATGAAAGCAGCCTGATTTGGACTAATTATCTTGTGTATTACCTTTTGCAATCTATCTGCTAACACTTTGGAGATGATCTTATGAATAAAGTTACATAAAGATATGGGTCGATAGTTCTTTAGTGAATAAGCCCCTGCATTCTTGGGAATTAAAGAAATAAAAGTGCAATTCATATCTCTAAGAATATGACCTGAAGAGAAAAAGTGTTGGGAAGCTTTAATCACATCATTATCAATAATAGACCATGTAATTTGGTAAAATTCAGTAGGAAATCTGTCTGGACCAGGGCTTTTGTGCTTTGGTGACTTAAAGACAACTCTTACTATTTTGTCATCTGTAATTGGGGCATTGAGGATAGAAATAGCATTCGAATCAAGCTTTCTAATTGGCTCCACATGAATATTATTAGGTTGCCCCTCTTGGTTGAGTAAGGAATAAAAAAATTGCTCAGTGAATGCTTTAACCTCATCTAAATTCTCAATAAGATTGTTATCTTTGTCTCTGCATTTCATGATGTGGTTAACGGCTCTTCGAGTAGCAATGGAAGCATAAAAAAACTTAGTATTGAAATCCCCTAAAGTAAGCCAATGCTATCGAGACTTCTGTTTTGCAAAACTTTCCTCCTGCTTTAAGGCTTGCATGAAGTTATTTCTAGCTTCTATCTCTTTGTCGATAAGATTCTCATCATGAGGCTGAAGTTGCAGCTCATGTTGCATTGCTATTAGTTCCTTTCTGCAAAATTAAACTATAGTGGTAATATTGCCAAAGGTATTTGTATTCCACTCATAAGTGCTGCTTTGCAGGCTTTGAGTTTTTGACATAAGATGTAAGGGGGGGATCTATGCACATTAACATTCCAAGCTGATCTGATAACATCAAGGAACTGAGGGTGAGTACTCCACATGTTAAAGAATCTAAATGGTTTCTTGCCTTTTGGTGTTGCTTTATCTGCGTGTATGTACATTAAAGAATGATCAGAAAACAATGGAGTATCATACTCAAGAAGTGAATCAGGGTAAACTATTAACCATTCTTGATTAATCAGACATCTATCGAGTCTAGCCATTATTTTTTCGTTAGCAGCACCTTGATTACTCCAGGAGAACCAATTACCCACAGATTTCATATCATTCAATGCAACAGTATCTATGTAATCCTTAAAACTTTGAAGCTGACTTTCTGAAAGCTGTCTACCCCCCACTTTTTCATTTGTGTACCGAACTGTATTAAAGTCACCAAGAATAATCCAAGGTACATTAAGACAGCCATCTGCAATGTTAGTTAGATCAGACCACAGTGTATTTCTTTCTTGCATACTATTTGAAGCATATATACCAGTGAAATTGAATTGACAGCCATTCTTTTTGTCCTCTACCTTAAGATGGATGAATTGATCAGTAGCAGAAATAAACCAAGCATTAATAGAGTTAGGATGCCAAAAGACCCATATTCTACCAAAAGTATCATTTGAGTCATTGGTAAATTGTTCTGCGTCTGGCCATATTAAATTCTTTTGAGCTTGCACGCGCGATTGTTTAATTTTCGTTTCTACTAGAATAACAAAATCACATGCGGTTGACTTGATTATTCTGTTGAGCTCCCGACATTTCTCAGGCTTATTAAGTCCACGAACATTCCAGCATGTTATTTTCATCAGTAATAAACAAATGGAAAAGGTGGTAAAGTATTCATCCTACGACTTTGGATGGACTGTACCATCCTTTTTCTTATCCTTTGGTTTTATATTTTCCTCCTGCACAATATCCTTGCCTTTTATGGCTTTATTCCTATATTTATCCACTTCATCTACAGCTTGCACATGTTTAAACTTTAAAATACCTTGAATCATGTGGTCTTGATTGGCAGGGTTTGTTGAAGCATGATAAGATTGTTGTGGCACAATATCCTGGTTAGTATTTGTTGGAGCAGCCTAGCTAAAGAGGCTTGTTGGGGCATGAGTTTGTTGAGACAGAATATCCTTATTTGTGATGTTTGTTGCGGCCTGAGTTTATTGAGGAAGAATATCCTTATTGGCGAGATTTGTTTGGGCCTGATTTTGTTAAGCTATTGTGGATGGATCCGATTATATTGGAAGAGATGAAGTTCCTGACTTATGCTTCTCCTGTCCACTAGTACTATGGGAATCTTCTATTGTGGAAAGCTCCGACATTACAGGTAGAGATAAAGTTTTGGATTTGTCCTTCTGTCCGCGGTGCTGTCCTTGCGAGTCGGAATGTCCGCGGTGCTGTCCTTCGCCACCATCGATGCTACTACCATTAGAGAAGACTCGCTTTGTTGCTGAGGCGCTTGACGTGGTCGATAGACCTTTGTGATCGGTTTTGGAGTTTGCTGACAAGCTCCATTTGCATGACCAAAAGATAAGCAATGCTGACATCGTTGTGGCTTCCAGGAATATGAGATATATACCTTCCGAGTGTTCCCATCAAAATCACGATAGAAAATCTCATTAGAAAGATCTTCGTCGGAAGAAACCAGTACACATGCTCGTGCAAATGCTAATCTCGTCTGAGCTGCTGTTGCTTTGTCGATGTAGAGTGGCTGTCCCAGAGTGCTGCATAACTTTACAATAAAACGTCGACTCCAAATATGTAGAGGAAGACCTTGAAAGGATACCCATAATGAAATAAACTGTAGGCTATCTAATTCCAAATGGACATCAAGAGACCAGCATCGTAGAATCATTGGATGGCTGCGAGAAGTCCAGAATCCTTCGAGGACCCGTTGTAAATCTTCTTCATAGTATAGCTTGCAAACAAAGAATCCGTTCTCTAGCATATAAAGATCAAATAACAATATTCCCCATCGAGTTTTGATAAATGAGGATAGTGGGAAATAAGATGTTTTGAGACCTACCACATAGCCAATAATCGCCATAGACCATGTCTCAATAAGCTCTGTTGAATCAACAGTCTCGTATACAGCTATCTTCTTATCAGCATGTACTTCTGGAGTAAAGAATTCCAAGCTTAGATCCAGACTTCCAACCGGAGCCTTAAAGAGGCTAGTCCAAGGCCGAGGGTCACTGGAAATGAGAGCAGGCTGTCGCGATCTAGAGCGCGACCTGCTTCGATGCTGCTTCGTCGAAGGAGTTTCTCTCTGCAGAGGATATGGTGGAGGAGCAACTTGAGGGGTAGCGGTATAGAGTCTTGCCATCGTATCAACCCTCCCGCCACCATCGCCAGCCCTAGGGGCCATCACTGCCATGTTTGATCCCTCTTCTGGTCGCCGCTACAAGATCATCGCCATAGGGAAAAGCTACCACTGCAGTATTTCAGATCGCCACTACAGTACCGTCGCCCTAGGGAGATCTGGTCGCCGCCATAGTATCGTTGCCCTTGGGGAGAAGCCGACGTTGCAGGAGATCATTTCTTCTTTATTCCCCGACTCTGCGGTTAGTTCTGACCTTAGACACAAGCACTCTCACCGGACTCGTAGCCAACAAATATGTCCACTTAAATACAGAGAATCCAATACTCACACTTAAATACAGAGAATCCAACACTTACACATATTACATTAAGTCCAACACTCACACAAATAATGGATAATATCACTTTTTGGAATGCGAAAGAAAGAGCGTCAGTAAAACTCAATATGCCTTTCGGAATACATATGTGCTAATGAGAAAGAGTGGGGTCAGCCCTTTGGTGTGCAAATAAGAAAGAGCGGGCTAAATATGACTTCGGAATACATATGTGCTAATGACAAAAGAAAAGAGCCACGTCAATCAATCTGCCAAAAACAGAGATTAAGAGATTAAGAATAAGAAATAGATGATAATAGGCTTATGGAAACTCCTAAGGAGAGTTATAGCCACAATCAGTCTAGTCTATCTATACCTTATGCCAGTAAAGACCACAATCTTATGGAGGCAAAGACCATTGTGTTCGCTTGAATCGAGCTATAGAAGCTCAATCACACTCTCTTTTCACTATGAAGAAAACACACACCTTTAATCCTTTTCTTTTGTCCGAAGAATCTGTATGAAATCCCCATAGCAGTTGAGAAAGAAAGAGTAGTTGGTTGTCCCTGTATTGATAGCTCCGAGTCAAGCAGCATTTATGAGTTTAGCGGGTGGACACAACTCTGAGGTTTTTGATAGTCAAGTCTGCTTTGTAGACCTTCTTCAATACAGTATAGCCTTTTCTTTCTTTGCCTTGTTCTCTGGATCGTCTTGAAATCCTTCTCAATGATAGATGATTTTTGGTCACTTCCATAATACCCCTTCCTTGTTATTGAGTCTGGTCACTTATATTCCCATAATACCCCTATTTGTTATTTCTTAGTAAATCATCCCCTTATTTATTTATAGCTATCCGCCCGATTTAATAGAGAGCTGGTCCTTCAATAATCAGCACAAACTAGCCCCCAACATTGAGCTATCCCCACCGAAAGACTGATAGACCCAACATTGATGATTGACCCAACATTGAGCTATCCCTACCGAAATCAAAGGAAAGGGATAGAATGGGTCTTGTTACCAACTGGCCATGAACTCGGCCAAGGGGAAAGATGATTCAGAATAAATGCAATTGAACAGCGTTGTTTGTCTCGTTGCTTGTTTCTTTTATTGTTCAAACTCACGTAAGCTATAGTAACTTCACTAGTTATCTAGCTTTGTCTATAACTGGTATAGACAAAGCTATTTGTAGAAACTTTACACAAAATCAATTTACTTTTTACTTATCAAAAAAAAAAAAACTTCACTAGAATATGACTCAAAGTCAGAGAGATGCTCAACACAAGCATAGTAATGGACAACATTGAGTACACAACACTGTTGCTTGTTTGAGTTAGGCCATAATCCAAGTTCAGGCAATCTGTTTCATTACCAACCTCCATAATAGCCGACTAAGCCATTTAGATTCAAAGACGGGCGAAGGATTTCATAAGAATCAAAGAATACAGATTCTAATAGGAGCAGCAAATCTTGCCATTCTAGTTAGAAGACCAGACAGACCTACGAGAGTCTATAAGAAAGATTGGATCTTGCTACCAGCCTATCTGGGAACCTCTTCTCTTCGACTTAACCGACAACAGCTCCGAATGAGGAATGATTGCACTGAAGTTATCCATGTATGAGGGCACTCAACTTTTTCTTGTGCAAATAGAAGAAGAAACCCGATCTCGCCCATCGTTGTCATTGATTACCCTTAACTGTACCTGACTAAAAGCTATAACTATACGAGGAGATTGCCTCCGCCTCTGTTCTTGTTGGCTATAGTTCATCTCTGATAGAAGAAGAGGGTAAGTGAGCGCTTTATGTAGAAAGTTAGGGCGTTGTCAATTAGTGTCAAAGTATATAGAATCAGAGTATAAAGTAAGCACTAAAGTCAGCAGAACTGGTCCAGTAGAAAGGTTCTGCTCCACTCCCCCATAAGCGCTTAATAGTTGTGGCTTCTTCCTGCTCCTTATCTTTTTATTTTTTGATAAGTAAAAGTAAATTGATTTTGTGTAAAGTTTCTACAAATAGCTTTGTCTATACAAGTTATAGACAAAGCTAGGTAACTCGTAGAGTATTCATGCGGTAGTTATGACTACACATGCTGTATATTATAACTCTTAACTGTGGCCAACAAATAAAATGTAAAGTCCAGATATGCCAAGATTTCCTGTGGGTATAGCTTTTCATGCCCAAGGTCTTTAGCTAATAGCAAAATTGAATTTGATAAAAATATCTTTTTCTCTTCGTGTAAAGTGCTCCATTTTGAGATCGTTCTCCATACATGATCTTGAGTCTCTAATAATCTCTGTTAAGAGCTGAGCATTGTTTGTGTGTTGACACTCAAATATTCTGCTACATCTTTCCTTCCAAATCCACCAAATAGTGCATCTAAATATAACCTTTGTCAATTGTGTAAGAGGCCCTTTTCTTGAAAAACATTGCATGAGGTCACCTAATTCTTGATGCAAGTTTGGTTGCGGCATTCTATTGAGTGCGAATCGTTGGAGAATCTCCTTCCATATCCATTTAGTATAGTCACAAGCAAAATAGAGATGGTCAATAGTTTCTTCTTGTTGCATGCAAAGGGAGCATCTGTTAACATGATGGATACCTCTTCTTTTCATATTGTCTATTGTAGGTAGTTTATTCAAAAGGGCCTGCCATGTACATAAGGAATGTCTCTGTGATCCCGGTCGATCCCATGTCCAACTGCTTGGGAGCCACTTGTTATTTCTTTGCCTAATTTGATTCCATACGGATGTGACACTAAATTTGCCATTGTCATGAAGCCAAATAAGTACATCTGAAGAGTTGTTCCTGATTTGAATAGCTGAGATAGTCGGCCAAAGTGATAACATTTCAGGAGAAATAGGAGTAGGGAGACACCAGGTACCATTAGCAATGAACTCGGAAACCTTCCAGTCTTTGGGAGCCCCAAGGTCTTTTCGTATTCTGTCACCGTATAATTGAAATATGCTTTTCCCATTCACCCAAGGATCGTACCACATATTAGTATTAGTTCTAGTAGAGATTGCGTATGAAATGTGTTTGATTAGCCAATTCCTTGCCTTTAAAATTCCTTTCCAAGCTGCAAAGTGGTATGTTCTTGTTGAAATTTCCCAAATCGATTTCTTTGAAAGATACCTAGCAGAAACCCATTGTGACCATAAGGAACACTTGTTGTGCAAAAGGTCCCACAATTGCTTTACCAAACATGGTTTATTCCAATCTCTAGTATTTCTCAGGTTCAGCCCCCCTTCATCTTTCGGTTTGCAGATGCTGTCCCAATTTACCATATGCATTGTCTTATCATTTGTGCCATTCCAGAAGAAGTTTATTAATAATCGTTCAATATCTTGGAGAAGTCCAACAGGCAAAAGAAATGCATTTGACCAATATATAGAGTAAGAGTTCAACACCAAACGGATGAGTTCAAGTCGTCCTGCTTTTGAAAGAAGCCTATTTTTCTAGGAGGAAATTCTGTTCTTTATTTTTTCCAGGATAGGCTGACAGTGGGTTTTGTGAATGCCAGTGGATATGAGTGGGAGACCCAGATATGTAACTGGCAGATTTCCCTCACTAACCCCTAGGGTATGTGCAATAACGTCTTTGTCCTCAATGCAAGGGCTCATGTAGACTTTACTTTTCGCATGATTTAACTGAAGGCCAGAAACTATACCAAAATTATTCAGAATAGTAGCCAGGTTTCTTATTGAAGTTCAATCATTCCTGCTCCTTATCTTGTTTCTTAACGTCTTCTTTCTTATCCTTATTCATATCCTGCTCTACCTGGCTCTAAATCCAATAATGAAGCAGGAACCTTAACTATGTAGTTTTCATTTGTTTCTTCTTCTATTGCTTGTTGAGTTGCTTCTTTCAAATCATATAGCTTTTTCATTATTAAGAGAAAACACGAGTAACCAGACTGCTTACATAAAACATATATGACTCCTGGGACAAACTCACAAACGCTTGTTGGGCTAAATCATGGAATTGAAGATGACCCGCTTTTATATGACACAAGCATGAAATAAGTGTGTGGCGCCCTTGAGTCTTTTTTTGATAAGTAAAAAGTAAATTGATTTTGTGTAAAGTTTCTACAAATAGCTTTGTCTATACCAGTTATAGACGAAGCTAGATAACTCGTAGAGTAATGCGGTAGTTATGACTACACATGCTGTAGATTATAACTCTTAACTGTGGCCAACAAATAAAATATAAAGTCCAGATATGCCAAGATTTCCTGTGGGTACAACTTTTAACTTCATGCCCAAGGTTTTTAGCTAATAGCAAAATTGAATTTGATAAAAATATCTTTTTCTCTTCGTGTAAAGTGCTCCGTTTTGATATCGTTCTCCATACAAGATCTTGAGCCTCTAATAATCTTTGTCAAGAACTGAGCATTGATTGTGTGTTGACATTCAAAGATTCTGCTACATCTTTCCTTCCACATCCACCAAATAGCGCATCTGAAAGTAACCTTTGCCAATTGTGTAAGAGGTATTGCATGAGGTCACCAAATTCTTGATGCAAGTTTGGTTGCGGCATTCTATTGAGTTCGAATCGTTGGAGAATCTTCTTTCATATCCATTTAGTATAGTCACAAGCAAAATAGAGATGATCAATAGTTTCTTCTTGTTGCATGCAAAGGGAGCATCGGTTAACATGATGGACACCTCTTCTTTTCATATTGTCTATTGTAGGTAGTTTATTCAGAAGGGCCTGCCATGTACATAAGGAATGTCTCTGTGATCCCGGTCGATCCCATGTCCAATTGCTTGGGAGCCACTTGTTATTTTTTTACCTAATTTGATTCCATGCGGATGTGGCACTAAATTTGCCATTATCATGAAGTAAGTACATCTGAAGAGTTGTTCCTGATTGGAATAGCTGTCATATTCGGCCAAAGTGATAACATTTCAGGAGAAATAGGAGTAGGGAGATACCACGTACTATTAGTAATGAATTCAGAAACCTTCCAATCTTTAGGACCCCCAAGGTCTTTTCGTATTCTGTCACCATATAATTGAAATATACTTTTCCCATTCACCCAAGGATCGTACCACATATTAGTATTAGTTACAGTAGAGATTACGTACAAAATGTGTTTGATTAGCCAATTCCTTGCCTTTAAAATTCCTTTCCAAGCTGCAGAGTGGTATGTTCTTGTTGAAATTTCCCAAATCAATTCTTTTGAAAGATACCTAGCAGAAACCCATTGTGACCATAAGGAACATTTGTTTTGCAAAAGGTCCCACAATTGCTTTACCAAATATGCTTTATTCAAATCTCTAGTATTTCTCAGGTTCAGCCCCCCTTCATCTTTCGATTTGCAGATGCTGTCCCAATTTACCATATGCATTGTCTTATCATTTGTGTCATTCCAGAAGAAGTTTATTAATAACCGTTCAATATCTTGGAGAAGTCCAACAGGCAGAAGAAATGCATTAGACCAATATATAGAGTAAGATTACAATACCGAACAGATGAGTTCAAGTCGTCCTGCTTTTGAAAGAAGCCTATTTTTCCAGGAGGAAATTCTGTTCTTTATTTTTTGCAGAATAAGCTGACAGTGGGTTTTGTGAATGCCAGTGGATATGAGTGGGAGACCTAGATATGTAACTGGTAGATTTCCCTCATTAACCCCTAGGGTATGTGCAATAACATCTTTGTCCTCAATGCAAGGGTTAATGTAGACTTTACTTTTCGCATGATTTAACTGAAGGCTAGAAACTATACCAAAATCATTCAGAATAGTAGCCAGTTTTCTTACTGAAGTTGAATCATTCTGAAGAAAGATAAGAAGATCATCTGCAAAGATTATATGTGATATATGAATAAGGCCAGCATGGGGTACCTTAATACTGCCATCAGAGACCGTATATTCCAACATAAAGCTAAGTCCTTCCATTGCAATAGTAAAGAGATATGGAGAGAGTGGATCGCCTTGTCGGATGCCATTCTTGCTCCCAAAAAAACCAATAGGTGAGCCGTTGAAGAGTATTGAAAACTTTGGAGTTTCTAAGCAACATTGAATCCAATTAACCCATTGCTGAGGGAAGTTCATACCGAGGAGCATCTTATAGATAAAGTTCCTATTAACTGAGTCAAAGGCTTTTCGTAGATCAGCTTTAAAACAGATTTTTGTCCCTCTTGCTTTTGAGTGCAGATCCTTGACCAAGTCATTAGCCAGTAGAATATTATGATGTATACTTCTTCCTTTGATGAAAGCAGCCTGATTTGGACTAATTATCTTATGTATTACCTTTTACAATCTATCTGCTAACACTTTGGAGATGATCTTGTAAATAAAGTTATATAAAGATATGGGTCGATAGTTCTCTAGTGAATCAGCATCTTCATTCTTGGGAATTAGAGAAATAAAAGTGCAATTCATCTCTCTAAGAATATGACCTGAAGAGAAAAAGTGTTGGCAAGCTTTAATCACATCATTACCAATAATAGACCATGTAATATGGTAAAATTCAGCAGGAAATCCGTCTGGACCAGGGCTTTTGTGCTTTTGTGACTTAAAGACAACTCTTATTGGCCAATGGTAAAATTCAGCAAGAAATCACATCATTACCAATAATAGACCATGTAAGTGTTGGCGCCCTTGAGACTTGATCGGGGCTGTTGAGAAAAGAGCTTCTAGATTAGAAAGTAGACTTGAAGTTCCGCTTGCTACTAACTTGAGACTTCAGCGGTGGGTATTCAGTCTTAAATAGATGATCTTATGCTTCAGATTCAGCTCCAATTGCTTAAACAAATTCCACAAGAGGAGCTTCTTTTCAACATTACACGAGATAATATGAGACTTGACACTTTGGACTGGACTTCGAACAGTAGGGCCCATAATCCTATAGCCTTCGCCTGCCATTGCAGAAGCACTTGTTTGTGAGTGATCGCTTGTTAGTGAGTCTTTAGAGTATACTGTGGTTAGTTACTTAATTGTATCATATGCAACCTAAGCTAACGCGATCTTTCTATTGTTGCACTGGGCAATAATCAAGTAAAGGTGCTTGGCTTTCCCTTCCTTGACCTGACCGCTGGGTTGTGACTTCATTCTATTAGATGAGCACTCTCTTCAACAAGCAAGGGCACAAGTGAGTTTGTCGGTGCAAGAACAAGTGTATGAGTGACAGAAGCCCTTTCATGAGTTCTTTTCGACCTTGTAGTTGAAGAGTAAAGTTCCAGAAGTGCTTGTGCGAGTGTAAGTAGCAGCCTAAGTCCCTATATCTTAGTTCTTCAAATGTTGTGTAAGTCAAGAGTGTGTTTTGAAGCAGCAAGCCTGTAGTTGACTCTGACTCCTTTCTCTCTTCTGCACTCGATGGATTCCATTCCGTATTTGTTGACTTCAAACAAACTCTCTTCTCTCTATTTACTGCTAGGTTTCATGCTTACGTAACTAGAGAATCAAAAGAAAGTCTAGTTAATCTCTCTTGACCAAAGAAAGTGCCTTCATTAAAATGGGGTGAACCCGTTAGCTAGCAAACTCAAGCATCCTATAGCGCTGCTTCAACACATCAATGAACCACCCACATAGGAAGCGGAATAATTGTAAGCAGTGCCAAACTCGCTAATGGAGCTACAAGGAAATAAGCAAAAGAAACATCATTAGTAACGCTAGCAACAAGTGACATGCGCAATAATTCTTACCTAAGTTATAAGGGTCAGGCAAGCCCCAATTCATTCAAGTTCAATAAGTCAGTAGTGAGTTGAGAAGCAATTTGTTCAACATGTAAGTATCGCTGTTCGGTTACTTTCTTCCATCAACATGTAAGTATCACTGTGTTGTTACTTTCTTATCAAATCGGTGGTTATCCATCTTCCAGCTATCAGACCTGGGTCAAGGCCTTGTTGTGCTAACAGAAGGAGTTTCAAGCGTTAGTTTGAGTTTGAGTTTCGTAAGGAAAAAGTCTCCACAAGTCCTTTCTTCGTCGGCGTCAGGAGCTCCATTAACAATATAATAACAGTCATAACCAAGTCCTGTATTTTGCCCACTCTCTTCGGATCATGAGAGCCAAGACTCCACCGACCCGGGCCCAAAAACCCACCTCTTCTTCACCGGTATGAGAAGCGCAGAAGACTACACATCTGCATCTCTATCCGTTTCCCGCCCTATCGAGTGGATCAACTGCTTTAGCTGCTAGGCCCTTCACAGCAGAGTACCCAATTCCAAACAAATCTATTCCCAACAGAAGCGATCGATCGAATGGAGCTAGCAACCAAGAAGAGGCTCGAGTTACTTCGAAGTTCTTCTGGAAAATCCCATGATAGGTGAGGGATTTTTGTCATGGAAGGTGAAACCTTCTGGGGCGCCTTCCGCCTCTCTTTCCCTCGTTACTGATGCCGCTACAGATGCTCCTATCAAGGGGATTCCTCCTATTGGGAAGAGAAGACAGGAGCACAGCACTAGGTCCTGCTTTTGGAGGTTCAATGGTCGGCTTCGGTCGGAAGCAGTGGGAGTTGGGATCGAGTTCCTTAAGTAATCCCCCATTTGGGATTCTTTTTCTTATTCAAAGAAAGCAAAGCACAGAAGACTTGACCGCGATTCGACTGTGTTAATTGCTTTATGAGCGTCGTGTCCTGGTAAACTATAAAGCTTTCGATCGCATCGCCACTCTGTCAAGGGAATATTGTTAGCTTCACTCCCTTATCTTATGGGAAATAAGCAACGCTCATAGGGGGTATAATCGAAAGTAGTTAGCTGCTGAAGAACATATAGAGCTGTCGTAACATTAGCATAGCCACGAACTAGCTATTAGCCATTGGTTTCCTAATTAGCCCAGCAGACTATAGCTTTGACATTAGCATAGCTAATGAATTGGACCTCTATCAGGTGAACACTCGAGACATGGTAGGGGTTGGTTTTCTTGGGACATGGTCTGGAGTGGATTGGAACACTTGGTCAAGCAAGGTAATGGCACTTATGGACTAAGTCATATTACTTCCTAGCCTACCTAGCGGATTGTTAAGGGTTATCATCCTTTCTTTCTCTTTGGGGTGACCTTCATTTCTTTCAATATCCGAATGGTTGGAATGGGATTTGTTGCAGTCGTTCCCAACCTCATTACCTTCGTGTCAAGGGCTAAAAGAGCTTCATTACACAGCCATCGAATCCCAGGACAAGCAAGGAAATCCATCCAATAGAAGAGAAGAGACACCTATTCTTATGAAATAGATCCCATGTTATAAACATACATTGCCTCTCGAGCTGGGCTATTCCCATCTAGTTAGTGCTACGTCGGACTTAGAACTTGGTATAGGCAGATCAGGGGCGTACCGTTCATAGGTTGCATAGCATACTCATCGAAGTCCACTCTTCTCATTCTATTTATTACCGCCCTAACCAAACCCCCGTAGTGCTAGCCTGAAGCGAGTAAATAAGCTAACCTTGGCTTCCCCTTCGACTGAGATGGACTTGAGCATTGACTTTTAGTACCTAAACTTCCAACTAGTTCTCAAAGAAGTGGATTTGCTCATAGCTTCTCCTTTGCTGACTAGGTAAATCCAACATGAAAATCAGTATGGAATCAATCTTATTATGGCCGGAGGCACTTTCTCTTCCTATGAATATTCTTTATGAAAACAGGACTGGTTCGCTACTATAGGACAGGATAGGGGGGCACGGCACTCTGACCCCCTTTATACAAGAGATCTAACACTATATCCCCCACATTCTGAAACCTCTATTTCTCAAGCTACCGGAGAGAGGAGACTAATTTAAGAGCAAGGACGGATACAGGTCAGCGACTTAGACTTAGATTGGAACTTCGACTGCTAACAACTAGACAAAAAGATTCCTTTGCCAGCGAGAAAGCGTTCTCACAAATAGATTAGGCTAGTTCCACTAGATGAGGACATTGGCTATGAACCTTTTTTTTTATAAGTAAAAGTAAATTGATTTTGTGTAAAGTTTCTCCAATTAGCTTTGTCTATACAAGTTAGACGAAGCTCGGTAACTCAGAGTACTCATGCGGTAGTTATGACTACACATGTTGTAAACTATAACTCTTATCTGTGGCCAACAAATAAAATGTAAAGTTTAGATATGCCAAGATTTCCAGCTTTTAACATCATGCCCAAGATCTTTAGCTAATAGCAAAATTAAATTTGATAAAAATATCTTTTTCACTTCGTATAAAGTGCTCTATTTTGATATCGTTCTCCATACATGATCTTGAGTCTCTAATAATCTCTGTCAAGAGCTGAGCATTGTTTGAGTGTGAACACTCAAAGATTCTGCTACATATTTCCTTCCACATCCACTAAATAGTACATCTGAATATAACCTTTATCAATTGTAGAAGAAGCCCTTTTCTTGAAAAACATTGCATGAGGTCACCTAATTCTTGATGTAAGTTTGGTTGTGACATTCTATTGAGTTTGAATCACCAGAGAATCTCCTTCCATATCCATTTAGTATAGTCAAAGCAAAATAGAGATGGTCAATAATTTTTTCTTATTGCATGCAAAGGGAGCATCGGTTAACATGATGGATACCTCTTCTTTTCATATTGTCTATTGTAGGTAGTTTATTCAGAAGGGCCTACCATATAAATAAGGAATGTCTCTGTGATCCCAGTCGATCCCATGTCCAACTGCTTGGGAGCCACTTGTTATTTCTTTGCCTAATTTGGTTCCATGCGGATGTGGCACTAAATTTGCCAATGTCATAAAGCCAAATAAGTACATATGAAGAGTTGTTCCTGATTGGAATAGCTATGATAGTCAGCCAAAGTGATAACATTTCAGGCGAAATAAGAGTAGGGAGACATCAGGTACCATTAGCAATGAACTGGGAAACCTTCCAATCTTTGGGTGCCCCAAGGTCTTTTCGTAATCTGTCACCATATAATTGAAATATACTTTTCTCATTCACCCAAGGATCGTACCACATATTAGTATTAGTTCCAGTAGAGATTGCGTAAGAAATGTGTTTGATTAGCCAATTCCTTGCCTTTAAAATTCCTCTCCAAGCTGCAGAGTGATATGTTCTTGTTGAAATTTCCCAAATAGATTCCTTTGAAAGATACCTACCAGAAACCCATTGTGACCATAAGCAACATTGTTTTGCAAAAGGTCCCACAATTGCTTTACCAAACATGCTTTATTCCAATCTCTAGTATTTCTCAAGTTCAGCCCCCCTTCTTCTTTCGGTTTGCAGATGCTGTCCCAATTTATCATATGTATCGTCTTATCATTTGTACCATTCCAGAAGAAGTTTATTAATAACCGTTCAATATCTTTTAGAAGTCCAACAGGCAAAAGAAATGCATTAGACCAATATATAGAGTAAGAGTATAACACCGAATGGATGAGTTCAAGTCGTCCTGCTTTTGAAAGAAGCCTATTTTTCCAAGAGGAAATTCTGTTATTTATTTTTTGCAGGATAGACTGACAGTGGGTTTTGTGAATGCCAGTGGATATAAGTGGGAGACCCAGATATATAACTGGCAGATTTACCTCACTGACCCCTAGGGTATGTGCAATAACGTCTTTGTCCTCAATGCAAGGGCTCATGTAGACTTTACTTTTCACATGATTTAACTGAAGCCCAGAAACTATACCAAAATCATTCAAAATAGTAGCCAAGTTTCTTACTAAAGTTAAATCATTCTGAAGAAAGATAAAAAGATCATCTGCAAAGATTATATGTGATAGATGAATAGGGCCAGCATGGGGTACCTTAATACTACCATCCGAGACCGCATATTCCAACATACAACTAAGTCCTTCCATTACAATAGTAAAGAGATATGGAGAGAGTGGATCGCCTTGTCGGATGCAATTCTTGCTCCCAAAAAAACCAATAGGTGAGCCGTTGAAGAGTATTGAAAACTTTGGAGTTTCTAAGCAACATTGAATCCAATTAACCCATTGCTGAGGGAAGTTCATACAGAGGAGCATCTTATAGATAAAGTTCCTATTAACTGAGTCAAAGGCTTTTCGTAGATCAGCTTTAAAACAGATTTTTGTCCCTCTTGCTTTTGAGTGCAGATCCTTGACCAAGTCATTAGCCAGTAGAATATTATGATGTAAACTTCTCCCTTTGATGAAAGCAACCTGATTTGGACCTATCTGCTAACACTTTGGAGATAATCTTGTAAATAAATTTACATAAAGATATGGGTCGATAGTTCTCTAGGGAATCAGCCCCTGCATTCTTGGGAATTAAAGAAATAAAAGTGCAATTCATCTCTCTAAGATTATAACCTGAAGAGAAAAAGTGTTGGCAAGCTTTAATCACATTATTACCAATAATAAACCATGTAATTTGGTAAAATTCAGAAGGAAATCCATTTGGACCAGGGCTTTTGTGCTTTGGTGACTTAAAGACAACTCTTACTATTTCATCATCTGTAATTGGGGCATTGAGGATAGAAATGACATCCGAATCAAGCTTTCTAATTGGCTCTACATGAATATTATTAGGTTGCCCCTCTTGGTTGAGTAAGAAATAAAAAAAATGCTCAGTGAATGCTTTAACCTCATCTAAATTCTCAATAAGATTGTTTTCTTTGTCTCTGCATTTCCTAATGCGATTAACGGCTCTTCGAGTAGCAATGGAAGCATAAAAAAACTTAGTATTGGAATCCCCTAAAGTAAGCCAATGCTATCGAGACTTCTGTTTTGCAAAACTTTCCTTCTACTTCAAGGCTTGCATGAAGTTATTTCTAGCTTCTGTCTCTTTGTCTATAAGATTCTCATCATGGGGCTAAAGTTGTAGCTAATGTTGCATTGCTATTAGTTCCTTTCTGCAAAATTGAACTCGAGTGGTAATATTGCCAAAGGTATTTGTTTTCCACTCCTTAAGTGCTGCTTTACAGGCTTTGAGTTTTTGACATAAGATGTAAGGGGGGGATCTGTGCATATTAACATTCCAAGCTGATCTGATAACATCAAGGAACTGAGGATGAGTACTCCACATGTTAAAGAATCTAAATGGTTTCTTGCCTTTTGGTGTTGCTTTATCTGCGTATATGTACATTAAAGAATTATCAGAAAATAATGAAGCATCATACTAAAAAAGTGAATCAGGGTAAACTATTAACCATTCTTAATTAATCAGGGTAAAGTCTCAACTTTAGATGCATATATAAGTCTGGAATGCAAACCGGGAGAGTATCAGTGGATTTCAGCTTCTATACTTTGATTTCGTCTTCATGTAGATTGGCTGTCCCAGAGTGCTGCATAACTTTACAATAAAACGTCGACTCCAAAGATGTAGAGGAAGATCTTGAAAGGATACCCATAATGGAATAGACTGTAGGATATCTAATTCCAAATGGACATCAGGAGACCAGCGTCCTAGAATCATTGGATGGCCGCGAATAGTCCAGAATCCTTCGAGGACCTGTTGCAAATCTTCTTCAGAGTATAGCTTGCAAACAAAGAATTCGTTCTCCAGCATATGAAGATCAAATGATGATATTCCCCATCGAGTTTTGATAAATGAGGATAGTGAGAAATAAGATGTTTCGAGACCTACCACATAGCCAACAATCGCCATAGACCATGTCTCAATAAGCTCTGCTGAATCAGCAATCTCGTATACAGCTATTTTCTTATCAGCATGAACTTCTGGAGTAAAGAATTCCAAGCTTAGATTCGGACTTCCAACTGGAGCCTTGAAGAGGCTTGTCCAAGGCCGAGGGTCACTGGAAATGAGAGCAGGCTGCCGCGATCTAGAGCGCGGCCTGCTTCAATGCTACTTCATCGAAGGAGTTTCTCTCTGGAGAGGATATGGTGGAGGAGCAACTTGAGGGGTAGTGGTAGGGAGTCTTGCCATTGTATCAACCCTACCGCCACCTTCGCTAGCCCTCGGGGCCGTCGCTGCCATGTTTGATCCCTCTTTTGGTCGCCGCTCTAAGTTCATCGCCATAGGGAAAAGCTACCGCTGCAGTATATCAGATCACCGCTACAGTACCATCACCCTAGGGAGATCTGGTCGCCACCATAGTATCGTCGCCCTTGGGGAGAAGCCGACGCTGCAGGAGATCAGATCACCGCAACAGTAGCATCGCCCTAGGGAGATCAGATCGCTGCCACCCAAGCCGCTGCTCAATAGAATGCCGCAACCAAACTTGCATCAAGAATTAGGTGACCTCATGCAATGTTTTTCAAGAAAAGGGCCTCTACATAATTGACAAATGTTATATTTAGATGCGCTATTTGGTGGATGTGGAAGGAAAGATATAGCAGAATCTTTGAGTGTCAACACACAAACAATGCTCAGCTCTTGACAGAGATTATTAGAGACTCAAGATCATGTATGGAGAACGATCTCCAAATAGAGCACTTTACACGAAGAGAAAAAGATATTTTTATCAAATTCAATTTTGCTATTAGCTAAAGACCTTGGGCATGAAAAGCTATACCCACAGGAAATCTTGGCATATCTGGACTTTACATTTTATTTGTTGGCCACAGTTAAGAGTTATAGTCTACAGCATGTGTAGTCATAACTACCGCATGAATACTCTACGAGTTACCTAGCTTCGTCTATAACTTGTATAGACAAAGCTATTTGTAGAAACTTTACACAAAATCAATTTACTTTTACTTATAAAAAAAAAGATCAGATCACTGCTACAGTACTGTCGCCCATGGGAGAAAGCCAACTCTGCAGGAGTCGGATCGCCCTAGGGAGATTTGATCGGCGCTACAGTACCATCGCCCTAGGGAGATCTGATCGGTGCTACAGTACCATCGCCCGTCGCCTGTGGGAGAAAGCCGACGCTGCAGGAGTCAGATCGCCCTAGGGAGATCTGGTCGCCGGTACAGTGTCGTCGGCGCTACAGTACCGCCCCCTAGATCTGGTCGCCGCTACAGTGTCGTCGCCGCTCCTTCGGCTATGATCCTTACTCAACTAGAAGAGAAGTTTTGTTGCACCGATCTACGGAACCTACTGAAACCATTCTAACCCATTATTCTTATTCCCGATAGTCCCTGAACTACACTCGAGATGAGCTAATTTGTACTTCTGAACTCAACTATCTGGTTCGTAGCTTTCCTAAACCTTAATAAGGCATAGAAGAAGAGAAGAGAGGTATGCTTTATAGAAGGTAGTGGATGGCACCTACCTTTCCTTACTAGAAAGAGTGAGAGAAATGAAAACAATTTCTCCCAAGCAAGCGGGAAAGAAGGAATGGAATTGTGGTACCGATATCAAAAACAAGTTCTCAAATTAGTTGATTAGCTTAGAACTGCTCCTTGGATTCGAAGTGTCGTGGCGATCAGTCGATTTGAGTGAACCTATTTTTGCATCTTGGCATTGCTTAGGCCAGTCTCAGTATGTTAAACGAGAAGGTGTGGACATGTATAGGTAAAGGACTCTTATATGATTCGATCCAGAAGGATTTCAGAAGCAAAGTAGAAGATCCTCATCTACCCAATGCAAAACCATGAAAAGAGAAGAAGATTCATAAAAGAGGTCAAACCAGGGCTCCTTTAATACGGCTCACTACGGCTAGGAATAGGACTCTCATGAAGACCAATGAGTAGTCGTGATAGCCCGGTACGTCTGGCGGGTGGAGTGAAGGAAATGACATGCCCGGGCCAATAGTCAATTCAAGTCTTTTAATACCACATATAGATGCAATGAGTCATCAAAACCGATATGTAGACATGACCCCTATTTCATATGAATGTATCTCTAGGATAAGTAAGAGAAAGAGATATATTGAATTAATCCTTCCTTACCTTAGAAAGAGATATATTGAATTAATCCCTCCTTCTCCTTATAGACTATGTGATATGATTCAAGCAAGTCAAATGCCAATCTCTAAAGAATATTCTCAGTGAAGTCAAATATGATTTTACAGTGTGTCATTCTATCTGGTAATGATTGGATTCAGTTCCACACCTTTGCCCACAAGGAGATTCTAGGCACAGCTTCTAGCCTTACCAGTGAAAGTCCCACCTAAGCGTGCACTCGTCTAACCAATTGAGTTTACCTAGCATACGTATGTTGAACATAAGAATTCATGGATCCTGCAATGGGAGCGAAGTTGCATCAATATCTAGTTACAGGGCATCCTACTTTACTTGAGGTGGATAGTTTAACGAAACACAAATGTAAAGTCTCAACTTTTTTTTTGATAAGTAAAAGTAAATTGATTTTGTGTAAAATTTCTACAAATAGCTTTGTCTATACAAGTGCTAAGATTTCCTGTGAGTACAGCTTTTAACATCATGCCCAAGATCTTTAGCTAATAGCAAAATTGAATTTGGTAAAACTATCTTTTTCTCCTCGTGTAAAGTACTCCATTTTGAGATCATTCTCCATACATGATCTTGAGTCTCTAATAATCTATGTCAAGAGCGGAGCATTGTTTGTGTGTTGACACTCAAAGATTCTGCTACATCTTTCCTTCCAAATCCACAAAATAGTGCATCTAAAAAACATTGTATGAGGTCACCTAATTCTTAATGCAAGTTTGGTTGCGGCATTCTATTGAGTTCGAATCGCTGGAGAATCTCCTTCCATATCCATTTAGTATAATCACAAGCAAAATAGAGATGATCAATAGTTTCTTCTTGTTGCATGCAGAGGGAGCATCGGTTAACATGATAATCGCTGGCGAATCTCCTTCCATATCCATTTAGTATAATCACAAGCAAATAGAGATGATCAATAGTTTCTTCTTGTTGCATGCAGAGGGAGCATCGGTAACATGATGGATACCTCTTCTTTTCATATTGTCTATTGTAGGTAATTTATTCAGAAGGGCCTGTCATGTACATAAGGAATGTCTCTGTGATCGCAGTCGATCCCATGTCCAACTGCTTGGGAGCACTTGTTATTTATTTGCCTAATTTGATTCCATGCGGATGTAGCACTAAATTTGCCATTGTCATGAAGCCAAATAAGTACATCTTGAAGAGTTATTCCTGATTGGAATAGCTATGATAGTCGGCCAAAGTGATAACATTTCAGGAGAAATAGAAGTAGGGAGACACCAGGTACCATTAGCAATGAACTCGGAAACCTTCCAATCTTTGGGAGCCCCAAGGTCTTTTTGTATTCTATCACCATATAATTGAAATATACTTTTCTCATTCACCCAAGGATCATACCACATATTAGTATTAGTTCCAGTAGAGATTGCATAAGAAATGTATTTGATTAGCCAATTCCTTGCCTTTAAAATTCTTTTCCAAGCTGCAGAGTGGTATGTTCTTGTTAAAATTTCCCAAATCGATTCCTTTGAAAGATACCTAGTAGAAACACATTGTCATAAGGAACATTTGTTTTGCAAAAGGTCCCACAATTACTTTACCAAATATGCTTTATTCCAATCTCTAGTATTTCTCAGGTTCAGCCCCCCTTCATCTTTTGGTTTGCAGATGCTGTCCCAATTTACCATATGAATTGTCTTATCATTTGTGCCATTCTAGAAGAAGTTTATTAATAATCGTTCAATATCTTGGAGAAGTCCAACAGGTAGAAGAAATGTATTAGACCAATATATAGAGTAAGAGTACAACACCGAATGGATGAGTTTAAGTCGTCCTGCTTTTGAAAGAAGCCTATTTTTTCAGGAGGAAATTCTGTTCTTTATTTTTTACAGGATAGGCTGACAGTGGGTTTTGTGAATGCTAGTGGATATGAGTGGGAGACCCAGATATGTAACTGGCAGATTTCCCTCACTAACCCCTAGGGTATGTGCAATAACGTCTTTGTCCTCAATGCAAGGGCTCATGTAGACTTTACTTTTTGCATGATTTAACTGAAGGCCAGAAACTATACCAAAATCATTCAGAATAGTAGCCAGGTTTCTTACTGAAGTTGAATCATTCTGAAAAAAGATAAGAAGATTATCTGGAAAGACTATATGTGATATATGAATAGGGCCAGCATGGGGTACCTTAATACTGCCATCCGAGACCGCATATTCCAACATATAGCTAAGTCCTTCCATTACAATAGTAAAGAGATATGGAGAGGGTGGATCACCTTGTTGGATGTCATTCTTGCTCCCAAAAAAACCAATAGGTGAGCCGTTGAAGAGTATTGAAAACTTTGGAGTTTCTAAGCAATATTGAATCCAATTAACCAATTGCTGAGGGAAGTTCATACTGAGGAGCATCTTATAGATAAAATTCCTATTAACTGATTCAAAGGCCTTTCGTAGATCAGCTTTAAAACATATTTTTGTCCCTCTTACTTTTGACTGCAGATCCTTGACCAAGTCATTAGCCAATAGAATATTATGATGTATAATTCTCCCTTTGATGAAAGTAGCCTAATTTGGACTAATTATCTTGTGTATTACCTTTTGCAATCTATCTGCTAACACTGTGGAGATGATCTTGTAAATAAAGTTACATAAAGATATGGGTCGATAGTTCTCTAGTGAATCAGTCCCTGCATTCTTGGGAATTAAAGAAATAAAAGTGTAATTCATCTCTCTAAAAATATGACCTGAAGAGAAAAAGTGTTGGCAAGCTTTAATCACATCATTACCAATAATAGACTATGTAATTTCATAAAATTCAGCAGGAAATCTGTCTCGACCAGGGCTTTTGTGCTTTGGTGACTTAAAGACTTGCTATTTCGTCATCTGTAATTGGAGCATTGAGGATAGAAATGGCATCCAAATCAAGCTTTCTAGTTGGCTCCACATGAATATTATTAGGTTGCCCCTCTTGGTTGAGTAAGGAATAAAGAAATTGCTCAGTATATGCTTTAAACCTCATCTAAATTCTCAATAAGATTTTTATCTTTGTCTCTGCATTTCCTGATGCGGTTAACGGCTCTTCAAGTAGCAATGAAAGCATAAAAAAACTTAGTATTGGAATCTCCTAAAGTAAGCCAATACTGTCGAGACTTCTGTTTTGTAAAACTTTCCTCCTGCTTTAAAGGCTTGCATAAAGTTATTTCTAGCTTCTGTCTCTTTGTCGATAAGATTCTCATCATGGGATTGAAGTTGCAGCTCATGTTGCATTGCTATTAGTTCTTTTCTGCAAAATTGAACTCAGGTACCATATTGCCAAAGGTATTTGTATTCCACTCCTTAAGTGCTGCTTTGCAGGCTTTGAATTTTTGACATAAGATGTAAGGGGGGGATCCGTGCACATTAACATTCCAAGCTGATATGATAATATCAAGTAACTGAGAGTGAGTACTCCACATGATAAAGAATCTAAACGGTTTCTTACCTTTTGGTGTTGCTTTATCTGCATGTATGTACATTAAAAAATGATCAGAAAACAATGGAGCATCATACTCAAGAAGTGAATCAGGGTAAACTATTAACCATTCTTGATTAATCTGGGTGAAATCTCAACTTTAGATGCATATATATGATACTCTAAGTCTAGAATGCAAACCGGGAGAGCATTAGTGGATTTCAGCTTCTATACTTTGATTTCGTCTTCATATACCTTTAGGGAACATAAAGAAGAAGAGACTATCCCTTATCCACCAACTTAATCCAAAGACTCCACCAGTGCAAACAAATAGTGGGCATGCATTAATGGAAGAACGGATCTCATCCCCAGAAGCAATTAAGGTGATTCAAAGAGAGAAATTGTTGATACAGCCGCCCACTAAGCACTAAGATGCACCGCCCACAGAAAGTTTTAGATGAACAGTGAGCTATCACAAAGTCTCCCACCACAACTACGGAGGAAGAACTGAAGTATGCCCACTTTTACTAAGTTTGAACCTTCCCCATGGAGACAACCATCTTTATCGACCTAAGACCCATTCGATCAGTTTCAATCTCATATATGGAATAGAAACATCCTTGGGTTAGGAGAATCACTACAAGTAGAGTAGGGCAAGTAAGTGGCAAAGCAACCCTGGTTGCCTAGCCTAAGCATAAACAAAAGAATAGTGTAGAACAATAAGCAAGGGCTTGACTGTACCTTGGCCCAGAGTCTAGTATTAATGTTCATGGCAGTAGCGAGTTCAAAGCTAAAGGGCCGCTAGTTCCTGGGATGAACTAAAAAGGCACTGAAGGTCTATGTATCGTCCGGTATTCCATAGGGTTAGCAAGAGCTTATGCGCGTTAGCGAGTTAAGAGCCCAAGTGGAGTATATTAGTATATATAAAGAAGTCATATTACCACTCTGTGGGCTTTTTTCTATACAATTGGCATAGCAGCTCTGTAAGCGCAAGTTAAAGAATGGAATGGGATCCATCTTTTGAAGTCAGGTGGTTGGAAAGCGAGCAAAGACTTGAACCCGATGCTCCTGGATCCCTCAATTGAGACCAGTAGGAAGAGCAGACAGACCCTTAAGCCGGGCCTCTCACTCGTAGAGTATCAAAACTCCACAGATCGAACAAGGCCATATGAGACTTGCATGTCTTTTGAAGCATATGGGTAGAGCTTCATTCTGAGCCAGGAAATCCAACTTAGATTGCAGAGTTGACCTGACCACACTCACTTTGAAGACGGAGACCTGTCTTTCACTATCCTCTATTATTTGATCATACTTTGGAGGTGGAAGAGTGCCCTCTAGCAAAAGTAGTCAAACTCTGGAGAGGAGCCGCTATCAAGTAAGGAGTTGACCGATTGACTCGTTTGGAGCCTTTTTCGTCATCGCCTTCGTATGCAGCACAAGAAATGGAAAGGGAGCTCTTTTACGGTTCTCGAAGCCCAACTTGATCATGCCTCAGGACTACCTGGTAAGATAGAATCTAGCAAATGCCATGGATCTCACTCACTGACTATCACCAGACCCTCTCCAACGAGTTCTTTGAAATAAGTTAGGATTAAATAATTGAAGTTTTAGAAAGTAGCAAGCAAGACCACCTTTCCTAATAATATCATGATGAGCACGCACTCTCCCAAATATTCAATTGTAAGCCGAAAATCAATAACAGGCGGTCCTAAGCTTCCCCTATACTTTTCCAAGCCAAAAATTCTGAATCAAGGGAGTTCAGTTCGCTTCGAGAATATGTTTGATGGGTATCATGTCCTATACAATCATACTAGATTAGCGAAGTCGAAGATAGTGGAAGCCAGTGCTTATGTATCCCTGAGTTTGACTCTCACTTCACGACTTCATTCAAGTGTTGACCCCATGTCACGACTACTCAAAAAAGCTCCAATGAAGACTTTTATTAAACATTGAGGAGTGTGTGGCACAGAAGGCATTGAAGGTATAGTATAGGGCTTTTTTGGAAAGATCATGGAAAGTCACCATATCCATACTACAGTGACAAACAGCACTCCTTTAAAGGTCAGTAACTATGAAGAAAGCAAGGACTGGCAATACTTCACTTATAGGCCTATATTTAGTCAACTACAAATCATCCACTGATTGCGCCTGAATTCGATCGCTTTCACTAGAATACTATAATAGAACATCGCCTTCACTAGAATACTATAATAGAACACCGCTTTCACTAGAATACTATACGTCAACTAGAATACTCTAATAGAACTAGAATATAGGCAGGTACAATAGGTACATGAATAGTTGGACCTGTGATTGAGATGGAAAGTGCCAATGTACAATCAATGGATTGATTACTCAAATAATCAGTAATAAGGAATTCTCTTTGAAAGTAGGCTTCGGAATCAACCTCATTAGTCATAGTAGGCTTTGGAATCAAACCACTAGTGATAAGACTTGATCGAAACTGGGGATAGGGATGAAACACTACCTAATAGCTTTAACTTGGAACTAAGAATCACAGAAATCGGTATTATAACTCAACTTCATACCTTTAACTCACAACTAGAAAATCGACTACTGCCCCTAACGACTGAAACCGATAACTAATGGACTCAAATAAGGAAACAGGGAATCAACGCCAGAAAAGCAATTGAGCTACCCATAACAAGGCAGCCCTTACTTGCTTTAAACTACAAAAGTTCCCATTCAATGCTTATCCTATAATATGGAATTTCACTGGGTAGTAACAACCTACTTGTGCTTGCTTCAACTTGACTATGATATCTTTGATTCTGACTATACACCCTCTCGTCCTTCAATTCATAGGTACGATATAGCACCATACAAGATAGAACCAAACTATGGATAACAAGAATCAATCAAAGAATAGAGAATTAAGCCGATGCTTCTCAGAATGTCCGATATAGGGAGTTAGATGAGACCTTAGCCGTTAAAGAAAGAAAGTTCGGATAGTAAGCTTTGTTAGCGGTAGTGGATTTCCCAGTTGCTCATTAGGTACGTTAGTGACTATTGAATTACCCTTTTTTAGTTGAGTTCCCGGTTTTGAGTTCAATGCTCCTATGCACCTAATCATAATCAAATGAGTAGTCAAGTTTTTCAACAAGTAATACAGCATGCAAGGAAGCAAGTAAATAGTGTTAGGTTGAATCACGAGGCAATAGGGATGTGAGATCAGGGGCGAGAGCCTTGTTAGTTGTAGCTATAGTCTAGGAAGTACTAGCTCTATTCTTGAGTTACCTTCACAGGCAGTAGCTTCGATCCCAGTAGCTTAGTTATCGGATGGGATAGAGCAATAGAAGACCTAAAGGCAGGACAGGAGCTATCGGGCAGTAAGTAAGGATCCGGATGTCGAAGTGTATTCCGATTAGTACTAGTTGGCTCCTTGCTCCTATAGGATCAATTGCTAGTTGATGGGTTCCGCCTTGCTTTTTTCTAGTTGAGTTCCTTATTAGAAGAGATAGCATGAAAAGCACTCGCTACAGAATGAGAGAAAGTGTATTCAGAGTAAAAGCAAGGGAAGGTAGGTAGTAGTTTCAGAGTGAAATAGAGTGTGTGTCCGGGGAAGATAAGATGCCCGTGGTGAAGCTGTTCCCAGGCAATACAAATAATCATTTTTCTTGCCTGGGTATTATTACAGAATCGAGTTTGAGCTGTTAGGTAGTGATGCATTCTTCGACTTATTAATTGGATTCCTTTTGAGAGTTGAGTTCCTGTTAGTTGTAGTAGTAGTCCAAGCCCTTAGCGCAGAGGATGTAAGACAGTTGCTCCACTCCGGATGCTTTATCTTCTCTTGAGCAAGTCCTGTGCCCTTCATTAATGGGCTTAAGGCAAAGGAACAAATAAAGAAAGGATAGTTCGCCCAAGTTGCAATTCCAGAAAGAACTCGTCATTATGGGAGTCATTCCTATAAGACCCTTAAGGATGTAAAAGAGCATAAATAGCAATCCATTCGTATTCATACTGTATAAAAGAGCTGAGCAATCCATTCTATTCGTATTCTCACTATAATATGGCTGGCATCCTTTCATAACAATCGTCAAAGGCACAGAGACCCAAAAGAGCCCTCCCATTGATAAGAGGTAATAGTCAGATTCTCAATTAGGTTATAGTATTATTCGTCGGGGAGGGCTTTCATTCTTTAGACATGCTCCACCCGAGATAGATGACATGACATTGGATTAAGGGTGCTGGGTGTGTAGGTGTGTTGGCCGAAGAGCTGGGGGCTGGTTTCTCCCGAGTAGGGTCCACCCATCCCTCATAAGTCAATTCATAATCCCTCATAAGTCAATTCCTAAAAAAAGAGTGAGCTTCGCAACCTCAAAGCAAACGTATTGTTGGCCTCAGAGCAAACGTATTGTTGGGAGGGACCACTATCAATCTCTTTCCGTTTTTCTCTAGGCTTGATAGCAAAAAGAAGTATGTTGTCTGCATACAACATGTCTACGCTTGAATTATAGCGTGGTATATCTGTCTTTCTTCTCTGAGTAGACCAATTCTTCCTTCGAGCCTTTTTTCTTCAATAAAAGAAAGACTTTTGGCTAGCTCTTGACTCACTAGTTCGAGAAATTATGATGAGGCTATGAGTGAAAGAAGCGGACTTGTTCATAACTCGAAAGTCCTTTATTTGTTTTCAACTCAAACTAGGCAAACGAACAGAACAAAGTTGACTCAATGATAGAACCCTTGCAGATTCTAAGCTTGGGGTTGATCTCTTTAGGGGATCGGCCTCCTGGAACTCTATAGGGGTTCCTTCCTCCAAGTTGCTGCTCAAAGGCTGCAGAAAAGATTCATCTATTGCTTATCAAAAGAGTAGGAATACATGACTATTTATAGGGTTTCTAAACCCTAACTCCTAATAGGACTAACTCCTAATAGGACTCTTACTCAAGACTCCTACTCAATTAAGACTTCTACTCAAGACTCCTAATAGGACTCCTACTCAAGACTCCTATTCCTTTAGAATTCCTAATTCTTCTTTAAGAAATAACCTCCAAACCCTAGCCGGCCTCTTCACCTCTTTAATAAGGGTCGGCTTAGGTAGGTTTTACATGAATGCCCCAATCAATTAGGACTCTCCTAGCTAGAGTCCTAACACTCAACTCGAACAAGAATAGGCAATTCTTTAGCTTCTACTGAGAAACTCGAATCTATCTTTCTGATCTCCACTCTCACTGTTGGCACAAACTAACTAACTAAACATATTACTGCTGATATGCAGACCAGACCTTAATCAAATGTTGGCCTTGTTCCTCCAAAGCTAACGTTAGCACTTAGACTTGAGACCCGTAAGAGTGGTACTTGACTTCTTGCCCTTGCTTCTTAAGCATAGCATCACTCTTTCTTTTCTATTCCTTTGACTTGGCTTTACCTTAGTTATTGCTTTTTTCCTATTCCTTTGACTTGGCTTTATCGCAGAGATGAAACAAATGGACGAAGAAGAGAATGGAGTGAAAAATCATATAGGCACCCTTGGCTTATAATAATTCGCGTTAGCACGACGGCGAAAGTAGGCAAACTCACTAATGAGCTTGGGCTTGTTCCCTTGTCTCTATGGTTTTTTTAGCATATAGGGTTCTGCTTTCTATGGGTTAGGATTGCAGCTAGATAGTCAACAAAGACATCGGGGGAGGCGGATGACACGGGAGTGTTTAATTTGCTACAATCTGTTCATATGGACGATGCTGATAATATAATTTTTTTTTAGCCAACAATATTGCCCCATAATCTTCAACTCAGTCAACTCAGATAAGACAGCTCATCAGCATATTCCCTGCACAAAAGTAAAGCTGTCTCATAGTACTTTTCTTCATGGCTAAGGAATACATTAAAGGAGGTGGTTGGCAGCTGTGAAGGACTTAATTTGGATTAAAGGAGGTGGTTGGCAGCTATAAAGGACTTAATTTCGAAATTCCCTATGCATGAAGGGTTGTTTCATGCACTAGTATTTATTTTCATGTTTAGGGCTTTGAAAGGGTCTTTAGAAAACTGAGAATATTGGGGAAGCTCTCTTGAAGTGCTCTTTTGAACTCTGTATCTCTTGGATGCATCCTTGAGTGGTGAGTCTTTTGCTTTCAGTTCTATATCCTTGTTTATTATCATTAGGGTGGTGATTTTTCTGTATCCCTTTTGATTTTAAACTGGGTGGTGAGCTATTTTTCATTTTATCAAAGTTTTATCAAGAATTCATTCCTTGTCTCCTGTGACATTTTCGATCTGAACAACTGTTCTATCGGTTTTCTTTCGAAATCCATTCTGCATTTTTACCCTCCTCGGTATCAGCGGACAAGGAACTTCTTCTTTTCTTTCTTCAATGGAATCGGACAAGGAACTTCTTCTTTCTTCAAATTAGGCTCATACGTTGTTCAAGAATAGGTTGTTTTCATCAATAGTAAGTAGAAGGAATATGACCAGAAGGAGCAACCCAGGTCCTGTTAGTACAAATAGATTGTTAGCCATAATAGGGTCGGACAGAGAACAAGCTGGGTAAGGAAAGGCTTAGCCTAGCGAGATAGAAAGTCACTTCACTGACTTAATGTCCGAGATGGAATTCGAATAGAAGTTGTTTCAGAAGGAGCTCTTACCATGAGAGTCGGAGGTGTGAGAGATTTGGTAAGTGCTTAATCACTATCCGTTGTTGGTCTTGGGTTATCATACGCTGTTCGAGAATCCGCTGCTATTTGATTTGGTCTGAGGGAGGAAGTGACATAGTTGCTCTACGTAGGCAATATGATATTCTTGTCGGCCTATGCCTCTGTCAATGGATCAGTCACTAGCGACCCCAGTATAAGTAGGAGCATTGATGATTTCATCACCGAGACATAGACATAAGGAATGGCTATCGGCAGAAGGGATAGGTAGATGATAGAGGAATGATTGCGATATGCCCATATCCCATCTCCTTCTCTTTCCCCTACTACGGTTGACCAATCCGTGGGAAATGGACAATACTCCTCTTTTCGTCAGGGAGGGGCATGGAAGACTGTATGGAGTAATAGGCCAAAGGTTGGCATGACTCCCAGTAGCCTGACAATCCCTCTCCTGGTCTTAAACGACCCCCCAGGATACCTCTACAATCTCTTATTACACGACCCACCCATGAAAAAGAAGAATCTTGTCATGACACCAAGGAAGTAGGGGATCGAGTTTTTCCTAATCGAAGTATGCCTTTTTTGATGCATTTATGCCTTTATGCAGGAGGAGTAATTGGGCTTGGGCTCTCTCGATCCATACTAGGAGAGTGGATGGTGGAACTGAAACATTACTTTTCTGGCATGACCGGTTTCTTTATTCTTGATAGAAGATGGAACTATAAGCGCATTTAAGCTATCACGCTTAGTTACTTCAACCGGACCCTAGGGAAGAATCTTGGTCAAACCGGAAAGCGGCTTCTTTAAGAAGAAAAGCGAGGGGCGATGGTTTTGAGTCGACCTATGGTAGGTATTGTAATTGGGGAGAGCCCTTGATGCTCGATCCATGCCTATCTTGATAGATGGTGTCTCAACCCAGTATTTCATTATAAGAGAGAAGCTATCACTAGCGAAGGCATTTCTTTCCACTTTTCTTTTGCCCAAAGGCTCTTATACATCCTGAAAAAATAAATACGAGAATCCAACTAACCTGAGAGATTGAAGGGTAGAGGGGCGAAGTATTAAAACCCTTGCAGATTCTAAGCTTGGGGTTGATCTCTTTAGGGGATCGGCCTCCTTGGAACTCTATAGGGGTTCCTTCCTCTAAGTTGCTGCTCAAAGGCTACAGAAAAGATTCATCTATTGCTTATCAAAAGAGGAGGAATACATAGCTATTTATAGGGCTTCTAAACCCTAACTCATAATAGGACTCCTACTCAAGACTCCTAATAGGACTCTTACTCAAGACTCTTATTCCTTTACAACTCCTAATTCTTCTCTAAGAAATAACCTCCAAACCCTAGCCGGCCTCTTCACCTCTTTAATAAGGGTCGACTTAGGTAAGTTTTACATGAATGCCCCTATCAATTAGGACTCTCCTAGCTAGAGTCCTAACAGACCCCTCTTCAAATCAGCCTTGTCCTCGAGGCTGACGATTCATGAATTTTGGGAATTTGATCTTCAAGTCGTCATAGTTCTCCCAAGTGGCATCTTTTGTTGGTAGGTTCACCAACTGTATTAGCACTTCAGTAGTGGGTTGTCATCGTCGAGTCACGATCCGTTGATCAATAATGACACTTGGCTGGGTCTGGAGTTCTCCTTGAGTAGTCATATTTGGTGGGTGGCTTTGGACTGTCTCCAAGCACCTATTTATAATTTTCGTCTGGCTGTCGGTTTGTGGGTGATATTACATACTCATTTTCAATTTAGAACCCTGCATATGGAATAACTTTGTTCAAAATTTGCTTGTGAAGATGCAAGTAGAATTTGTCATAAGCACAATGTGTCCTTTATAGTGTAATTCTTTTGAGTCCAAATTGTCATGAGCCACGGAGCTTGATGCTTCTTCCAATTTTTTTATGATCTTACTGTCTCTGGATCATCCTGCCATTCTATCTTAATATCCTTAAGGAAGTCACTAGTTGGAAGCGAAACGGCCAAAAGTTCAACTTGCTCGGCTAAAACTTACTTGTAAGTCCTTAGTAAGGTATTTATAGAGACTTGAGAAGAGGATCGGGTGGTCATTGGCCCCCATCGTCATCCTTTTCTGAGTCGGCTATGTACCTTCTTTCTAAAATCAAGGGCGTAAAACCAGGTGCGCCCCTTGTTATTCACAAAACCACTAACTTTTGGATGGCTCCCCGAGGCTCAATCCAAAAGATTCTTACTTGCCTGCTAAGTTAAGGCTTTATTGATGCGCTCCAGCTCATAAGGCCCCGCCTTGTCCTTCAGATGCTGAAGCTTGATGTCCTCTGGGCGGTATTTTGCGTAAGTGCTAAGGCACTTTCCAATTGCTCCTGTTGTTGCGTGACAGCTGGTAGCCATTCCTTGTACAAGTTGTCTTTTCTTGTGCTTCGCCGCCGGTACTCTTCCACTTTGAGTGCGTGGATGTCCCTGTACATTTGTAGTGCCTTGCAAGCTTGTCGGGAGGCTTCCTTGTGTATTTGGTGGAGTCTTCTTTTGGTGGTGTCCAGCTCATTGAGTAGGATTCCCTCTCTTCGGAGACTGGTGAGTCCCACGTGATATTGGGTAAGCAGGTCACCTTCTGGATTATCTGATTCAGGTGGGCTGCTGCCTTTGGGTTGGGCTTTGCCTGGACTTCTTGGGCAGCCCCTATCAACGTGAGCAACTGTTCGTCCGGCCATTATGTATGGAGCAAAACATTTATTAGTCTGGATAATGAGTCAGCGAGGACATTACTTGCTCCCTCGATGTGCTCGAACTTGATCTCTGGGCCGCTTCCAGTGATATAATCTACGAACGCCATCCATCTAACCCTTGAAGGCTTGTTTTGGGCCAATTTGTTGAATAAACTTATAATGGCCTGGCAGTCCGTTCGAATCAGGATTTCCTTTTTGTCCATGAAGTATATCTTTAGGGCCTCAAGTGTTTTCATTACCACATGGATTTCTACATCTATAGTGGACTTTATTGGGCTGAATTTGCCACTAGCGTAGGCGCAGACTCTTTCAGTGTTTTTGGGGTCATGTTTTTGTTTCTTCCACTTGCAGACCCCTCCCCATCCTTCCATGCATCCGTCTGCTTCTAGTATGATGAAGCAGTCTTCGGGGGGAACTTCTAAGTCTGGGAGGTCTTGGACCTTTCCTTTTATTTGCCTTATAAGTTTCCAATCTTGCTCATTTATCCTTTTCTCGCCCGTAGGGCTTGTCTTTGCATATAATGGTCCTTGTAACTTTCCAAGATTGGGTATGTAGTTTCTTGCATAGTTGAGAATTCCCAACCATGACCTAAGGCCTCTCTTTGTAGTTAGGTCTTCATTTTTGAATTCCGTGATTTTCTTGATGATGTGGGGTTGCAGCTTGATTTTTTATTTTCCCAAGACTGCCCCAAGGAATTCAATTTCACGTACTGCGATCTTCATCTTCGTTGGGCTTAGTACCAGCCCGTCCAGCATTGTAGTTAGATGCCTGGCATGGTCTTCTTCATTCTCTGAGAATACTAGGATGTCATCTATATATACTGCTATAAACTACTCCGTACCTTTGAAGCATTCGTCCATTTTTCTTTGAAAAATAGCTGGAGCATTTTTTAATCCAAATGGCATAGCAAGCCATTCGTACAGGCCGTCAGGGACCCAAAATGCCATCCATTCGACTGAGTCTGGGTGCATTGCGACCTGATGAAAACCAGATTTAAGGTCAAATTTGGAATAGATCTTGCTATTGCTGACCTTTTTTAAGATGGTGTTAATTCCGGAAAGGCTGTATTGGTCCTTTTCTGTGATGTCATTTAGCCTTCTGTAGTTAAATACCATTCTTTCCTTGCCCCTTTTTTCAAGGCTAGTGACCGGATCTATAGTGGTTCCCGAATTTACTATGATGGCAGTGGTCTGATGTCTGCTCTGGCTTGGCCTTATTATTCCAAGATCAAGTAGTGCCCTTATGTGTTTTGAAAATGATTCCTTTGCTTGTGGCGTCAGGTGCTTGATGGGCTTGTCTTCAATGGTGAGGTTGGGATTCTTTATCTCCAGTTTGCACATGACCTTGTTCTTTTCCCAATGCTGGAGCAGGTTTTTCCCAATATACCCTTGGGCCTTTAATTTGTTCAGTAGGCCTCCAAATTGGGCTTTGAATTTTTCCTCACTTTTCTGTGGTTGGGCCGAGTAGTATACGGCCTCCTGGATCTGAATATAGTCATCCTCCTCTAGGTCCAGTTCTTCAATTGCTGCTGCAGTTGGGGTATATGGGAGGGTGTCTATTGTGGTCAGATTTTTATAAAAAGTAACAATGTTACCTTCGATCCTTACTCCTTGCATGGCTCGTATGAAATTACAGCCTATTATCATCTGAATGTCATCCCCGAGCTTCATAGAGAATAAGTACGTGTAGGGGATTCTGAAAGTGTTATCCCCAATTGTCATTTTTCCTCCTTTTAATTTCTTGTTGGCAATGGTCTTGGAGGTTATGCCGCTGAAGTGTACCAGGAATGGATTCTTTTCTAGGGCCTCTTCTGGTACTGCCTTGTCATCTATGCAGCATGTTGTAGCTCCTATGTCCAGAATAGCGTTTACCTTTAGTAAGGGGGCACCAGGTATCTCGAGTTGTACCTTTAGATTGAAGAGCATATTCTTTGTCCTCCGAGGTTCACTGGCTTCTGTGGCGAGGATTGTCTGTGCTTCGTCTGCTAATAGTACATATGCTTCCTCTTCTTCTTCCTTTTTCTTCAGTTTTAGGAATTGTATTTCCTTTTGAATATCAGCTCTTTCCATCCTGAGCCTATCCATATCCATGCCTTCCTGTTCGAGCTCATAGTACTTTCCCTTCCATTTTTCAACTTCTTCTTTGAGCTTAACATTTTCTTGGGCTGTTTGGATTAATAATTTTTGGGCCTCTTCAAGTTCCTTAGCCTTTTCCTTTTCCATTTCCAATGCTTCCTTCAATTTTCTTATTTCTGTTTCACAGTGGTTGATGTAGTCATGCTGTTGTTGAAGCATTGGTTTGGGTTCATACCTCACGGGTTCTTCTATCGCCATTGGGGTCCGTTTGTTGAAGTAGTAGATGCTGCACATTCCACAGGATGTGAGCTGGCATAGTGGGCAATGCCTCCTGTATCGTCTTTGTGAGGTTCTTTTACAGCAGATGCATTTCTCTAGGTTAGTTGGTAATTCTTCATTTATCTGCTAGATGTGACTGCATTCCGCTTGTCTTTGTGAAACTTGGACCTTTGCTCTGTAGCCTGACTCAGGTCCAATCCACCATGTCCTGCTGTCTTCTACTAAGGCAAATATTCTATGAGTGAAGGAATGTATATCATGGTGAAGATCCTCCACATCTTCTCCTTCTGAGATTGAGTAAATTGCGTCGCTCTGATCTTCGCCTTCCTGGACCGAAATAATTTCATAATCTTCTAGGAGGTCCAATTGTTCGAACATGGCTACTCTTTTTGTGTTTTGCCTATCGTTTGGGCATTCTTTGGCGAAGTGGCCTTCTTCTCCACACAGGTAGCACTTGCACCTTTTGTTCCTGATCTGGTGCTTTTTCTTTTCTATCCTTGCATGCGAGGAATGGGGCTTTCCTTTGTAGGTAGTAGATCTTCGTATCCCGTATTTCCTCTCAGGTTTATTATAATACCCCGGGATGGGTATTTCGCTGCAGAAGGATATGTCTTTGAGTGCCCTTTTGAATGCCGCGTCCTTGCATTCTGCTTCTAAGTATTTGTATGAAAATACTATCCTTGGAATGTCGCCTATAGTATTGCCTCTATATTTGGCTTCAAAGGCTTCCTTTATTCTTTTGCCCAATTCTTCGGGCATCTTTGACCATAACTTTTCTGATAGCTCCGGGCTGGTGAATAGTCTTCCCGTCTTGGATGCCAGCCTCATGTAATCATTCAGGAATTGAATGATATTCTTCAGGTTGTTGTAGGAAAGTCCCTCAAGATCTCTGTAAGCTTCTTCCTGGGCTCCGGTTGAACCCTGGAATGGATCTTCTAGGATATAAATGGTTCGTAATTGAGAGAGGATATTCTGGGTATCTCCTGCTCCATCTGCGTTGGCAAGTAGTAGTTGGTATTCTTCTGGATGTGCCATGCGCCATTGTATCCATGCCAATTTTTCAGATTCTCCAAGTAGATTTTCAATAAACTCCATTTTGCCTGGGGGTCCGTAAATCCTTGAAGTGAGACCAGGTTTTTGGTAATGGATTCCCATCTCATAAAGACTTCATCAAACATCCCTAATTGTGTAGGGATTATAAACATGGCTCCTTGTTGCTGGAGGGCTGATGGAAGGTTCCAGGCTTCCGAGAAGTCTTTTGATTTGAAACCTTGGTTGTCTCGTGTAGCCTTCGAAAGTTGGCCTCTGGCTAGTTGAGGGTTCAATATTTACTGCCGGGGGGGTAATTGGCTGGGCCCATTGTTGAATCTGCAGGTGGTCTATAGTTGGAGACTGCAGATGACGAATAGATTTGTTGGGAGAGTTTGCCTGCAGGTGGTCTATAGTTGGAGACTGCAGATGACGAATAGATTTGTTGGGAGAGTTTTGCCAGTTGCGGATATTCCGTTTCCCATTCTTCTTCTAGTCCGGCTGCAATGATTTCTTCTTTCTGTTTTTGAGGGTACGATATGTCGTAATCCTCCTTCTCTCCTCCTTTTGAAATATTAATATCCTGAAAATAGAAATTCAGGTTATTACGTAATGTCTCTACCTCGTTTTCGTCATCAGTTTCTTGTATGATGACTGCCATAGTATAGTTCCGGATTTCTTCTTCATCACTGAAAGTTTCCTCGTCTTCGGCGTTATAGTTTATCCGGCTTGAGGTAGGTGCAGCCTTGTAATTGTTGAAACTGATGGAGATTCTTCCATCAAGCAAGTTTCTGCTTCGAACTTCAGATGGCTGCATTGGGATTGACACCTGGGTGGGTCGGATGACCCAGTCCCTTCCTTGTATGTTTGTTGTAGAGTATCTCCTACCCGGTAGTGCTCGTACGCCATGACTTGTGAGATAATCTACCACCCCTGAAATTTCATATGCGAAGGCGACATTCGAGGTATTTGAAAGCCGCCCTACCATTCCGTGGGTTATTAACAGATTTGCCTCTCCATTTTGCCATGTGTCATATCCTCGTGTGAGGATGGAGATTTGGATGTTGCGGAAGAAGTCACCAATGGTCATCATAGTATCTGGGACAACGTAGATTAGTTGGCTTCCTCTGGTTAGGTCTACCTCCATAGTGGCAATGATGGACCTGTCATCATTCCACCTATTGTCTCGGAACACTAATAGTACAAGTGTTCCTTCCTCTTGTCGGTGGAGCGTTTGTATTCTGACCTGCAGAATACCAAGATGGATGTATTGCATGAGACTCCATTGTAATTGGTCGAAGCTTTTCTTCTTGGATAAATGTTCTGTCTTCTTGGTTGCTTGTGACCAACATGGCTTCCTCCGATCGGTGGATGTATACCCTGTGGTGGGCATCATCCCTTCTGGAATGATATAGCACCTCGGCTGGTGCTATTGCCGCTCTTTCCCTCATAGATAATCTCAGTTGTACTTGAGGGTCTATCTGCTGTTCAAGGATGTTCCTGGTGCTGGGGCTCCCAAATATTCTTTGCCCCATTTGTCTTGCTGCCTGGCGAGTGTTGAACAACCTCCTCTGATTTCTCCTATAGCTCCTGATCTGATCTTCGACTAGGGGAGCAGAGGTTGATGCTACCTCTTGAGTCCTGGTGGTCATTTTTGTACTTCCTTTAGGATTTGGATGGGATCTTTGAATACAAGGATTTTTCCTTTGGACTCTTTAGGCCTTTCAGTTGGGCCTAAACTGAGGTTTGAGAGCTTTGTGATTAGATCTTCTGGGATGACCTGAGATGAACTCGGTCTGGCCTGATTCTGCTCTCTGATTGTTTGGAGCTCAGCTCTTATACCCTTGATGTCTTCGGCAATCTGCACAAGTAACTGCAGTTGTGTGTTGTGTTGCTTGATTACAGCTGCTTGATGACTTAGGGTCCCTGGATGGTCTGTTGATTTCAGGAAACCAAGTGCAGGGGGGTCGATGCTTTCAGTCGCCTTTAGAGCCTCTCTGTAGGATTCAGAATTTCTGGAGAGCAAGTAACTCATCCAAAAATCTGGCGCTCGATTTTGGAGAGTAGTTGTTCTACCCTTTGAAGCTTTTGATCCAGGTTCTAGGTTAACCTTAGGACTTTTTCCTCTAGAAGCTTTGGTTGTTTAGAGATTTCGGCAGTAAGATCTCGTACTTCTTGCTTTGTAAGGGGTCGGTTTTCCGAGAACAAATTTGTAAGAGTTTTAATGGAAGATTTTAACCTCTTAACCTCCTTTTCCAATTCTAGATTCTTTTCGAGGAGTAATTTGAAGTTCTTCAAATGAACTCTACTGGATAAGCAAGTCCTATCATAAATAACCGCAATGTTGTGGGCTAGTTCTTTTCTAGTGGGGTTTATAGTTTCTGCTAAGTCCAGGTAATCTAGCTTAGAAGTATGGGAGCTAGTATACCATTGCTGTATAGCTTCTTCCCATTTTTCGGACATTCAGCTCTGGGCTGGCAGGAGTCATGAACTTTACCACTGCCTCTTAATGTTGTATTGCCTCACCTTTTCAGTGCTCTGCTCTTGGCACTTTACGTCTATTGGCAATTTTCACATTTAAAAGCAGGATAAAATTAATTTCTCCAGTAGAGCCTAGAGGTTTCAGTCCTACGAAAGTGAATTAGCTTTTGAACAATAGATACTGATATGGGAAAAAATGGCAGACCCGGCGGATGACGATGTCAGCCACACGTGGATAGGCGCTGCACCCCAGGAAGGCAATAAGGGTGACGACATGTGCTCGGACGTCAGCTTTCCTTAGACGACAGCCTCCTTGTTTGACCCCACACACCCGGCCGAGACAGAAGCAGGCAACGGTCAAAGCTCACCCATACCCTGCGGTAGCTCGGTTCTCCACGCAACCCCAGTGGCAATGTCAGACGCCATCAGAGGTACCGTCCTACCCCTGCAAGTAGCCACATCAGGTAACATCAAACTCATCTATAAATACCCCAGAGTTCTAAACGAATAGAGGGGGAGACAACACAAGAACACCTTCAAAACCACCCTCTCCACATCGCTAACTTGATCGTCGGAGGGGTCGGGCCGAGCCCCCGGCCCGACCTGTGTGCAGGTGCGAGACGGTGTCGCCTCTCCCCGGCGCTGCGACGGAGCTTCCTCCCGACCCGACCTCCCGACCCGACCACACGACCCGACCTCCCGTCCCAACCCGAATCACCATGCTCGGCCGCCGGGAGACCTCGAGGGACGCCGCGCGAGATCCCCGACATCCGGACCCCCGAACCGAGCCGCGTCGGCCCCGAGGCCACGGGTTAAACAGTTGCCCCCCGCAACATTTTGGCGCTAGAAGGAGGGCCCTGAATGTTGAGGGATCCTCAGACTGATCCCGACGAACTCACTGCCGAGGGATCGTTCTTAGCAGGGGCGCAGGCATGCGTCCCTTGAGTGACGGGCCGCGGGCTGACGACCTCCCCGCGACCTCGAATGCTACTGGCGTTCATTCGACAACTCGGATCTGTTTCCGCCCGAGGGCGCCCCGAGCGTCCCTTCGCCGGTATCACCCGAGGCCTTTCAGGCCCTCGCTCTTCAAGTCCGAGCTCTGACGGGTATGGTGCAAACCATTATTCCGCTTATTCCTCGTCCGTTGCACCCGTCAGCGACCCAGCCGCTGCGGCAACGTGAGCCACCCGCTCGGGCCCACATGACGCTGTCCGGACCCTCCGCGCTCCCTCGGGTCCGACCGTTCCTCTCGAGGATCCAGTGATGGCAAACCCGAGCGGCCGCCCAGAACCCGAGGTATTATCTCCAGATTCAACAGACTCCCTGCGAGCCCAGCTATGCTTCCTTATTCAGCGGCTCAACGAAGTAGAGGAGGAGTTTCACAACTCAAAGGGAGAACTCAAGGAGGACACACTCCGAAGATCTCCGTTCGCGCCCGAGATACGAGATCAGGCGGTTCCCCCGAACTTCCAGCTCCCTTCTTTGGACGCGTACGACAGTTCCACTAACCCAGCGGACCATGTCACCGCTTCCGTGCCCAACTGGCATTGTATGGAACGTCGAACGCTTTAATGTGCAGGGCGTTTCCCGTGACCTTGAGGGGTCCGGCCCGCACATGGTACAGTGGCCTGAAGACCGGAACAATCACTTCCTTCGGCCAGCTCGTTAAGGACTTCGAGCTCCACTTCGTAGCCCATGCCTGGCCAAAGCCCTCCGCGGCACTGCTCCTCGGACTCAAACAAAGGGAGGATGAGCCCCTCCCACATTTTGTGGTTCGCTTTGCCACGCAAATCCGGTGCTTACCGGACACTCACCCCTCTCTGTTAGTGCAGGCATTTATGATAGGCTTGTGACCTTCCAGATTCCTCTGGTCCCTCGCGGAGCGACCTCCCACGGCGGTGCCGGAGATGCTCCAGCGGGCTAACCAATACATCGCAGCGGAGGCCTGGGCGGCTGCGAGGGGACGTGACGACCGCCGACCGCGGGCTCCATAAGAGAGTCCAAGCATCCGCGGTGGCTACCCGATGTACTCATGAAAAGAAATCTAAGCCCCACCTCAGTCTCTTCTGAGCAAAGGTTTAGTATCTGCTTGACCCCCTTTTCGGCTCGCGGTTGGCCCCGGCTTAAACCCTTCTGAATCCAAACGCCTCGGCCATGGACTGCTCGAGTCCACCTTAGCGCGGACTATCCGCCTGAGCAGAGGGACCCCGAGTCCACCTCTGCTCGGCTAGCCCGCCTGCGTCGTGCTCCTCGGTTACATGTTGCCCGAGACCACGCCTGCGCGGCCTGCCCGCCTACGCCGTGTTCCTCAGTCGCACATTCCCCGAGACCATGCCTGCGTGGCCTGCCCGCTTGCGTTGTGTTCCTCGGCTCCATGGCCTTCGAGACACACCTGCGCGGCCTACCCGCCTACGTCGTGCTCCTCGACCCCATGACCCGAGACACACCTGCGCGGCCAGCCCGCCTACGTCGTGCTCCTCGGCTACATGTTGCCCGAGACCACGCCTGCGCGGCCTGCCCGCCTGCGCCGTGTTCCTCGATCGCACGTTGCCCGAGACCATGCCTGCGCGGCCTGCCCGCCTGCGTCATGTTCCTCGGTCGCACGTTGCCCGAGGCCGCAACACCTGCGCGGCCTGCCCGCCTGCGTTGTGTTCCTCGGCTCCACGCCCCCCAAGACCACACCTGCGCGGCCAGCCCGCCTGCGTCGTGCTCCTCGGCTCCTCGGCTGCGTGCCTCCCCGAGACCACACCTGCGCGGCCAGCCCGCCTGCGTCGTGCTCCTCGGCTCCACGCCCCCCGAGACCACACCTGCGCGGCCAGCCCGCCTGCTTCGTGCTCCTCGGCTCCATTGCTCCCCGAGACCGCGTCCGCGCGGCCAACCCACCTGAAGACAGAAGCCATGCATCGGACTCCCCTTGTACGACAACCGACGCATAGCTCCTTTCGGGGGGGGAATATGATATGGAAAAAATGGCAGACCCAGCGGATGACGATGTCAGCCACACGTGGATAGGCGCTGCACCCCAGGAAGGCAATAAGGGTGACGAGATGTGCTCGGACGTCAGCTTTCCTTAGACGACAGCCTCCTCGTTTGACCCCACACACCCGGCCGAGACAGAAGCAGGCAACGGTCAAAGCTCGCCCATACCCTGCGGTAGCTCGGTTCTCCACGCAACCCCAGTGGCAATGTCAGATGCCATCAGAGGTACCGTCCTACCCCTGCAAGCAGCCACATCAGGTAACATCAAACTCATCTATAAATACCCCAGAGTTCTAAACGAATAGAGGGGGAGACAACACAAGAACACCTTCAAAACCACCCTCTCCACATCGCTAACTTGATCGTCGGAGGGGTCGAGCCCCCGGCCCGACCTATGTGCAGGTGCGAGACGGTGTCGCCTCTCCCCGGCGCTACGACGGAGCTTCCTCCCGACCCGACCTCCCGACCCGACCACACGACCCGACCTCCCATCCCGACCCGAATCACCGTGCTCGGCCGTCGGGAGACCTCGAGGGACGTCGCGCGAGATCCCCGACATCCGGACCCCCGAACCGAGCCGCGTCGGCCCCGAGGCCACGGCTTAAACAGTTGCCCCCCGCAACAGATACTATTTCCTAAAACTTACTTTTAAGTCCTTAATAATTGGCCCCATCGTCAATTGGCTTTCCCCTTAGTAATCTGCAACAACATTCTCTTTCCCCTTTTTGTAAGTTATTTCATAATCAAATCTAAGAAGTTTTGGTATCCATTTTTGCGGGGGATGATATCTTTTGCTCCAAAAAGTAATTGAGCCTTTTATAGTCGGTTTTAATTTGAAATCGTCGACCGATCAAGTAGGGTCTCCACCTCGTTGATGCGTGCACAATGACGAGCATCTCCTTATCATATGTTGACATGTTTTGATGGGAGAGAGACAATGTCTTGCTAGTGTATGTGAGTGGTCGACCATTTTGCATGAGAATGGCTCCGATTCTGACTCCAGATGCGTCGGCCTCAATAATGAAGGGTCGGTTGAAATCTGGTAGTGCTAGCACCGGCGTCGTCGTCATGGCTGCCTTAAGTTTGTCGAAGGCAGTGGAGGCTTTGTCCGACCATTGGAAGATATCTTTTTTCAGTAAGAAAATAAGTGGTGCACTGATCTTTACATAGTTTTTCATGAACTTGCGATTGTAGCCTATTAAACCGAGAAAGCCACGTAGCAATTTTATGTTCCACGAGGTCAGCCAATTTTGCATTGCTCTAATTTTGGAGGGGTCCACTGCCACACCTTCCTCTGATATGATATGCCCATGATATTCTACCTTCTGGCAAAAATTCATAGTGGCCGTTGTGTGTTCAAAAGACGGCTTTTGGTATGTCTTCTTTGCACACTCATATTTGATGATACTCGGATCGAAGGTCCAGCTTTGTAAAGATTTGTGCTCCCTTTCATCTAGCAATTCATTTGCTATTGGAATAGGGTATTTGTCCTTGATGGTTATGCTGTTGAGGGTTTGGTAATCAATGCACATTCGCCATGTTTCGTCCTTCTTTCGTACGAAGAGCATCGGTGAAAAGTAGGGGCTGCAACTTGGCCGAATAACTCCTATTTCGGGCATCTCTTTTACAATCCTTTCTATTTCATCCTTCTGCCAATATGAATGTTGATATAGCCAAGTATTTGCAGGAGGTTTGCCTAGAAGAATCTGTATACAATGATCATGCCGATGGGCAAGAGGTAGGTTGCGTGGTTCATCAAATATATCTGAAAATTCAGCAAGCAAAGGAAGTAGGTTTGGATCTTCAAATTCTATTGGCTCTCCCTTAGTTTGCTACTCAAGTTGTACCAAAAAGCCGCTGCATGCTTTATGCAAAATCTTCTCCATTTGTTGTGTGCAAATCGTCATTACGTCGCCCCCATGTTTCCCGTGTAGAATCACCTGTTTCCCTTTACTGTAAAATCTCAAAATTAGTTTCATAAAATTCCAAGAAACACTACCTAATGTTGTCAACCATTCAATTTTGAGCATAGCCTCATGATCATCAAGAGGAAGGAGGAAGAAATATGTAATTATCTCTTGTTCCTGCGGTAATAGTTTCTCCCGCGGGCGCCTACGATCACACTTCAAAATCCATCCGTCGGTGAACTTGACATCAAACCTGCTGTAATACTCGATAGGTAAGGTCATCCGGACAGCAACTTTACTATCTAGGAAGTTATTAGTGATGCCCGTGTCGATGAGAACAGTGATCGATTGTTGTTTGAGAAGGCCTTCAACTTTCATCGTTTGCGGGTTTGAGTAGCCAGCTAGTGCATGTACTATAACTTCGGTCGGTTGTGGCTCTTCTTCTGCATCTTCTTCTTTATTATCAAGGCTCTCTTCTTGATGTTCAATGACCTCTTCTTCTACTGGTTTAATCATAAGAAGTCTCCCTTTTCTACAGTGATGCTCACGACTCCACGGCTCGTCGCGGTGCCAACATAACTCCTCCGTAGATCGCTCCTGAAGCTCTTCTCTTGTCATAATTTTTGGTGCAGGGACTCGGTTGATAGTAGGGGGGGCTGAGGGCTTCTGCATTGTAGGTCGTGAAGTGATCCTAGTCCTCTGAGCTTCATGGTTCAATCGCTCCTCTTGATGTCGTGCGAAAGAGATGGCTGCCATAAGCGTGTACGGTTGTCGTGCTTGAACTTCTCCCCGTATCTCCAGCTTCAAGCCCTCAATGAAGGTCCACAATAGCTATTTTTGAGACCAATCACAAGTTTGATTAGATAACCATTCAAACCTAGTTTGGTAACTCCCGAACGGTAGAGGTTTGTCGGATCTTTGCTAGTTGTTCATCAATGTTCTCGTAATCGGTTGGTCCGAAGCAGATCAATAGTCCTTTGAATTGTTGTCATGAGAGGACCCCATGACTATATTTAAACCAGTTAAACCATTGTATGTTATCCCCTTCAAGATGTATAGCTGCAATTTCCACCATAGATGCATCCGCAGTATTATGATACCAAAAATATCGCTCCGCACACGAGATCCAACCAATCGGGTCTCCTTCTTTCCATCTAGGGAAGTCCACCCTCATACGTGGATAGTTGGGGTTGGTCATAAAGCCTCCCCTCTTTTGGAAGTCATCTCTTCGGGCTTGGTGCGATTGGTTAGAGCTCTCTCCTTGATGTGATTTCTTCATGCTTGGTGGTCGGCCCAAACTGAGTTCGGTAAAGAGAATCCAAATTTTATCCTCCATTCGCACCTCCAAGGCTTCGAATTTAGCATTGATTGCCTCCTTAGATGCCATAGTATATGTCTCTAAATCTGTGATGTTAACATCTCTCTTGTTGTCGGGTTAAAGGCAAGTATAGGTTGAGAGAAGTGATGGTCGAAAGGGTTGGTGGATGTAGGCTGCGGTTTAGGCTTATTTTGCGGCGGTTTTGGGTGAAGTTTGAGGGTGTGGTTTGGTGGAGTTTTAGGGCTATGGATGAAAGTGTTAAATCTGTGGTAGATGGCAGCGAAGGTTTGATAGAAATTAGTGGAAGTTTGCTGCAGAATTGTGTTGTCTTGTAAGAGCAGAATTGTCGTCGAAGAAACAATGGTTTCTCGATGAAATTTCCACCAAAAACTTGAGAGATTTGAGGAGGGAATTGACAGCAAAATCTCAGTTTATATGACAGCAAAGATGTCCAATTTAATCAAGAAAATTTCGGCAGTATAATAGTAGGGAAATTGGTGCAAGTTGCGATAGCAGAATTCTCGTCAAAAAATTTCAGCGGTTTGTGACGAAAATTTGCAGCAACACAAAATCTTTTTTAGAGATGAATTCCTCAATCAATCAATCTTAGATGGAAGCCAAGATGATTTATGAAGTGTATAAGAAGTTTTGTTCAAAAAATATTGCAAATAGATCGGTTAAGGCAACAATATGCGGCTGGAATTTTTTACAGCACAGATTTTCAATTGCAGCATATTGGATGTAAAAGATCAATGGTTTATATTGAGAATTTTTTGATGAAACAAAAAGGAAATATACTATTAGGAAGTGTCAAAGCTATCATAAAAATTTTGTAGAAATTTGGACAGAAAAAATATAGTAGGAAGATCAAACAAACTGTGCTATGCGGTTGGAATTCTACAATATATCTTTCGTCGTAGAGATGAAAACTTTGCGATGTAAAGTTTATGCAGCAATATAGGAACATTTTTTTTTTTGAATAAGGATAACTAAATTGTAGCAGTAGTAAGGTACGAAACCAGAACCTGTTGCAATTCGCGGGGAGATCAAAGAATGATCCGCGGTGGTGGAGATGACGGTGGAATTTGGCGACAATCTTTTAAGCAATTGTGAGAATTGCTTTGGGCGGCTGTGGAGAGATGATTGATGGCTGTAGAAGGGCAGCGAGACGCCAAGAACGCTACCCTTGCAGATTCTAAGCTTGGGGTTGATCTCTTTAGGGGATCGGCCTCCTTGAAACTCTATAGGGATTCCTTCCTCTAAGTTGCTGCTCAAAGGCTGCAGAAAAGATTCATCTATTGCTTATCAAAAGAGGAGGAATACATAGCTATTTATAGGGCTTCTAAACCCTAACTCATAATAGGACTCCTACTCAAGACTCTTATTCTTTTACAACTCCTAATTCTTCTCTAAGAAATAACCTTCAAACCCAAGCCGGCCTCTTCACCTCTTTAATAAGGGTCGGCTTAGGTAGGTTTTACATGAATGCCCCTATCAATTAGGACTCTCCTAGCTAGAGTCCTAACACTAAGTTGCCTATTGTCAACGCTAGGAAGATGAGAGATGGTCTTTGATTCCGCTTTCCAAACAGCAACCGAGTAGAGCAGAGCGGGGCTTATAATTGACTCTAATATTGGTTTTTCACTAAGGCAGCTAGCTAGACCGCCACTTAATAAGGGCTTATAATTGTATACGCTGGAGTATCCAATGATGGCCTAGAAGATGAATTAGGGCGGCTTCTATTTGCATCTTATTAGAAAATCTTTATATGGTGATCTAAGGGATGACCCCTGCTATCTTGAATCAAGATGTAGTGATGCCTGACGGCCCGGGGGCTGCGATGATGATGGAATGCTATTTGGAACCCCAAGAAATAGAAAGAAGCCATCTTTATAGTCCTTTGGATTGGAAGAATGGAAATATGAGAAGGAAACTAACTAAGAAAGAATATGTGACTTAATATGTTGCTCACTTCATCTTATCCAATTAGACTGTTTATGAACAAACACTATATGTCACTTAAAAAGGCTGAGAAGCTCTATTTGCTACTGCATAGGTATCTGGTGAAGAAAGAAGAAGACTACTTTACTCATCTAACCGAGCTGTCTAACTAAGGTCTAGCCTAGAGTGAGTTCTTGACCGAGATCTAACCCTAGAGTGAGTGCCGCCGAGATACTAGTCTAGCTAATTAGTAGAAAACAAATCCGTACGCATCTCTATAGGGCAAAATCATTGTCTATGAAAGGAAAGTACATAAATCAAATGATTCGATCGGGCCTATTATACTCATTTCTCTATTAAGAAAAGGCGGAATGAAAAAGAGAGACCTGCTTTGAATAGAAAAGAACCAAAGGCCTACCTGAGAAGTGGACAAAGTACTTTCTCATTTATGGAAGGCAGAGCAAGTTGGGAAGGTATAATCACAGTGAAATGAAAGGAGTCAAACTCTTTTCTTCCTGAAAGATTATGCGAATTTAGAAGAGGGCAAGAAAGGTTGGCCTGATCCAGTGAAAAACAAACTCGAGTGAAAGAGTGATCCTGTAATCGTGAGACGTGAGAGAAGGCTTAGCACTTGAAGACATGTAATAGTAGATAGGAGCCGTGGTAATAGGGATTCGTTTGACTTTTTGCCATTAGGAGTGCTCACCTATATTTGAGTATTTAATGATTTGGCAGCAACAATGACTCTTCTTTCTGAGGTTGGCTCCTCCAATAGAGCGTTGGTAGTGTTGGGTCGAACGTTGGTCAATAAAGGAATGTGACTTGTGAAGTATAGCAATTGATTGATAGGAAAAATAGAAAGTCAAACATCCCTGACTATTACTAGTAATGGTGCCCCACATCTCAACAAGAATAGAACTGCTTACTAGAGTTCGAGAGTCTCAGTTAAAGTGCTGACAAGGACCAAGCCCAAGAACCTATTTCTCTTATTAATTAGTAGGAACCTCCTTCTCTTACTAATTAGGAAAGCCTGATGGAAGGAAGGAGATCTTAGAATAACCACCTTTCTTAATAGCTTGACTATTCTCGAGTGAGAGTTGAGCAGCCTGCCCATCAGTCCCGACATATATGGCCAAGGGATAAGGTGGATAAAGGGTACTGTGCCAATGAGTGAATGAAGAAGGTGAAAAGTTCGGTGGTAGGGTTTCGCTTTTCAACTAATTAATTGCTCACATAGATTCCAATTCAAAGATATAAAGTCTAGTGGAGGTAAATCAATAATGTAGTGTTTTCATGTTCCTATGGCGCACTGCATGTTGTCAACTAACCTTATGATTCTTTCATTCCTTTAGACCAGCTGCTCTTTTGCTTGCTCGGACTCTATCTCCAACTTTTTCCACTCTATCAAATCTGCCTCCTCATTGGCTCTCTCTAGCTTAGAATAGAAGTCATAGAGTTCTCGAGATCAAGTAGTTCTTCCTTTGAAACAAGAAGCTCATCAATCTCAAGTGACACTTGCTTTCTTATTAGATTTTGCTCTCTAAGGCTTTTAAGCTGCTTTTGCCCTTGTAGGTATCGAGATTCCCTCCTTTTCTTTCCTAGGCTCCCTGAGAGTTCCAAGAGAAGAGGGCAGCTGCTTTTCTCGAAATTCTATCAAGAAAGCCAGTTCAAGGCCGCTAAGGATGTTTCACTCCCTCATAAAGTCAGTTGAGCTACTACTGTTAGGACTCTAGCTAGGAGAGTCCTAATTGATAGGGACATTCATGTAAAACCTACCTAAGCCGACCTTATTAAAGAGGTGAAGAGGCCAGCTAGGGTTTGGAGGTTATTTCTTAAAGAAGAATTAAGAGTTGTAAAGGAATAGGAATCTTGAGTAGGAGTCTTGAGTAGAAGTCTTACTTAAGTAGGAGTCTTGAGTAGGAATCCTATTAGGAGTTAGGGTTTAGAAACCCTATAAATAGTCATGTATTCATTCTCTTTTGAAAAGCAATAGATGAATCTTTTCTGCAGCCTTTGTGCAGCAACTTAGAGGAAGGAACCCCTATAGAGTTCCAAAGAGGCCGATCCCCTAAAGAGATCAACCCCAAGATTAGAATCTGTAAGTGTTCTATCACTTGGTATCAGAGCAACATTCTTGGCATCTCGCTACCCTTCCACAGCCATCCATCATCCCCCCATAGCCGCCCAAAGCAATTCCCACAATTGCTTAAAAGATCGTCGCTAAATTCCACCGTCATCTCCACCATCACAGATCATCCTTTGATCTCCCCGTGAATTACAACAGGTTTTGGTTTCCTACCTTACTACTGCTGCAATTTAGTTTCCTTATTTGAAAATTCCAAAAAAAATTGTTCCTTTATTGCTGCATAAACTTTTCGTCGCAAAGTTTTCATTACTAAAACGAAAGATATATTGTAGATACTTACCAAAAAAAGATATATTGTAGAATTTCAGCCGCATAGCATAGTCTGTTTGATCTAGCTACTGCATTTTTTCTATCCAAATCTTTATGAAATTTTTATGATAGCTTTGACACTTCCTAACAGTAGATTTTCCTTTGGTTTCGCCAAAAAATTCTCAATATAAACCACTAATATTTTACGTCCAATCTGCTATACTTGAAAATCTATGCTATAGAAAATTTCAACCGCATATTATTGCCTTAACTGATCTATTTGCAATCTTTTTTGAACGAAATTTCTTATACACTTCATAGATCATCTTGGCTTCTATCTAAGATTGATCTATTGAGAAATTCATCTCAAAAAAATAATTTTGTGTTGCTGCAAATTTTCTTCGCAAACCACTGAAATTTTTCGACGAGAATTCTACTATCGCAACTTACACCAATTTCCTTGCTGTTATACTACCAAAATTCTCTTGATTAAATTGGATATCTTTGCTGTCATATAAACTGAGATTTTGCTGTCAATTCCCTCCTCAAATCTCTCAAGTTTTTGGTAGAAATTTCGTCGAGAAACCGTTGTTTCTTCGACAACAATTCTGCTCTTACAGGACAACACAATTCTGCAGCAAACTTCCACTAATTTCTATCAAACCTTTGCTACCATCTACCACAGATCTAAAACTTTCATCCACAGCCCTAAAACTTTACCAAATCACACCCTCAATCTGCACCCAAAACAGCCATAAAACAAGCGTAAACCGTAGCCTACATCTACCAATCCACCAACCCTTACAACCATCACTTCTCTCAACTTATACATGCCTTTAACCCGACAACAAAAGAGAGATCTTAACATCATAGATTTAGAGGCATATACTATGGTATCTAAGGAGGCAATCAATGCTAAATTCGAAGTCCCAAGGCGCGAATGAAGGATAAGATTTGGACTCTCTTTACGGAACTCAGTTTAGGCCGGACCAGATCTAGGGTGATGGTACTGTAGCGACAACCAGATCTAGGGCGACCAGATCTCCCTAGGGCGATCTGACTCCTACAGCATTGGCTTTCTCCCACAGGCGACAGGCGATGGTACTGTAGCACAGATCAGATCTCCTTAGGGCGATGGTACTGTAGCGCCGATCAAATCTCCCTCAAGCGATCTGACTCCTGCAGTGTTGGCTTTCTCCCACGGGCGACGGTACTGTAGCAACGATCTGATCTCCATAGGGTGATGCTACTATAGCGATGATCTGATATCCTACAACGTTGGCTTCTCCCCAAGGGCGACGATACTGTGGCGACGACCAGATCTCCTGTTAGAACCCTTATAGATTCTAAGCTTAGGGTTGATCTCTTTAGGGGATCGACCTCTTGGAACTCTATAGGGGTTCCTTCCTCCAAGTTGCTGCTTAAAGGCCGTAGAAAGGAAATGACATTAATGTGACTAAAAGATGTTTAGTTTCATTTTCTATTGGCAAGTATTATAAAGATGAAGTATGGTGTGATGTTGCTCTTCTGGATGCTTGTCATTTGCTGTTGGGAAGACCTTGGCATTATGATAGAAGGGTGTTGTATGACGGCTACAAACATACTTATTCTTTTAAGGTGAATGAAAAGAAGATTATCTTAGCTCCATTACAACCATCCGAAATCAGTGCACCAAAGAAGAAAGTTAGCGCTTTTATGTCCTATAGTGAATGCAAAGGTGAATTAGACAAGGGTGGTCATATTATGGCTCTAGTAGTAGTAGAGGAAAATGAACAACACAAGGAGACACCAGCAATCATTAAACAAATCCTGGAAGAATTTGAAGATGTTATACCAGAAAAGATTCCACATGGCCTTCCACCGTTGAGAGACATCCAACATCACATTGATCTCATTCAAGGGGCTGTTCTACCTAATAAGGCAGCATATAGAATGAGTCTCAATGAGCATGAAGAACTTCAAAGGTAAGTTGATGAATTGGTAAAAAAAGGGTTAATTCGGGAGAGCATGAGTCCTTGTGCAGTTCCAGCCTTGTTGGTGCCTAAGAAGGATGGTTCTTGGAGAATGTGCGTGGACAGTCGTACCATCAATAAAATCACAGTGGACTATCACTTTCCTATTCCAAGGTTATATGATTTACTTGATCAATTGTGTGGTGCTTATATTTTCTCTAAAATTGATTTAAGGAGTGGCTATCACAAATAAGAATGAGGCCTGGAGATTAGTGGAAAACAGTATTTAAAACTAGAGAAGGCTTATATGAATGGTTGGTTATGCCATTTGGGCTATCTAATGCTTCTAGTAGCACCTTCATGAGATTTATAAATCACATACTTAAGCCATGCATTGGAATATTTGTTGTAGTTTATTTTGATAACATATTGGTGTACAGCAAGGGCAAAGAGGAGCATATGAATCATCTGAAAGAGATCTTTCTTATTTTAAGGCAGCAAAAGCTTTATGCTAATCTAAAGAAGTATGATTTCTTTACTTTTAGTGTGTGGTTTTTTTGGGGTATGTTGTTTCAAAAGATAGAATCATGATGGATCAAAGTAAGGTAGAGGCTATTCTCAATTGGTCGACACCTGCTTCATTGCATGATGTGAGGAGTTTCCATGGCTTAACTTCGTTTTATAGAAGATTTATCAAGGATTTTAGCTCTATTGTCGCTCCAATCACCTTATGTCTGAAATGTGATAAATTTAAATGGACTAGTGAAGTTAATGATGCTTTTGAGCTTTTAAAAAGAAAGGTGACCGAAGCTCCTACCTTAGTTCTACCAAATTTTGATAATGTAGCGGCGACGAGATCTAGGGCGACGACACTGTAGCGGCGACCAGATCTAGGGTGACGACATTGTAGCGGCGACCAGATCTCCCAAGGGCGATCTGACTCCTGCAGCATCGGCTTTCTCCCACGAGCGATGGTACTGTAGCGGCGACGACACTGTAGCGGCGACCAGATCTAGGGCGACGACACTGTAGCGGTGACCAGATCTCCCAAGGGCGATCTGACTCCCGCAGCATCGGCTTTCTCCCATGGGCGATGGTACTGTAGCGGTGACCAGATCTCCCTAAGGCGACGACTGTAGCGGCAACCAGATCTAGAGCGACGGTACTGTAGCGACGACGACACTGTAGCGGTGACCAGATCTCCCTAGGGCGATCTGACTCCTGCAGCATCGGCTTTCTCCCATGGGCGACGGGCGATGGTACTGTAGCAACGACCAGATCTCCTTAGGGCGATCTGAGTCCTGCAGCATCGGCTTTCTCCCACGGCGAAGGGCGACGGTACTGTAGTGGCGACCAGATCTCCCTAAGGCGATGGTACTGTAGCGGAGATAAGATCTCCCTAGGGCGATTTGACTCCTGCAGCATTGCTTTCTCCCACGGGCGACGCGTCGGCTTCTCCCCAAGGGTGACGATACTGTGGCGGCGACCAGATCTCCCTAGGGCGATGGTACTGTACGGTGATCTGATATACTGCAGCGGGGCTTTGCCCTATGGCGACGATTCTGTAGCGGCAACCAGAAGAGGGATCAAACATGGCAGCGATGGCCCCTAGGGCTGGCGATGGTGGTGGGAGGGTTGATACGATGGCAAGACTCCCTACCGTTACCCCTCAAGTTGCTCCTCCAACATATCCTCTCCAGAGAGAAACTCCTTCGATGAAGCAGCATCGAAGCAGGTCGCGCTCTAGATCGCGGCAGCCTGCTCTCATTTCCAGTGACCCTCGGCCTTGGACTAGCCTCTTCAAGGCTCCGATTGGAAGTCCGAATCTAAGAATTCTTTACTCCAGAAGTTCAAGCTGATAAGAAGATAGCTGTATACGAGAACGGCTGATTCAGCAGAGCTTATTGAGACATGGTCTCTATGGCAGTGTTGGCTATGTGGTAGGTCCTCAAAACATCTTATTTCCCCTAGCCTCATTTATCAAAACTCGATGGGGAAGATCATCATTTGATCTCCATATGCTGAAGAACAGATTCTTTGTTGCAAGATATCTCCGAAGAAGATTTGCACCGGGTCCTCGAAGGATTCTGGACTATTCACACCATCCAATGATTCTACGACACTGGTCTCCTGATGTCCGTTTGGAATTAGATAGCCTATAGTCTATTCCATTAGCGGTGACCAGATCTCCCTAGGGCGATCTGACTCCTGCAGCATCGGCTTTCTCCCATGGGCGATGGTACTGTAGCGGTGACCAGATCTCCCTAGGGCGATCTGACTCCTGCAGCATCGGCTTTCTCCCATGGGCGATGGTACTGTAGCGGTGACCAGATCTCCCTAAGGCGATGGTACTGTAGCGGTGACCAGATCTCCCTAAGGCGATGGTACTGTAGCGGTGACCAGATCTCCCTAAGGCGATGGTACTGTAGCGGTGACCAGATCTCCCAAGGGCGATCTGACTCCTGCAGCATCGGCTTTCTCCCATGGGCGATGGTACTGTAGCGGTGACCAGATCTCCCTAAGGCGATGGTACTGTAGCGGTGACCAGATCTCCCTAAGGCGATGGTACTGTAGCGGTGACCAGATCTCCCTAAGGCGATGGTACTGTAGCGGTGACCAGATCTCCCTAGGGCGATCTGACTCCTGCAGCATCGGCTTTCTCCCATGGGCGATGGTACTGTAGCGGTGACCAGATCTCCCTAAGGCGATGGTACTGTAGCGGTGACCAGATCTCCCTAGGGCGATCTGACTCCTGCAGCATCGGCTTTCTCCCATGGGCGATGGTACTGTAGCGGTGACCAGATCTCCCTAGGGCGATCTGACTCCTGCAGCATCGGCTTTCTCCCATGGGCGATGGTACTGTAGCGGTGACCAGATCTCCCTAGGGCGATGGTACTGTAGCGGTGACCAGATCTCCCTAAGGCGATGGTACTGTAGCGGTGACCAGATCTCCCTAGGGCGATCTGACTCCTGCAGCATCGGCTTTCTCCCATGGGCGATGGTACTGTAGCGGTGACCAGATCTCCCTAAGGCGATGGTACTGTAGCGGTGACCAGATCTCCCTAAGGCGATGGTACTGTAGCGGTGACCAGATCTCCCTAAGGCGATGGTACTGTAGCGGTGACCAGATCTCCCTAAGGCGATGGTACTGTAGCGGTGACCAGATCTCCCTAGTAGGGGGTACTGTAACGGTGATCTGATATACTGCAGCGGTGGCTTTGCCCTATGGCGACGATTCTGTAGCGGCAACCAGAAGAGGGATCAAACATGGCAGCGATGGCCCCTAGGGCTGGCGATGGTGGTGGGAGGGTTGATACGATGGCAAGACTCCCTACCGTTACCCCTCAAGTTGCCTCCAACATATCCTCTCCAGAGAGAAACTCCTTCGATGAAGCAGCATCGAAGCAGGTCGCGCTCTAGATCGCGGCAGCCTGCTCTCATTTCCAGTGACCCTCGGCCTTGGACTAGCCTCTTCAAGGCTCCGATTGGAAGTCCGAATCTAAGAATTCTTTTACTCCAGAAGTTCAAGCTGATAAGAAGATAGCTGTATACGAGACTGCTGATTCAGCAGAGCTTATTGAGACATGGTCTCTATGGCGAGTGTTGGCTATGTGGTAGGTCTCAAAACATCTTATTTCCCACTATCCTCATTATCAAAACTCGATGGGGAATATCATCATTTGATCTCCATATGCTGAAGAACAGATTCTTTGTTTAGGGGATTTGCACGGGTCCGAAGGATTCTGGACTATTCACAACCATCCAATGATTCTACGACACTGGTCTCCTGATGTCCGTTTGGAATTAGATAGCCTATAGTCTATTCCATTATGGGTATCCTTTCAAGGTCTTCCTCTACATCTTTGGAGTCGACATTTTATTGCAAAGTTATGCAGCACTCTGGGACAGCCACTCTACATCGACAAAGCAACAGCAGCTCAGACGAGATTAGCATTTGCACGAGCATGTGTACTGGTTTCTTCCGACGATGATCTTCCTAATGAGGTTTTCTATCGTGATCTTGATGGGAACACTCGGAAGGTACATGTCTCATATTCCTGGAAGCCACAACGATGTCAGCGTTGCTTATCTTTTGGTCATGCAAATGGAGCTTGTCAGCAAACTCCAAAACTGATCACCAAGGTCTATCAACCACGTCAAGCGCCTCAGCAACAAAGTGAGTCTTCTCTAATGATAGTAGCACCGATGGTGGCGAAGACAATTGAGCATTCCGACTCGCAAGGACAGCACCGCGGACAAAAGGACAAATCCAAAACTTTATCCCTTCCTATAATGCCGGAGCCTTCCAAAACAGAAGTTCCCCATGGTACTAGTGGACAGGAGAAGCATAAGTCAAGAACTTCATCTCTTCTAGTATCAACGGATCCGTCCACAATAGCTCAACGAACTCAGGCCCAAACAAATCTCGCCAACAAGGATATTCTTCCTCAACAAACTCAAGCCGCAACAAACATCGCCAACAAGGATATTTGTTTCAACAAACTCATGCCCCAACAAGCCTCTCTAGCCAGGTTGCTCCAACAAGTACTAACCAGGATATTGTACTGTAACAATCTTATCATGCTTCAACAAACCCTGCCAATCAAGACCACATGATTCAAGGTATTTTAAAGTTTAAACATTTGCAAGCTGTAGATGAAGTGGATAAATATAGGAATAAAACCTTAAAAGGTAAGGATATTGTGCGGGAGGAAAATACAAAACCAAAGGATAAGAAAAAGGATGGTACAGTCCATCCAAAGTCGTAGAAAGAATACCATACCACCTTTTCTATTTGTTTATCACTGATGAAAATAACATGCTGGAATGTTCGTGGACTTAACAAGCCTGAGAAATGTCGGGAGCTCAACAGAATAATCAAGTCTGCTGCATGTGATATGGCCGGACGCAGAATTGTTTACCAATGACTCAAATGAAACTTTTGATAGAATATGGGTCTTATGGCATCCTAACTCTATTAATGCTTGGTTTATTTCTGCTACTGATCAATTCATCCATCTTAAGGTAGAGGACAAAAAGAATGGCTATCAATTCAATTTCACTGGTATATATGCTTCAAACAGTATGCAAGAAAGAAATACACTGTGGTCTGATCTAACTAACATTGCAGATGACTGTCTTAATGTACCTTGGATTGTTCTTGGTGACTTTAATACTGTTCGGTACACAAACGAAAAAGTGGGGTTAGACAACTTTCAGAAAGTCAGCTTCAAAGTTTTAATGATTACATAGATACTGCTGCATTGACTGATATGAAATCTGTTGGTAATTGGCTCTCCTGGAGTAATCAAGGTGCTGCTAACAGAAAAATAATGGCTAGACTCGATAGATGTCTGATTAATCAAGAATGGTTAATAGTTTACCTTGATTCACTTCTTGAGTATAATACTCCATTGTTTTCTGATCATTCTATAATGTACATACACACAGATAAAGAAACACCAAAAGGCAAGAAACCGTTTAGATTCTTTAACATGTGGAGTACTCATCCTCAGTTCCTTGATGTTATCAGATCAGCTTGGAATGTTAATGTGCATGGATCCCCCCCTTACATCTTATGTCAAAAACTCAAAGCCTGCAAAGCAGCACTTAAGGAGTGGAATACAAATACCTTTAGCAATATTACCACCCGAGTTCAATTTTGCAGAAAGGAACTAATAGTAATGCAACATGAGCTACAACTTCAACCCAATGATGAGAATCTTATCGACAAAGAGACAGAGGCTAGAAATAACTTCTTGCAAGCCTTAAAGTAGGAGGAAAGTTTTGTAAAACAGAAGTCTCGACAGCATTGGCTTACTTTAGGGGATTCCAATACTAAGTTTTTTTATGCTTCCATTGCTACTCGAAGAGCCGTTAACCGCATCAGGAAATGCAGAGACAAAGATAACAACCTTATTGAGAATTTAGATGAGGTTAAAGCATTTACTGAGCAATTTTTTTATTCCTTACTCAACCAAGCGAGAAAACCTAATAATATTCATGTGGAGCCAACTAGAAAGCTTGATTCGGATGCCATTTCTATCCTCAATGCCCCAATTACAAATGACGAAATAGTAAGAGTTGTTTTTAAGTCACCAAATCACAAAAGCCCTGGTCCAGACGGATTTCCTACTAAATTTTACCAAATTACATGGTCTATTATTGGTAATGATGTGATTAAAGCTTGCCAACACTTTTTCTCTTCAAGTCATATTCTTAGAGAGATGAATTACACTTTTATTTCTCTAATTCCCAATAATGCAGGGGCTGATTCACTAGAGAACTATCGACCCATATCTTTATATAACTTTGTTTACAAGATCATGTCCAAAGTGCTAGCAGATAGATTGCAAAAGGTAATACACAAGATAATTAGTCCAAATCAGGCTGCATTCATCAAAGGGAGAAGTATACATCATAATATTCTACTGGCTAATGACTTGGTCAAGGATCTGCACTCAAAAGCAAGAGGGACAAAAATCTATTTTAAAGCTGATCTACGAAAAGCCTTTGACTCAATTAATAGGAACTTTATCTATAAGATGCTCCTCGGTATGAACTTCCCTCAGCAATGGGTTAATTGGATTCAATGTTTCTTAGAAACTCCAAAGTTTTCAATACTCTTCAACGACTCACCTATTGGTTTTTTTGGGAGCAAGAATGGCATCCGACAAGGCGATCCACTCTCTCCATATCTCTTTACTATTGTAATGGAAGGAGTTAGCTGTATGTTGGAATATGCGGTCTCTGATGGCAGTATTAAGGTACCCCATGCTGGCCCTATTCATATATCACATATAATCTTTGCAGATGATCTTCTTATCTTTCTTCAGAATGATTCAACTTCAGTAAGATACCTGGCTACTATTCTGAATAATTTTGGTATAGTTTCTGGCCTTCAGTTAAATCATGCAAAAAGTAAAGTCTACATGAGCCCTTGCATTGAGGACAAAGACGTTATTGCACATACCCTAGGGGTTAGTGAGGGAAATCTGCCAGTTACATATCTGGGTCTCCCACTCATATCCACTGGCATTCACAAAACCCACTGTCAGCCTATTCTAGAAAAAATAAAGAACAAAATTTCCTCCTAGAAAAATAGGCTTCTTTCAAAAGCAGGACGACTTGAACTCATCCATTCGGTGTTGAACTCTTACTCTATATATTGGTCAAATGCATTTCTTCTGCCTGTTGGACTTCTCCAAGATATTGAACGGTTATTAATAAACTTCTTCTGGAATAACACAAATGATAAGACAATGCATATGGTAAATTGGGACAGCATCTGCAAACCAAAAGATGAAGGGGGGCTGAACCTGAGAAATACTAGAGATTGGAATAAAGCATGTTTGGTAAAGCAATTGTTGGACCTTTTGCAAAACAAGTGTTCCTTATGGTCACAATGGGTTTCTGCTAGGTATCTTTCAAAGAAATCGATTTGGGAAATTTCAACAAGAACATACCACTCTGCAGCTTGGAAAGGAATTGGCTAATCAAACACATTTCGTATGCAATCTCTACTGGAACTAATACTAATATGTGGTACGATCCTTGGGTTAATGGGAAAAGCATATTTCAATTATACAGTAACAGAATACAAAAAAACCTTAGGGCTCCCAAAGACTAGAAGGTTTCCGAGTTCATTGCTAATGGTACCTGGTGTCTCCCTACTCCTATTTATCCTGAAATGTTATCACTTTGGCCGACTATCACAGCTATTCCAATCAGGAACAACTCTTCAGATGTACTTATTTGGCTTCATGATAATGGCAAATTTAGTGCCACATCCGCATGGAATCAAATTAGGCAAAGAAATAACAAGTGGCTCCCAAGCAGTTGGACATGGGATCGACCGGGATCACAGAGACATTCCTTTTGTACATAGCAAGCCCTTTTGAATAAACTACATACAATAGACAATATGAAAAGAAGAGGTATCCATCATGTTAACCGATGCTCCCTTTGCATGCAACAAGAAGAAACTATTGACCATCTCTATTTTGCTTGTGACTATACTAAATGGATATGGAAGGAGATTCTCCAGTGATTCGAACTCAATAGAATGTGGCAACCAAACTTGCATCAAGAATTAGGTGACCTCATGCAATGTTTTTCAAGAAAAGGGCTTCTTACACAATTGACAAAGGTTATATTCAGATGCGCTATTTGGTGGATGTGGAAAGAAAGATGTAGCAGAATCTTTGAGTGTCAACACACAAACAATGCTCAGCTCTTGACAGAGATTATAAGAGACTCAAGATCATGTATGGAGAACGATCTCAAAATAGAGCACTTTACACGAAGAGAAAAAGATATTTTTATCAAATTCAATTTTGCTATTAGCTAAAGACCTTAGGTATGAAAAGCTATACCCACAGGAAATCTTGGCATATCTGGACTTTACATTTTATTTGTTGGCCACAGTTAAGAGTTATAGTCTACAGCATGTGTAGTCATAACTACCGCATGAGTACTCTACGAGTTACCTAGCTTCGTCTATAACTTGTATAGACAATGCTATTTGTAGAAACTTTACACAAAATTAATTTACTTTTACTTATCAAAAAAAAAATTTTGATAATGTGTTTGAAGTTGAATGTGATGCATCTAATATTGGAATTGGTGCTGTTTTAAGTCAAGACAAAATGCCCATTATATTTTTTAATGAAAAGCTGAATGATACAAGAAAGAAATACTCTACTTATGATAAAGAGTTTTATGCGATTTATCGAGCTTTGTCTCATTGGAGTCAATATCTTCTTGCCAAGCCATTTGTTTTATATTATGATCATGAGGCATTAAAGTTCATTAATCACCAGCACAAGCTAAACAAGAGGCATGCAGCTTGGGTGGAGTTTTTACAATCTTACAACTTTACAATCAAGCACAAATCTGGTGTTCAAAATGTAGTTACTAACGTATTGAGCAGAAAACATTCTTCTTTATTATCAGCAATGGAAGTCAAAGTGGTTGGATTTGAAACATTCAAAGATCTCTATGAGGATGATGTGGATTTCAACTTAATATGACAGAATTGTAAATCAGGTTCCTTTTAATAATTTTTTATCTTTGATGATTTTCTTTTTTGAGCTATTCTTTGTGTGTTCCATCTTATTCTTTGAGACAAGTAATTCTAACTGAAGCTCATGGTGGTGTTTTGGGAGGACATTTCGGTAGGGACAAGACTCTAGCTCTTGCTCAATCAAATTTCTACTGGCCTAAAATGTTCAGAGATGTGGATAGACATGTGTAGCGATACCGATTGTGTCATTTGGCAAAAACAAGAAGTCAAAATTCTGGTTTGTACACTCCATTGCCAGTGCCAAATGCTCCATGAGAGGATGTGAGTCTTGATTTCATTTTGGGACTGCCAAGAACTCAAAGGAACAAGGATTCCATCATGGTTGTTGTTGACAGATTTTCAAAAATGTCTCATTTTGTTCCATGTAATAAATCAAATGATGCATCTCATATTACTGATTTATATTTTAAGGAGATTGTTAAATTGCATGGTATTCCAAGAAATTTGGTGTCTGATCGAGATTCAAAATTTATAAGTCATTTTTGGAGAACTCTTTGGAGGAAGTTGGGTACTTCTTTGAATTTTAGGAGCTCGCATCATCCACAAACCGATGGGCAAACTGAGGTAACAAACGGAAGCTTGGAAAATTTGCTTAGAAGCTATGTTGGCAAAGAATATTAAGCAATAAGATGTCATTCTTCCACAAATTGAGTTTGCCTATAATCGTTCTATGCATCATAGTATTGGTAAGAGTCCTTTTGAGGTAGTTTACGGTACTAATCCCTCATTCTACAACAAAGCAATTTAGAGGATATACTGATGAAAGAGCTAAGTAAATAAAGAAGCTGCATTAGGGTGTGAAAGCAACCATTGAGAAGCAAAATGAGAGGTACATGCAAGCTGCCAACAAACACAGAAAACATGTGGAGTTTAATGTAGGTGATTTGGTCTGGATTCATCTAAGGAAGGAGAGGTTTCCATCGGGCAAATTTGGAAAACTAAAATCAAAGGCTAATGGTCTATTCAATGTGCTTAAGAGAATTGGTAAAAATGCTTATGAGATTGAGCTACCTAAAGATTACGGAGTATCTCCAACATTTAATGTAGCTGATTTAAGTCCTTTTCATATTCTTATTGACGAAACAAATAAGGACATGAGGACAAGTCTTTTTCAACTAGGAGAGATTGACATGGGAGTGTCTAATTTGCTACAATCTGTTCATATGAACTATGCTGATAATATGATAATTTTTTAGCCAATAATATTGCCCCATAATCTTCAACTCAATCAACTCAGATAAGACAGCTTATCAGCATATTCCCTGCACAAAGGTAAAGCTCTGTCATGGTGATTTTCTTCATGGCTAAGGAATACACTAAAGGAGGTGGTTGGCAGCTGTAAAGCACTTAATTTCGAAATTCCCTATGCATGAAGGGTTGTTTCATGCACTAGTACTTATTTTCATGTTTAGGGCTTGGACAATAGTACTTATTAACAAGAACATACCACTCTACAGCTTGGAAAAGAATTTTAAAGGCAAGGAATTGGCTAATCAAATACATTTCTTATGCAATCTCTACTGGAACTAATACTAATATGTGGTACGATCCTTGGGTGAATGAGAAAAGTATATTTTAATTATATGGTGATAGAATACAAAAAGACCTTGGGGCTCCCAAAGATTGGAAGGTTTCCGAGTTCATTGCTAATGGTACCTGGTGTCTCCCTACTTCTATTTCTCCTGAAATGTTATCACTTTGGCCGACTATCACAGCTATTTCAATCAGGAATAACTTTTCAGATGTACTTATTTGGCTTCATGACAGTGGCAAATTTAGTGCTACATCCGCATTGAATCAAATTAGACAAAGAAATAACAAGTGGCTCCCAAGCAGTTGGACATGGGATCGATTGGGATCATAGAGACATTCCTTATGTACATGACAGGCCCTTCTGAATAAACTACCTACAATAGACAATATGAAAAGATGTATCCATCATGTTAACCGATGCTCCCTTTGCATGCAACAAGAAGAAACTATTGACCATCTCTATTTTGCTTTTGACTATACTAAATGGATATGGAAGGAGATTCTCCAGCGATTCAAACTCAATAGAATATCGCAACCAAACTTGCATCAAGAATTAGGTGACCTCATGCAATGTTTTTCAAGAAAAGGGCCTCTTACATAATTGACAAAGGTTATATTCAGATGCGCTATTTGGTGGATGTGGAAGGAAAGATGTAACAGAATCTTTGAGTGTCAACACACAAACAATACTCAGCTCTTCACACAGATTATTAGAGACTCAAGATCATGTATGGAGAACGATCTCAAAATAGAGCACTTTACACGAAGAGAAAAAGATATTTTTATCAAATTCAATTTTGCAATTAGCTAAAGACCTTGGGCATGATGTTAAAAGCTATACCCATAGGAAATCTTGGCATATTTGGACTTTACATTTTATTTGTTGGCCACAATTAAGAGTTATAGTCTACAACATGTGTAGTCATAACTACCGCATGAGTACTCTACGAGTTACCTAGCTTCGTCTATAACTTGTATAGACAAAGTTAATTGTAGAAACTTTACACAAAATCAATTTTCTTTTACTTATAAAAAAAATAAGAATGCAGGGGCTGATTCACTAGATAACTATCGACCCATATCTTTATGTAACTTTATTTACAAAATCATCTCCAAAGTGTTAGCAGATAGATTGCAAAAGGTAATACACAAGATAATTAGTCCAAATCAGGTTGCTTTCATCAAAGGGAGAAGTATACATCATAATATTCTACTGGCTAATGACTTGGTCAAGGATCTGCACTCAAAAGCAAGAGGGACAAAAATATGTTTTAAAGCTGATCTACGAAAATCCTTTGACTCAGTTAATAGGAACTTTATCTATAAGATGCTCCTCGGTTTGAACTTCCCTCAGCAATGGGTTAATTGGATTCAATGTTGCTTAGAAACTCCAAAGTTTTCAATACTCTTCAACGGCTCACCTATTGGTTCTTTTAGGAGCAAGAATGGCATCCGACAAGGCGATCCACTCTCTCCATATCTCTTTACTATTGCAATGGAAGGACTTAGCTGTACGTTGGAATATGCGGTCTCGGATGGCAGTATTAAGGTACCCCCATGCTGGCCCTATTCATATATCACATATAATCTTTGCAGATGATCTTCTTATCTTTCTTCAGAATGATTCAACTTCAGTAAGAAACCTGGCTACTATTCTGAATAATTTTGGTATAGTTTCTGGCCTTCAATTAAATCATGCGAAAAGTAAAGTCTACATGAGCCCTTCCATTGAGGACAAAGACGTTATTGCACATACCCTAGGGGTTAGTGAGGGAAATCTGCCAGTTACATATCTGGATCTCCCACTCATATCCACTGGCATTCACAAAACCCACTGTCAGCCTATCCTGGAAAAAATAAAGAACAGAATTTCCTCCTGGAAAAATAGGCTTCTTTCAAAAGCAGGACGACTTGAACTCATCTGTTCAGTGTTGAACTCTTACTCTATATATTGGTCAAATGCATTTCTTCTGCCTGTTGGACTTCTCCAAGATATTGAACGGTTATTAATAAACTTCTTCTGGAATAACACAAATGATAAGACAATGCATATGGTAAATTGGGACAGCATCTGCAAACCAAAAGATGAAGGGGGGCTGAACCTGAGAAATACTAGAGATTGGAATAAAGCATGTTTGGTAAAGCATGTTGAATCTCGGATTTTGATGATGAAACTAATTGATTGTGTTTAGATGTTTAACTGCATTTTGAGTGATGCAGGTCTACTCGATCAGGATTAGACAGTTGACGCAGAAGGAATTGACGTTGCGCCGGAGGAGATCACGTTAGGATATTGGACGGTAGGACGCTTCGGACGTCGGGCATCGGGCCAAGGAGAGCGGAATTGCACCAAGGATATCGGGGTTGCGGAGGTCAACCGCCGATTGGGCAACAAGCCGTAAGAGAGAACGATGCGCTGAAGAATCGGACGAAGCGCCAACCAATGACGTGCCGGGCAACAGAATGTCAATTCGCGTTGTAATAATTATCTAGATCGGAGTAGAGTTTTGGTTTGTGTGTGCAGGATTAACTACGATAACGATGAAGACATAAAGCGAAACAAAGTGCCGGAGTCAAGCGCGAAGGATTCGTTGGGAGTTCGAGAGTTCGACGGAAGTCTGAAGGTTCGTCGGGAATGCTTTCGGAACTAGCCGAGAATGAGTAGGGAGCTTGCTGAAGGGTTTTTCGGAAGCTCGCCAAAAGGTTCATCGGAAGTTCACGGAGCTCATCGAGAAAGATCGGAGCTTGCCGAAGAAGCTCGTCGGAACTCGCCAAGATCAAATCGTGAAGTCTAGGAGCTTGCCGAGAGTCTGCAGAATGGTTTCCGAGAGTTTATCGGAAGACCGCCGGAAGTTCGCCGAAAGCTCGTCGAAAGAAGTCTTGACTTATGGACTTTGTAATAGCTTAGAAAATGTCTTTAAATTTGTAGTTAGCACGTTAATTAGGGCTAGGATTAGGTGTTAATCCTATGACCCAAGTAGGGGCCAATTCGGCCCAAGTTCGGACTGGTTTGGGCCAATTTTGGAGCCCAACCAGTGAGCTGAAATAGTGTAGGCGGTGGCACCGCCCAGAGGCCGAGAGCTGGGCGGTGGCACCACCTGGGCTGGGCGGTTGCACCGCCCAGCACCCGAGAGCTGGGCGGTGGCACCGCCAGCATCGGGAACATAAGAGAATTCAAATTTTTGAAGCCCAAATTTGAATCCTCTTGAGGCCTATAAATACCCCTCAATTCTCAGCAGAGAGAACAACTTTTTGAGCAGCAAGTGATTGAGAGAAAGGTCTTAGAAAAGTCTTAGCAATCCTTGGTTTTCAATTTGCTAGTGTTCACCTCCTTCTTTCTTGAAAATCTGTAAGAGTGTGAACTGCTTGTAAAGAGTTGTAAGAGGGGTATTTACCTGTTAGGACTCTAGCTAGGAGAGTCCTAATTGATTGGGGCATTCATGTAAAACCTACCTAAGCCGACCCTTATTAAAGAGGTGAAGAGGCCGGCTAGGGTTTAGAGGTTATTTCTTAAAGAAGAATTAGGAGTTGTAAAGGAATAGGAGTCTTGAGTAGGAGTCCTATTAGGAGTCTTGAGTAGAAGTCTTAATTGAGTAAGAGTCTTGAGTAGGAGTCCTATTAGGAGTTAGGGTTTAGACACCCTATAAATAGTCATGTATTCATCCTCTTTTGATAAGCAATAGATGAATCTTTTCTGTAGCCTTTGAGCAGCAACTTGGAGGAAGGAACCCCTATAGAGTTCCAGGAGGCCGATCCCCTAAAGAGATCAACCCCAAGCTTAGAATCTGCAAGGGTTCTATCACTTGGTATCAGAGCAGCGTTCTTGGCGTCTCGCTGCCCTTTCCACAGCCGTCCATCTTCCCTCCACAGCCGCCCAAAGCAATTCCCACAATTGCTTAAAAGATCGTCACCAAATCCCACCGTCATCCCCACCACCGCAGATCATCTTTTGATCTCCCCGTGAATTGCAACAGGTTCTGGTTTCCTACCTTGCTGCTGCTGCAATTTAGTTATCTTTATTCGAAAATCCAAAAAAAAAAAAAAAATTTATTCCTATATTGCTGCATAAACTTTTCGTCGCAAAGTTTTCATCTCTACGACGAAAGATACATTGCAGAATTCCAACCGCATAGCACAGTTTGTTTGATCTTCCTACTATATTTTTTTTGTCCAAATTTCTACGAAATTTTTATGATAGCTTTGACACTTCCAAACAGTAGATTTCCCTTTTGTTTCATCAAAAAATTCTTAATATAAACTGCTGATCTTTTACATCCAATCTGCTACAATTGAAAATCTGTGCTGTAGAAAATTTCAGCCGCATATTGTTGCCTTAACCGATCTATTTGCAATATTTTTTGAACAAAATTTCCTATAAACTTCATAAATCATCTTGGCTTCCATCTAAGATTGATCGATTGAGGAATTCATCTCTAAAAACGATTTTGTGTTGCTGTAAATTTTCGTCGCAACCCGCTGAAATTTTTCGACGAGAATTCTGCTATCGTGACTTGCACGAATTTCCCTGCTATTATACTGCCGAAATTTTCTTGATTAAATTGGACATCTTTGCTGTCATATAAACTGAGATTTTACGGTCAATTCCCCCCTCAAATCTCTCAAGTTTTTGGTGGAAATCTCATCGAGAAACCGCTGTTTCTTCGACGACAATTCTGCTCTTACAAGACGACACAATTCTGCAGCAAACTTCCACTGATTTCTATCAAACCTTTGCTGCCATCTACCACAGATTTAAAACTTTCATCCACAACCCTAAAACTCCACCAAACCACACCCTCAAACTACACCCAAAACAGCCACAAAATAAGCCTAAATCGCAGCCTACATCCACCAATCCACCAACCCTTACGACCATCACTCCTCTTAACCTATACATGCCTTTAACTCGACAACAAAAAAGAGATCTTAATATCACAGGTTTGGAGGCATATAGTATGGCATCTGAAGAGGCAATCAATGCTAAATTTGAAGCCTTCGAGGCGCGAATAGAGGATAAGATTCGGACTCTCTTTACCGAACTCAGTTTGGGCCGACCACTAAGCCCGAAGAAATCACATCAAGGAGAGAGCTCTAACCAATCGCACCAAGCCCGAAGAGATGACTTCCAAGAGAGGGGAGGTTCTATGACTGACCTCAACTATCCACGCATGAGGGTGGACTTCCCTAGATGGGAAGAAGGAGACCCAATTGGTTGGATCTCGCGTGCAGAGCGATATTTTCGGTACCACAAAACCGTGGACGCATCTATGGTGGAAATTGCAGCTATACATCTTGAAGGGGATGCTATACAGTGGTTTGATTGGTTTGAACACACTCATGGAGTACTCTCATGGCGGCAATTCAAAGAAGGACTGCTAATCCGCTTCGGACCAACCGATTACGAGAACATTGACGGACAACTAGCAAAGATCCGACAAACCTCCACCATTCAGGAATACCAAACCAGGTTTGAAAGATTATCTAATCAAACTCGTGATTGGTCCGAAAAACAGCTATTGGGGACCTTCATTGAGGGCTTGAAGCCGGAGATCCGGGGAGAAGTTAAAGCGCGACAACCATACACGCTTATGGCAGCCATCTCTTTCGCACGACTTCAAGAGGAGCGATTGAACCATGAAGCCCGGAGGACTAGGATCGCTCCTCGACCTGCAATACTAAAGCCCTCAGCTCCCCCTACTATTAACCGAGCACCTGCACCAAAAAGGTTGACAAGAGAAGAGCCTTCAATCTAAATATACATTAGAATTGTTTAAAACGTTTTAAACATGGATACTTCAAAAGCCATAAACACCCCGTATGAGTAACTTCGACTAAGTTAGATATGGATGAAAACAATGAAAATTTTCGTAATCAAAAAACGTATAGGGAATGATAGGTGTCGACTCTAGCCGCACGCGACTAACCGGATTTATGTTTAGTGGTGGACTTTGCGTCCTAGGTTCAATCTAATCCTACATTCATCTCATCTCCAGAGTGTAAAAGAAATATTAGATATCTTAAAGGAACTCAAATTTATGACTTTGGGATCCGAACAAGAAAATTTGATAATAGCTTTTTCAGATGCTGATTTTGGCGGATGCAGGATAGATAGAAAAAGTAATTCCGAACATTGCCAATTTTTAGGACATGGCATTATTTCTGACTTCCAAGAACACAATTCAGGTTGCACTATCTCCGGCGGAAGCCGCATTTT